>OY992880.1:90050325-90357825 GCA_963921405.1 Cepaea hortensis | reverse complement strand
CAGTTGTAAGGTACACTTATATTGTTCACTTTTAGGGTACACTTGAAGGGTTCAGTTGTAGGGCTCACTTTTAGGGTTCACATGTAGGGTACACGTGTAAGGTTTACGTGTAGGGTACACGTGTAGGGTACATGTGTAGGGTTCACGTGTAAGGTTCACTTGTCGTGTTCACTTGTAAGGTACACTTATAGGGTTCACTTATAGGGTTCACTTTGAGGGTAACTTGTAGTGTTCACTTGTAGAGCTCACTTGTATGGTTTACTTTTAGGGTACACATGTAATGTTCACTTGTAGGGCCCATGTGTAGGGTTCACATGTAGTGTACACGTGTAGGGTTCACTTGTAGCGTACACATGTAGAGTTCACTTATAAGGTACTCATGTAGGGTTCACTTGAAGGGTACACGTGTAGGGTACACGTGTAGGGTTCACTTGTAGGGTTCACTTGTAGCGTACAGTATAAGGTTCACTTGTAGAGTTCACTTGTAGCGTACAAGTGTAGGCTTCACTTGTAAGGTTCACTTGTCTTGTTCATTTGTAGGGTTTACTTGTAGGGTTCACTAATAGGATTTAATTGTTGGTACACGTGTAGGGTTCACTTGTGTGGTTCACGTGTAGGGTACACGTGTAGGTTTGACATGTAGTACTCATTTGAGGAGTTCTCTTGTAGGGTACACGTGGAGGGTTCACTTGTTGGGTTCACTTTTAGAATTCACTTGTAAGGTACACTTATAGGGTTCACTTTTAGGGTACACTTGTAGGGCTCACTTGTAGGGATCACTTTTAGGGCACACTTGTAGGGCTCACTTGTAGGGATCACTTTTAGGGCACACTTGTAGGGTTCACTTGTAGATTTCACGTTAGGGTTCGCTTGTAGGGTTCACTTGTAGTTTTCACTTGTTCGTACACGTGTAGGGTTCACTTGTAGGGTTGACTTTAGGGCTCACTTGTGGGGTTCTGTTGTAGGGTATACGTGTACGGTTCACTTGTTGGGTTCATTTGCAATTTTCACTTGTAAGGTACACTTACATCGTTGACTTTTAGGGTACACTTGTAGAGTTCACTTGTAGGGCTCACTTGTAGGGTTCACTTTTAGGGTCTACGTGTAGGGTTCACTTGTAGGTGTCCCTTGTAGGGTTCACTTTAGAGTACACATGTAGGTTCCACTTGTAGGGTTCACTTGTAGGGTACACTTATAGGGTTCACTTGTAGGGTTTACTTGAAGGGTACACGTGTAAGGTTCACTTGTAGGGTTCACATGTAGGGTTCACTTGTTGGTACTCATGTAGAGTTCACTTGTAGGTACGTGGAGGGTTCATTTGTAGGGTTCACTTGAAGGGTTCACTTGTAAGGTACACTTATAGGGTTCACTATTAGGGTACACATTTAGGGTTCACTTGTAGTGTTCACTTGTAGAGTACACTTGTAAGGTATATGTGTAGGGTTCACTTGTAGGGTTCATTTGTAGGGTCCATTTGTAGGGTTCACTTGTAGAATTCACTTGTATGGTGCACGTGTAGGGTCCACTTGTAGGGTTCACTTGTAGCGTTCACTTGTTGGTACACGTGTTGAATTCACTTGCAGTGTTCACTTGTAGGGTACATGAGTATGGTTCACGCGTATGGTTCACTTGTCGGGTTCACTTGTAAGATAGACTTATAGGGTTCACTTTTAGGGTACACGTGTAAGGTTCACTTGTAGGGCTCGTGTATAGGGTTCACTTGTAGGGTACGAATGTAGTTTTCACTTGTAGGGTTCGCCTGTAAGCTACACTTATAGTATTCACTTTTAGGGTACGCTTGTAGGGTTCACTTGTGCGGTTTATTTGTAGGCTGCACATATACAGTTCACTTGTAGGGATCACTTGTAGGATTCACTTGTATTTTACACGTGTAGGCTTCACGTGTAGGGTTCACTTGTAGGGTTCATTTGTAGTGTTCACTTGTAAGGTACACTTATAGGGTTCAATTTTAGGATACACATGAAGGGTTCACTTGTAGGGTTCACTTGTAGGGTTCACTTGTAAGGTACACTTACTATGTTCACTTTTAGGGTACACATATAGGGTTCACTTCCAATGTTAACTTGTAGGGTTCACTTGTAGGGTTCATTTGTAGGGTACACTAGTAAGGTACATGTGTAGGGTTGACTTGTATGGTTCACTTGTATGGTTCACTTGTAGTGTTCATTTGTATTGTACACGTGTATGGTTCATTTGTAGGTTTCACTTGTGGGGTTTACTTGTAGGGTACACTTGTAGGGTACACTTGTAGGGTTGACTTGTAGGGTTGACTTGTATGGTTCACTTGTAGGGTTCACTTGTAGTGTTCATTTATATTGTACACGTGTATGGTTCATTTGTAGGTTTCACTTGTGGGGTCTACTTGTAGGGTACACTTGTAGGGTTCACTTGTAGCGTTCACTTGTAGGGTCCACTTGTAAGGTACACTTATAAGGTTCACTTTTATTGTACACGTGTAGGGTTCTTTTGTAGGCATCACTTGTATTGTTCACGTTTAGGGTTCACTTGTATGGTTCACTTGTAGGGTACACTAAGAGTGTTCACTTGCAGGGTACACTGTAGGTTTTTCTTGTAGCATACATTTGAAGGGTACACTAGTAGGGTTCACTTGTAGGGTTCACATGTAGTTAGTTAGTTAGTTAGTCGACAGATCATCCTCGTTGCACATCGAACCATTCAGTCCATAAGTGCTCGGATCCCCTCCTCAGCAAATCCCGCAGCGTGTAGCGGCTAACGACGCCAGTTCTGTGTTGGTTTATCAATCTTCTTTGGCTTCCTGCGTAGTGTTCTTGTTTGGCCACCCCTCTTTTAATTTGCTGCTCTCGTAGTCTGGCCATTTTTGTAGATTTACAGTCATCACTTGGTTCTCGCAAAAGTCTCACTTCTCGTAGAGCATTCAGAATGTCAGCCTGGTCCATGGAGCGTCCGCCCTCCACAGTAGTCTTACCTGCGAGCTTGTCAGCCCGCTCATTTCCTTGTACTTTCGCATGCCCTGGCACGAAGATGAAACTAATCTTTGCCAGCCGAGACCGCTTCAGAGGCAGCAACCATTCTCTTCGGATCGACCCCTCCTCTATCCCCTTGATCATGTTCATTGAGTCGCTAAGGAAACAAGCCCTAGTGAATGTCTGTGTATCGAGCCAAGTTATTGCTTTACTTACTGCCATGACTTCCATGGTCAGGCTACTTGTGGTTTCAGTGAAAGCACCAGAGTCCTCCTTCACAATTCTCCCTCCGGCCCGAGCTGTAAAGGCCCATGAGCTTCTCACATGTCGGACGACCGACCCATCTGTGTAGATGACCGCGTCACCGTCTAGCGAATTCTCGAAAATCAACGCTTGTACTTCAGCCTCAACAGCAGCCGGATTTTCTTATCTGCATTTTATATCTAGTTGGATGCAAACTGAAAAGGATGTGCAGAAGTCTGTTGGCACTTGCACCCACTCCTCGCCAGGTTCTAAGTCCTCAAGTGAACACACCTGTTGAAGAATGTCTTCGGCTTGACCCATCCACGACCGTCCTCTTTTTAACCTGCTGCCCTTCACCTTCCTAATTTCACTATGCAGTGGATGTTGTGTGTTTGCGTTAATTCTGAGGTAGGCGCGTGCCCTGCAAACTTGTATTCTCTCTTCAATGGTTGGAAAATCAAGAAGGTAGCGCATCGTCCTGCATGCTGTATCTCTTGTACATCCAAGAATAATGCGCATAGCTTCATTCTGTATCCTTTCCATCCTTTCTATCTGCTTATGGCTGAGAGTCAGGATTGCCATTGCATACTCCAAAACAGACATGACCAGCCCCTCGTACAGAAGACATAGATGGCGCTGCTCACAGTTTTCTGCCGCCATCACCCGCATCGCTGCCAACCCCCGCTTGGCCTTTGTTATCACCTGGTCTATGTGCACATTATAAGCAAGGCTTCGATCAAACCGTATCCCCAGGTAATTCATTGCCTGCGTTCTTTCCACCGTCTCTGAACACAGCATTACAGTTGGTGTTGGATTGTTGACAATATAATTATTCAACAAGAACCAAGTCACTGTTGCCTTTGTTGGGTTGACCATTGACCCAGCTTCATCACACCAAGTACTTATGTGATTGAGTTCGGTTTGTAGTTCCACAGCAACCTCCTCTCTATCCTTACCCTGACGATACACTAAAACATCATCGGCATATGACAATGTCCTGCCAGGTCCAGAAATCTGCTCACTGGTGATTCTCACCGTGTAGGCGTTGAACTGTACCGGAGATAATGGTGATCCCTGTGGTAGGCCAGGATATATTGTTGTTGGTTCCGAAGTCCAACTGCCACATCTAAAAACTACTTTCCGTTGGAAGAGGGCTGCAGCGATCCAACTAAGGAGGAATGGACTTACGTTTAGTTCAAGAAGCTGAAACATTAAAAAATCCAGTGGTACTCTGTTGTATGCGTCCTCAAGATCAATCGCTGCAGCAACGGTTTCAGTGCCTGGGTGGAAACCTTCATAGACATCATGGGCAAAGACTGCTGCATTGGTCCAGGTTTCTCTTTTTGGACGGTACCCACCCAGGGTAGGTGGGAAAACACCTTGCCTCTCTAGTTGGCTTGATATTTTCCTGGCAATTACCTTCTCCAGCAGCTTGCCTATTGTATTCTGCATGGTTATAATTCGATATCCCTGAATTTTTGTGTGGTCTTTGTCAGGCTTCGGCAAGGGAATCAGATAGCTGTGTAACCATTCCTCCTTGATGCTAGCACTCTCTATACTGTTGTTGTACATGTCTGCTAGTTTCTCTAGCTCATTGTCGGTACACCTATTTATGTCGTCGTATCTTATGCCATCAGGACCTGGAGAACTGTTTATTGATCGTCGAAGCACAGCCTTGATTTCTTTCACTGTCACTGTGTCTTCATCCGAAGTGTTCTGGGCCTTGCATCTGTCTGAGGTGACCTCCTTGGCCAGATTTCGGCCTCCCATGTCTGTCTGGTTGCTCTGCTCAAGGTAGCGTTCAAAGAGGGCTTTGCCCTTGTCCTCGTCAGTCCTCTGCCAGATGAGGTCAGCACCTTGGAAGTCAGAAATGCTCTTATTCTTGACTACACCACTCATGCTTTTATGTAGTCGCCAGAACAATTTCAGTGACTTGTCTGTGCTTACTCTTTGACACACCTCTGCCCATTTTTCGCTTTTAACCACCTTGACCAGTTTTTTGAAATAGCTTACTTTTGTGTGCATCTCTCTTTCTAAGTGCAAGCAGGGACTAGGATGACCAGCTCTGTTCTTCTTGGCATTTTGCCATCTCCTTACAGCACTACGCTTATCTACCCAAGCCTTTTCCACCTCGAAACTCCACCACGGTGGCTGCTCCCAGCTTTTTTTCCTGCCCTGAAACGTTCTGCGCTTGTCACGTCTTATTTTACTCACCACATCTTGCCCTGTACTGTCATACTGGAACGTCTTTACCTTTAGCTTGTGCTGCCTGGTTCTGCCTTTCTCCACCAATATGCTGCAAGGGTGGTGGTCGCTGCCATGGTGTCATAGGACACCCCATCTACACACTGTAGTGAGTGAAGGTGAAACTAGCGCCAGATCAATAGCACTGTCCTCATCGCCTGGACGGCTTGCTGTCCTGGTGACACAGCCACTGTTGATACAAACCAGGTCGATGGTTTCCAGTGCAGTCTCGAGCTCCTCCCCTTGTGTATTGGAGGAAGTGTTTCCCCATGATCTGCCTTTAGCGTTGAAGTCACCACAGAAAATAACATTTCTCTCGTGGCCTAATATGCCACTTAAGCACTGCCACTTCTGGGCGTCCACACTCGCATTGCGGGCATAAACATTAACCAACACGAATGATATACTGGAATGAACTCTCAACGCCTGTATTTGTATGTCGTCACTGTCCCAACTGGACATGTCTAGCTCTGACGCCACCATGCTGTCGCGAACGAGAATCGCCGTTCCCAGATGTCGTCTGTTGTAGAAACATTTGAAGCCGGCAATTCGGAGTAGCTGATCGCCCAGTCTCGTCTCCTGGAGTGCTACGATGTCGTTCCTGTAAACTAGGGTTTCTAAAATAGAGCCCCGTTGTTTTACACTGGCACAGTTCCAATATAGAATACGGATGTTCCTGAGTCCTAGACGGTGACACTTGAGTCTAAAACGTCTCAAACCACCGCGCTTACCTTGCTTCTTTCTCCCTGCGCGGCTACCACGCCGCTTCGTTATGTTGACTGCTGACCGCTCGGAGAACACACGTTGTTCCGCCATGTTGAAAAAACGTAAACACAGACTGCTGAGAACCACACACGCTGCTGAAAATTCACTCAAGGATGGCTTCGCTCGATGCACGAACTCCGTAGCACCCGCGCAGATCTTGAGTAGAAACTCCTCGTTTTACATCCTGGCACACCAATTACACGCAAGAGATGAATAAATCCATCCCCTACGCGAAAAAGTTAACGAACACAAAACAACACGACCGTCCGTCGCCATCTTGAAACCGGAAGTCCGTTCACATGTAGCGTACGCTTATAGGGTTCACTTGTAAGGTTTACTTGTACGGTACACTTGTAGGGTACATTAGGATGGTTCACTTATATGGTACACATGTAGGGCCCACTTATAGGGTTCACTTGTAGGGTTCACTTGTTAGGTTCACTTGTAGAGTACACGTGTAAGTTCCACTTCAATGGTACACGTGTAGGGTTCACTTATTGGGTTCACTTGTAGGGTTCACTTGTAGCGTATACATGTAGGGTTCACTTGTAGGATTCACTTGTAGGGTATACATGTAGGGTTCACTTGTAAGGTACTCGTGTAGGGTTCACTTGTATGGTTCACTTGTGGCGTACATTGTAAGATTCACTTGTAGGGTTCACTTGTAGTGTACACGTGTAGGGTACACTTGTAGGGTACACATGTAGGGTTCACATATAAGGTACTCATGTAGGGTTCACTTGAAGAGTACACGTGTAGGGTTCACTTGTAGGGTTCACTTGTAGCGTACACGTGTAGGCTTCACTTGTAAGGTTCACTTGTCTTGTTCATTTGTAGGGTTAACTTGTAGTGTTCACTAGTTGGTACACGTGTAGGGTTCACTTGTTGGATTCACTTGTAGAATTCACTTGTAAGGTACACTTATAGGGTTCACTTTTAGGGTACACTTGTAGGGTTCACTTGTAGGGATCACTTTTAGGAAACACTTGTAGGGTTCACTTGTAGATTTCACTTTAGGGTTCGCTTGTAGGGTTCACTTGTAGTTTTCACTTGTTCGTACACGTGTAGGGTTCACTTGTGTGGTTCACTTGTAGGGTACACATGTAGCGTTGACTTTAGGGCTCTCTTATGGGGTTCTCTTGTAGGGTACACGTGTACGGTTCACTTGTTGGGTTCACTTGTAGGTTTCACTTGTAAGGTACACTTATATAGTTCCCTTTTAGGGTACACTTGTAGGGTTCACTTTTAGGGTCTATGTGTAGGGTTCACTTGTAGGGTTCACTTGTTGGTACACGTGTAGGGTTGACTTGCAGGGTTCGCTTTTAGGGTTCACTTGTAAGGTACACTTATAGTCTTCACTTTTATTGTACACATGTAGGGTTCACTTGTAGTGTTCACTTTTAGGGTACACGTGTAAGGTTCACTTGTAGGGTTCACATGTAGGGTTCACTGGTAGGGTTCACTTGTAGGATGCACTTGTAGGGGCCACTTGTAGGTGTCCCTTGTAGGGTTCACTTTAGGGTACACGTGTAGGTTCCACTTGTAGGGTTCACTTGTAATGTACAAGTATAGCGTTCATTTGTAGTGTTTACTTGTAGGGTACACGTGTAAGGTTCACTTATATAGTACACGTGTAGGGTTCACTTGTTGGTACACATGTAGAGTTCACTTGTAGGTACACGTTGAGGGTTCATTTGTAGGGTTCACTTGTAGGGTTCACTTGCAGGGTTCACTTGTAGGGTATACTTGTAAGGTTCACTTGTAGTGTACACTTGTAGGGTTCACTTGTAGGGTACACTGTAGGGTTCACTTGGATTCACTTGTATGTACACGTGTAGTGTTCACTTGTAGGGTTCACCTGTAGGGTTTACTTGTATGGTTTACTTGTAGGGTTCACTGTTAAGGTACACGTGTAGGGCTCACTTGTACGGTTCACTTGTAGGGGAGTGTCTTAATAACCAAACTCCTTAACTGATAAGCACTTGTTGGACAGATCTGTTTATTCTCTTGTTCGTTCTTTGAATTTTTAACTCTTCTGTAACACTTATATTCAAAGGGTATATGAGGATTTTTACTTGATTGATTAAATATCCACGTTTCACGTCTGTAGTGTCACAGGAACAATGCATGCTTTAATTGATTCAGTGCAAGAAAAAAAAATAGTTTTGGACCAAACATAGTCCACTAACAGATGAACAAGTGTTATTATGCAAATTTATGTTAACTAAGCACTGACATTGCCCGAAACAAAACAAATAACACGATGACCATAGTGTGGTGATATATCCTCCTTCTGTCAAGATGAGAGGTCACATTTGTCGATATATTATCCTTCGGCATTAAATCAGTTAAGTCAGAGAACTTTTGTTGTTCTGGGAGTCTCCGTGGCGAAGTTTTCAAGTCGTCTGCCTCGCGCTCTAATGGTTGCGGGTTCGATTCCGGGCTACATCTTTCGATTCATGAGTGCGTTTTTATCAGATACTTCTGGGGGTCGTCGCTGGAGATACGGAGCTTGTGCTTTGCGCGACGCTTTCGGCGGGTGGCCCTGCTGGCCTTGTGGGATAAAACCCTGAGCAATGAAGTCAATCCTCTCGACTTTTGTTGTTCTGTCTGTTCTAGTTAATACAGGTTTTAACTGCTTTAGCTATGCAAAGCACTGCTTGTCCTTCAGTTAATTTCTGCGATCACACTACCGCCGTCAGTCTGCAGTCTGGATTTTTGAAACTGCTCAATATATGTGATATATTATATATATGGCGTCTGTGTTTACATTCACAAAGTGAGCGCGTTGTTTTGAATTTCTGAAACGTCGCCTCCCACAATCAACTTCGTAGCGGGTGGATGGATTACTTAAACCGACATGTAAAATTGCGCTGCAAGTTTGTAGATTAAAGTTAACATTCAACACATTTGCGCAGTATCAGCAACGATGTACATTATAATATTTCAGCCAAAGTATAATTTATATTTCCACTTTACATAGTATATAAATCTGCAGTATGCACCTGACGAGATGCTGCAATATATGCCAGGCAAACAATCGTGCAATATTTTATTTATGTAATTTCTCGCCATTGATAAATACGAGGGCTATTCCAAAATCAACCATCCATTGGCTGGTAATAAAAATACCAGTTACCAGTTACCGTTCGTTGCTTGCATCATTCAGTAGTTCAGTAGTCTTTTAGCTTACTACACATCAACCTATAGTCGCACTTGTTCAGTTGTTCACAAATCGCGAACGAATAAACATGGACACTGGTATTGCCTTTCCCACCAACTGTGAAATTCGTGGTGTAATTCGTTTTCTTCAAGCAGAAGGTCAAAATGGAGCTGAGATTCATAGTCGATTGTGTCTTGTATACGGTGAAACCGTTACTTGTGACAGTTCTGTGAGGAACTGGTGCAAGAAATTCAGAGATGGGCTCAAAGATGTGCATGATGAGGGTGGACAAGGACGACATTCATGTGTGACAGATACGATCATTCAAAACATCGATCAAGTCATAGTGGAAAACGCCGTTTCACAATTTCAGATCTTTCTACAGAATTTCACACATTTCTAGGACTAGTCTGTTTCGAATTGTCACAAAGAGGTTAGGTTACCACACATTCTGTTCACGATGGGTACCAAAGCAACTGATTGACGTTCACAAAGCTCAAAGAATGGGCTCCGCTTTGACGTTCCTTCTACGCTACTGGGAAGAAAGGGGGGGGGGGTGCATTTCTCGATAGAATAGTGACTGAAGATGAGACATGGGTTCACTTAGTAAATGCTGAGACGAAGTATCAGTCAAAACAATGACACAGACATTCACTGGGGCTTGTTTCCTTAGCGACTCAATGAACATGATCAAGAGGATAGAGGAGGAGTCGATCCGAAGAGAATGGTTGCTGCCTCTGGAGCGGTCTCGGCTGGCAAAGATTAGTTTCATCTTCGTGCCAGGGCATGTGGGAGTACAAGGAAATGAGCGGGCTGACAAGCTCGCAGGTGAGGCTACTGTGGAGGGCGGACGCGCCATGGACCAGGCTGACATTCTGAATGCTCTACGAGAAGTAAGACTTTTGCGAGAACCAAGTGATGACTGTGAATCTACAACAATGGCCAGACTGCGAGAGCAGCAAATTAAAAGAGGGGTGGCCAAACAAGAACACTACGCAGGAAGCCAAAGAAGATTGATAAACCAACACAGAACTGGCGTCGTTAGCCGCTACACGTAGCGGGATTTGCTGAGGAGGGGATCCGAGCACTTATGGACTGAATGGTTCGATGTGCAATGAGGATGATCTGTCGACTAACTAACTAACTAACTAACAATGGATGCATACTGATTATCCAAACAAGCCTAACACATTATAACAAACATTTTCGCAACGTAAGATTATGGTTACAATGCTCTGGGACCGGAAGGACATTTTATTGGCGGAATTCATGACACTAGGGATCACAGTAACCAGTAACGGCAGAAGTTTATTGTGAAACCCTGAGGAGGCTTCGTCGGTGGATCCAAAAATAAAGACGCGGAATATTCAACAGTGGCGCCAATATCCTGCACGACAATGCGCGTCCTCCACACTGTTTCTCGCTAAAAGGCTTACTTGAGCAGTTTAAGTGGGAAATTTTCAAACGCACCACCGCCTCCCCCAATCCTTATATCCCGTACTTGGCACCAAGCGATTATCATCTCTTCGACACCGCCGAGGAGTCACCGCCGAGGAGCACATGGATGGAGTCAACAACTGGCTAAGTACCCTGACGGTGCGGTTCCTTGACAAAGGTTATATAACATTGTGCCACGGTGCGACAAGTGTCTGAAGTCAGGTGGTGACTATGTGGAAAAGTAAAGCCGTGATGTATGTAACTGTTGTATCTATTAGGGACGTTTATTTGAAACCCGTTCCAATGGCTTTATTACAAAAGCATTAACAGGTGTGGTAGAATTAAACAAAGCATTCATTTTGAATGAATTATGCACGTGGCGTTGGTCAGAAGAAGTCGCCGTAGGCATTCAGGCAAGCATCCCATTGCTTAGGTAGGCGGCGAATGCCGTCCGCAAAAAACGATTGTGCTTGCTCACTGAACCAAATGTTTACCGCGTTCATTACGTCTGCATCTGCGAGAAATCGTTGCCCCTTGAGAGTTTTTTTTTAGAGGTCCCAACAAATGAAAATCACATGGTGACAAATCAGGACTATAGGCTGGATGTTGCAGAATTTCCCACTTCTTCCTTGCTTATGCTTCCTGCACAATCTTTGCGACACGCGGACGAGCATTATCGTGCAACAAAATCACACCGCGAGAAAGCATGCTGGGTCGTTTATTCTTGATCGCTTTTTGCAGCTTGTCTAGTGTTTGCAAGTAGTGGATAGAGTTGATATTGACACCAGGTTCTTTAAAGTCGGCCAACAATAGCCTTTCATGGTCAAAAAAGCGCTCAGCATAACCTTTCCAGCAGAAACCTGTAACTTGAATTTTTTTGGCTTTTGGTGATCCAGCATGCTTCCATTGCATGCTCTCTCTTTTGCTGCTCGGCTCAAAGTGATGGCACTATGATTCATCGCCTGCCACTATGCGGAAGAGAAATGCATCACCTTCCACTCTGTAACGCAGCAAGTGGTTCAAACACCATCGATGCGTTACTCTTTTTGGTGGTCGCTCAACATCCGTGGTACCCACTGTAAACACACCTTCCGATATATCATAGTTTCTTACGAACGACCTTTTGAATTGTCCCAATTGACACAGCAAATTCTTTCGCTAGCGAACGTATGCTTCGACAACCGTTCATCTGTACTTCTGTATCAATTTTGGCGAGGGTTTTTTTTTTCTGTTGCAACAATATGCCCTTGGCCCGGCCGTCGAAGATCTATCGCAAACTGACGTCCTTTCCGAAACATTCGTGCCCAGTCTGTCACTGTTGTCTTCGACACGCAATTGTTACTGTACGCTGCCTGCATTCTACGATGAATGTCCACAGGTCGACATCCTTCAAATGAAAGAAACTGAATCACCGCTCTTTGGGCTTCTTTGGACGGATTTTGGATCAACCCGGCCATTTTCTCAACGGTCAGAAACAGAACACATATATATATATATATATATATATATATATATATATATATATATATATATATATATATATATATATATATATATATATATAAAGCAACTTAAGCCATGGATTACATTAGACACGTTAGAATTAATAAAACAATGAAGGGAATTGAAACAGAAAGGATAACAGCAGGACGAAGTATTAATCTTTAACTTGAGAAATTAGAACACAAGAAAGGATAAAAATCAATATATACACGATTGCTGTACCAGAATAGAGCAATATCATAAGACTGGAAGAGATTACGAAATGTTCAAAGAAATGAAGTTATTGTCAAGAAATGTTCAACCTCAATTGAATGTTATCTGTGACAAGATGGGAAATACCTTAACAGAATCTAGACAAATGCTAAAAAGATGGCAGGAGTACTGCAGTGGAATGTATGATATAAGTGACAGTGAGGATATGAATGAGATACATGAACCAACGACAGCAGAGACAAAACCTGAACCCTCATTAGATGAAATTGCATGGGCAATAAAGAACCTGAAGAATGGTAAATCATCTGGATGTGATGAGATACCAGCTGAGCTAATTAAAGCTGGAGGAGAAGAAAGCATACAAATCTATCACGCATTATGTAAAAAGATATGGAAATATGGTATATGGCCAAAAGATTGGAAAAGAAATATTTTTATTCCAATACCAAAAAAGTTCAACCTGAAATTATGCACCAACTATAGAACTGTTGCCCTGATCAGTCATGCAAGTAAAATTCTACTTAAAATAATGGGAAGACTTCTTAAGAACATGGAAGAAGAAATTAACGTGGTTCAAGCTGGATTTAGAAAAGGAAGAGGAACAAGAGATCACATTCTCAATATGCGTTTAATAATAAAGAAGTGCAGAGAATTTAATGTAAACCTATTCTCATGTTTTGTGGATTATTCAAAGGCATTTGACTGAGTACAACATTGGAAACTTTGGGAAATCATGAGGAATATATGGGCTTTCCACCACATGTAATACAACTCATAAGAATGCTCTATCTAGACCAACAAGCAGCAGTTAGAATAGATGGCGAGACATCAGATTGGTTTGCATCAAGCAAGGAGTCCGTCAGGGATGTATGCTGTCCCCCTATTTGTTTAACTTGTACGCCGAAAATATAATGAGAAATGTAAGAGATGATATAAACAGGGAGCTATATGATGCCATAAATATCGGTGGTCATAACATACCAGAGATTCGGTATGCTGATGATACAGTATTGCTATCCACAACACAGACTGGTATAGAAAACCTAATAGCCTCAACCCAATTGAATAGTGAAAATCCCAACTTATATCTTAACATAGCAAAAACAAAGATAATGCATACAGATAAAACCGCTATGGCGAAAGAAATACAGTATATATTAATGAGGAAAAATTGGAGGTGGTGGAAAATTTTGAATATCTTGGGTCATTGATTACCAACAACGGTGACACAATGAAAGAAATTAAACGACGACTATCGATTGCTCTTCAAAGACTAAAACAACTGAATAAATTATGGAATGGGACAGACAGAACTACAAAAATTAGATCTTTAAGAGCATGCATCTTTCCCATTGCAACATACGCCTGTGAGACCTGGACACGTACTAAACAAGCTGAACATATCATAAATGACTTTGAATATAAATGTTATAGACGAGTTCTAAGAATATCTTGGGTAAAGAAAAGAACAAATGCATCCATACTCCAAGAGCTGAATATTGAAGAAGGTTGGCTATTAAAGACGATAAAACAAAGAAAATTGAAATATTTTGGTCACTTGAAACGTCATGAAAGTTTGGAGAGAACAATAATGGAGGGGTATATGCCTGGGAAGAGAGGAAGAGGAAGGCCAAAGAGAAGATGGGTGCAGGATGTGGCGGATGATTTCCAGATGGGTGTATTGGGCGCGGGATATCTTGCTTATGATCGAGAGGTTTTCCGGAAGGTTGTTATGGGAGCGAGGTTCTGCAAAGGACATGCTACTTAATGAATGAAATGTATATGTATGGCTTTTCACTTTTCAGACGTAGTGTTGGTTACAAGTACCAGACTTTGCTAACTTGTTGCAATAAAGGTCGCCAAACATTCTGCATAAAGCGGGCACACCGAAGGGTTGCATTCTGAAATTACCAATTTACACAATGTACAGTTTTACATGAGTTACATTTATCCATTTAAGGAAGCGTAAATTTGGACTTATGCGTGTCCTAAGTCGTGGCATATAAGGAGGAATGACCAGCCTAGCAGGGGTCAGGGATTCGAATATTCGCAACAATGCGGATTTTAAATATTGCCATTGTCTCCAAGGTCAACCCAGGCTAAAATGGGTAAAGACGGCCGGTGTTATACAGATCACATCACGCATCAAGTGCCAGTTGGTCTATATTGACCACATCATCCATCAAGTCCAAGTTGATCTATACTGACCACATCATCCATCAAGTGCAAGTTGATCTATATTGACCACGTGTTCCATCAAGTGCCAATTGGTCTATATTGACCACATGTCCCATCAAGTGGCAATTGGTCTATACTGACCACATAACTCATTCAGTGCCAACTGGTCTATATTGACTACATCATCCATCAAGTGCCAGCTGGTCTATATTGACTACATCATCCATCAAGTGTCAATTGGTCTATACTGACCACATGTCCCATCAAGTGTCAATTGGTCTATATTGACCACATAACTCATCCAGTGCCAACTGGTCTATATTGACTACATCATCCATCAAATGTCAATTGGTCTATATTGACCACATGTCCCATCAAGTGTTAATTGTTCTATATTGACCACATCACTCATCCAGTGCCAGCTGGTCTATATTGACCACATCATCCATCAAGTGCCAGTTGGTTTATATTGACCACATCATCCATCAAGTGCTAGTTGGTCTATATTGACCACATCATCCATCAAGTGCCGGTTGGTCTATATTGACCACATCATCCATCAAGTGCCAGTTGGTCTATATTGACCACATCATCCATCAAGTGCCAATTGATCTATATTGACCACATCATCCATCAAGTGCGAGTTGATCTATATTGACCACATCATCCACCAAGTGCCAGTTGGTCTATATTGATCACATCATCCATCAAGTGCCGGTTGGCCTATATTGACCACATGTCCCATCAAGTGCCAGTTGGTCTAAGTCGGTGATTCATTCCGTCTCTGGAAGTGAGGTTTTACCAAGAACGATCAGGTTCTCATTTGCTTGATTTATTTTCATAAAAAAAAATTGTGTTAACATACTTGTTAAAGCTCCCATACCTCCCATCCTATATTGTTATTTATCATTTATATACCCATACAACTTTAATTGCCCGATTATGTTACTTTTGGGTTGTAATTGATGCATATGTCTCCTTGTGATTGAAACACAAGTACTACTATCAGAGAATGTCAATGGTTATCGTTTAGTGGATGTCATGATAGTTTTTTTTATTTGTGATGAAAGACTAACAACAACAATATTTCTAGTAATTCATACAGTAATTTATTTGCGTAAACTAATATTACTATTTCTTCACAAATAGAGATACTGCCTCTTTCTCTGTGTCTATCTCCTGGACCAAATCAGTGGTGAACGTTCAATCATTGACAGGCCTGTAGAGTAAATTAAAATATTAATCTAAACAAGTCATATATGAGCTTAATGTGATCATTGCTACAGCATAGAGGATATAGTAACAGCTTGAAAGTGAATAATATTGTATAACATTTTTATTTACATGAAAACGCCTCATTATTGTTTGTTAGTTTTTTTTAAACTGTGGTTTGGTTATGAAGGTTCTAACCGCGTCGGTAACTTACGGGGTATGTGAGCCGGTCGCTCAGTAAGCAATGGCAAACTACTGAGCGTAATCTTGCCAATAAATCAAAAATCAACAGAAAGATGTTGATGTTGACAGTGATGTCCTGTAAAGGGTATGCAAACATTTATTTTTGCTTATGGAGGTTTTCTCACCTTGGAAGTCCATTAAGTCAGTTGTGATTGTTATGTAAAGCTGATTCATTCCACTGTCCACTCTTGCTGGTTTATTACTGTATTTTTACAGCTTTACCTCAGTGAACACATTTCAATATTTAAAGTTGAGGTTTACAAAAGCTGGTGGATTATGCGTGTATGTATTTAGCCGTGAATGCTGTTATGTACAAACTATATACGTTAACTTGATCTTGTGAAAATAATATATGTTTTCCTGGCATTAGACACATATACCAGGATGGGATTCAGTTTGGCCATATTTCACTAAATAAGTTTGAAGTAAAATCTGTCCCCCTACCCACAAAAAATTATTTCCACTGGGTAGGGAAGGGCTACTTACAGAAATACACAATCACCATCGTTATGTGCCGTGCCAGTAAGTGGGCGGTCATGTTTTGTCATCTCATTCGATCACCAGAGTCGTGGATCAGCTCATTGTTCTTGTCTCGACCATACAATTTGTTCAAGTCATCCAGGTATTTACTTCTCTGTCCTCCCCTTGTTCTCTTCCCCTCGATTGTGCCAGTTGTCACCAAGTTCTCCAATTTATTTCTTCTCATAACGTGACCAAAAACTGTGACTGTCTAGGTCTAATTTCTCTAATCAGTTTACGATTTTAATTTGTTTCTTGTAGGACTTGGTCATTGGTTTTTCTATCTGTCCATGGTATTCTTCGCATTCTCCTCAGAAACCACATTTCCACAGCCATCAGATATTTTTCAGCTTGTATGCTCATTGTCCACGCTAC
This sequence comes from Cepaea hortensis, assembly GCA_963921405.1. Lineage (NCBI taxonomy): Eukaryota > Metazoa > Mollusca > Gastropoda > Stylommatophora > Helicidae > Cepaea > Cepaea hortensis. The sequence goes on along the minus strand of OY992880.1, from coordinate 90,340,764 downwards.
ACATCCATACAAAATCACAGATTCTATGTAGCACCTCAGCACTCTTTTTCTCGTTGCAGTTGACATCTTTTTATAGGTCAGTATGTTTTTCATCTTGCAAAAGGCTGCCTTCGCCATGGCAATTCTTGTTCTAATCTCTTCAAGGCATCTCCCATCAGATGTTATGACTGTTCCGAGAAAATTGTACCGATTCTTTTGTTGAAGAATATTTCCATTTACTTGTATATTACACTGTGGTATTTCCATCTTCTTAGCGACGACTATAATCTGTGTCTTCTTACAATTTAATTATAACCCAAGTTGTTCACTGTGTGTAACAATCGCATCTACTAAATGTTGCAGGTCCTGTTCATTGTCTGCAATCAATACTGTATCGCCCGCATAACAAATGTTATTGATGTTATGCCCCCCATTGATGATTCCTTTCATAACGTCAACATTTCTGAAAATACTTTCACTGTACAGGGAGAAAAGATCTAGAGACATTTCACATCCCTGTCTCACACCTCTCTTAATAGGCTGATATTGATCTACTTCATTATCAATCTTTATGGCAGCTTGTTGTTTCCAATATATGTTTTTCATGAGTCTAAGGTCTTTCCCATCAATTTGCAGATCTGCAAGCATCTCCATCATGTTGACATGTCTTACTTTATCGAAAGCCTTTGTGTAGTCAATAAAGCAAAGATGTAACTCTTTGTTTATTTCTACAGAACGTTTAATTAATGTTAGCAGCAAATACACAGCATTTACCGTACAAACCTTCTACAAACCCACATTGTCTTCTCCTATTTCAGGTTGTATTTTCTTCATAACCCATTGCATGATAATTCTTAGCAAAACCTTTGTGATGTAGCTCATTATACTAATTGTTCGATACTGATCAAATTCCAAGGCCCCTGTTGAGGTGTTGTCTGGACCCGGGGTCTTGACAGATTTCATATGGTTCAGAGCATTCTGAACTTCTGTCTTCAGAATTGACGTCCTTCATTATTACTACGAATATCATAATGTTCTTCTCTTGTATCATCATAAAGGTTTTTCACATAATCTTACCATGTATGTAAAATCTAAAGTTTTTCTATTATGATTATTTCTATCTTTTTTTTTCAGGCAGCATGCTGATGTAGGTGTTCTTGTATTAGTAACCTCCTGAATTCTTGTGTGCATTAATTTGGTATTTTTACTGCTGCGTTGTTTTTACATTTCTATGCAATTATTTTCAAGCTATGCCTCATTGGCTTATTTGCATAATTTTCTGACTTTGCTGTGATTCTCTTAATATTTGTCAGGATTATTTTTTGTTGTGTCTTCTTGTTTCCATTAGTCTTAAAATTTCTTCAGTCATCCATTTCTTACGACCGACTTTCTTTATTTTTGGGGTAGTTGTTTCTGCAGCCAAAGTGATTGAATTCTTCAACATTTCCCATTGATCATCCACATCTTGAAATAAGATCTCTAGATCAGACAATACATAAAATCTGTTCTTTACTTCTATGTTAAAATTGTTTTGTATTTCCTTGTCATCGATCTGGTTTCTAATATGTCCATAATCTTCTGTGGTGTTGCTTAAACCAGGTGTTTCCGACAATCAATTCATGTTCTTTTGCCAATTCTACGAGTCTGTATCCTCTTTCGTTTCGTTCTCCAAAATCACGTTTACCTAATGTGCATCCATCACCTTGATTTCCTACTTTCGCATTGAAGCCATCCATTATGATGATGTTTATTTCTGAACTTTTACATTTCTCCACAGCATTCTCCATATCATTATAAAATTTCTCTACATTATCTTCACTGCTTTCTCCCGTTGGGGCATACATTTGAATGACATTTATGTTAAAAGGTCTGCCGATTAATTTTATGAATAGAACCCTCAGAATGCTTTTTACAAAAGTGTCGAGTATACTAAATAAGGAATTCAAAACAATGTACTTCATTAGTAAATTTAAACAAAGAAGCAATAAACGTTAGACTGCACAATTTGTTGTCTGGCATATTTCATCACATCTCGACGGGTGCATACTATAGAATAATATTATATGAAGTGAAAATCATATGTAGTATTTCAGCTAAATTAAAAAAAAATATATATATAATTCATTTATTCACTTCATATGATATATAACTCTTCAGAATGCAGCTGACGAGACGCAGCAAAATATGCCTGGCAACACAATATACAATCTACCTTACATTGCTTCTTTTCTTTAAATACTGAATTCTAAATTTAAGAAACGGCACGACTGCATTTGGGACATGTCCACACATGCTCTGAGTATCTATTGTACGCAACTGTATAATGTGAGCTTTCAGTAATAGAGAATTTGTGGAATGAAAAAAAAAAAAAAAATACTTACTGACAAGAATGGCCGCAGCCGTTTGAGAGACATGCGAATCCTTTCTGGCAGCCTGTACCGCACAACTCGGCACAAAGTCCAAACACTGGTTCTGCGGTAGAAGATAACAGACAATAGTTTCATGTAACTTAGCAGTGTTGTCATAGCGAGTAATAAACCATCATGCAATAATAGATGGGAAACAAAGAATCAGTAAATAGTTGTGACTGTAGATTCTGTTTTCATCATAATGACAATAATTTTAGCTGTTTGGCTATGTTTATATCGTATTTACTGATGTCATAAAAACAATATCTGACCTGCCAGTGACATACTTTACTGTCATCATTATGTACTTGTATGTTTGGCCGATCATAGCACCCATCTCACATAGTACCCATCTCACATAGTACCCATCTCACATAGTACCATTCTCAAATAGTACCCATCTCACATAGTACCCATCTCACATAGTACCAATCTCACATAGTACCCATCTCACATTGTACCCATCTCACATTGTACCCATCTCACATAGTACCCATCTCACATAGTACCCATCTCACATAGTACCCATCTCACATAGTACTATTCTCACATAGTACCCATCTCACATAGTACCCATCTCACATAGTAACAATCTCATATAGCACCATTCTCACATAATACCCATCTCATATAGTACCATTCTCACATAGTACCCATCTCACTTAGTACCCATCTCACATAGTACCATTTTCACATAATACCCATCTCACAAAGTACCCATCTCATATAGTACCCATCTCACATAGTACCCATCTCACATAGTACCATTCTCAAATAGTACCCATCTCACATAGTACCTATCTCACATGGTACCCATCTCACATAGTACCCATCTCACATAGTACACATCTCACCTAGTACCCATCTCACATAGTACCCATGTCACATAGTACCGTTTTCACATAGTACCCATCTCACATAGTACCAATCTCACATAGTACCCATCTCACATAGTACCCATCTCACATAGTACCCATCTCACATAGTACCCATCTCACATAGTACTATTCTCACATAGTACCCATCTCACATAGTACCCATCTCACATAGTAACAATCTCATATAGCACCATTCTCACATAATACCCATCTCATATAGTACCATTCTCACATAGTACCCATCTCACATAGTACCCATCTCACATAGTACCATTTTCACATAATACCCATCTCACAAAGTACCCATCTCATATAGTACCCATCTCACATAGTACCCATCTCACATAGTACCATTCTCAAATAGTACCCATCTCACATAGTACCTATCTCACATGGTACCCATCTCACATAGTACCCATCTCACATAGTACACATCTCACCTAGTACCCATCTCACATAGTACCCATGTCACATAGTACCGTTTTCACATAGTACCCATCTCACATAGTACCCATCTCACATAGTACCCATCTCACATAGTACCCATCTCACATAGTACCAATCTTACTTGATCCCTAGTCTCGGGCCGGGTCTAAGTTCTTTTCCCTGTTATGTATTGCGATCAAATAGCTCAGAAATTTATGCTTTTTCCCTCATGTGTCCTTTTTTCTATCAGGTTTTCCTGTTGTCACCAAGTTTATCATATCTTAATTTGTATCTTCATCTGTTGGAGAGCTTCATATATTAGCTCATGCTATCATATGGAACCATGGAACGTGAATGAACAGATTAGTCAGAGCTTGGAAGCAGCAATGGAGATGTGGTTCATGAGACGAATGTTTCGAATACCTTGGACTGTTGGACTAACCAACAATGACTGCTTGGAAGAGGCTAATGAAAGTAGAACATCATATACAATTATAAGGACGAGAAAAACAACATTATTTTGTCATGTGATGAGAAGAGAGACATTGGAATACAGCGTGAGGAATGGAAAGATCAGTTCGAAAAGAGGCGGAGGCAGACCGACACTAATCATGCTTGATGGACTAATACGGTTGCATGGAAGAATATTATCAGCATAGTTTATTCAGAACACCAAGGACCGAAATCTATGGAGCGACATGGACGCCTATACCAGAAGACAGGGCGAATGATGATGAAGATGACCGCCATATAGAAAGTCAGAATCACCATCATGTGTCATGCCGGTAATCGTGGGCGATCATGTTTTGCCATCTAACTCGATCACCAGAATCAATGTTCTTGTCTTGACATTGCCACGTGGTCAAGCCATCCGGGTATTTACTTCTCTGCCCTCCCATTGTTCTCTTCTCCTCGATCTTGCCAGTTGTCACCAAGTTCTCCAGTTTATTTCTTCTCATAACATGACCAAAAAATTGTGAAAGCCAGGAAAGTGGTTATGAAAAATAAATTAGCTAACAAAATATTTTTTTTAAATGATAGCATAAATCACTGTGCCACCCAGTACCAAGGTGGTTGATATAAAAATCGATTTGGGAAAAAAAAACTCCTTGGAGAGGTGTGCTCTAGTGCATAACACAGTACAATCGTGGGCATTCACGACACGTTCATAGAGCCAATTATTCAAGAAACCAATGGTGCCCACTCTATGACAACGATCAGCATGACGATGGGGATGATGGTAGTAACACTGACTTTCATATGGTTTGAATTCCTCCGAAGTTGGAGAGTGTCTGCCTACACGGCGATGAACCACAAGTCTGTGCACCAATGGGCCAGACATGGGACAACGGATACTCACGCAAGCCTCAGGTCCTGTATTACATCACACTGATGTTGGACAACAGGATGTCTTCATCAGACATACAGGACTTCGCGCTGGAGTCCATAGCCAGCGAACACAAGCAAGCAAGCAAGCAAGCATATGGTTTGAATCACAGCATTATGTGTAGTAAGTGATTCAACGCGCATGATCCGAAAGGTCGAGGCGGGAATCTGTACATAGACAGTTGATTGAATAGCTGATGAGGTCTGTTGTACGTAGAGTCACCACATCTTCGGTAGAGTCACCACATCTTCATTCCAGGAGTTGATGAAAATCAATGAGCTGATAAACTTTCTGGTTCTGTATCCCCTGCAGATGGCCAGCCCATGAATCGTGTCGATGTTATTAACGCCATTAGAGAGATGTCCAGAGTGGAGGACTTTGATGCCTGTTAATGCACTTCGGTGTTCAGAATGAGAGACATGGAAGTTAGAATTGGCACGGCAAGATACGAGAGGCACATCCCTAGAATGAGGGGCCGCGTCAACTAGCACAGAACTATTAGCCGCTGGACGTTGATGCCTATGTTGGAGGAGGGGTGTGGGAGGATCTGGGCACCTCTATACTTGTCCGGAGTACAAGGATGATACCCCAACAGGTAACTAACTAGCCAACTAACAGCACAAACACCACGTGTCCAATACAATGCAAACCACACTGACATTTTCTAGGGGATCATGAGCACGGTAGAGTATTTCCTGAGTGCAGTAACACCAAATTATTACTAACGTTTAATTTTCTAATTTAATATCTTGCATGCAGTTAATACAATCGGCGTTTACTTACCAGTAGTTGCCTGACAAATATGACCACACCCATTATATCTGCACTCATACCCATCGCCACACCCGCCTACTTGCAGGGTGCCAGCGGCTGAGCACTGCTACATTCGTCAACACAGATTCAAGTTTGCCACTTTTGGTTCTCTGCATGGGGCGTGCGACAGAAATGTTAGCATCGTGAAAGCCACAAGCTAGCAGTGGTTGTGTTGTCTTTCTGCTGTTTCGTAACCTTGTTATGGCTGTAGTACCTATTACTCAAGAAATAGCTATGCCAGATTTTCACTCGTCGGCCTGTTACAAACTGAATTTATTATAGTTAGCTGCATATCATTTACAGGATATCGCAGTCAACACCAGCATGTTTTGGCTGTTTTGTGATTTCTTAGCAAGTTGCGTTCAGTAGTTTGCCATTGCTTTTTGAAAGACTGGTACTCATATTTTTGAATGAAATTCAACGCAAGGCGGTCTGCTGCCAAACCGCCCGTAGATGTGTTTGGAATGCGGTATGCGGGATTAAGAATTGCGTCGGTAATCCCTTCGCCAAAGATCTGGTTTATGATAGACGCTGGTGAAATGAAGATGCTCATGGTAAAGAGAAACAGATAGCCAGGCTCTGCATGAGGGCATGACATAACGTGAGGAAAACGTGAAACAATATGTCATATTTTAAAACATCGGGCAAACCGGTCCATGAAAACACCGGGCCACTGAAAGATGTTTCTGCAACATTTGAAGTCTCCAGTTTACTCTTTCACCACAGCGAGATGGTTAATGATACACATCACTATGTTGCAACAAGGAAGTTACATATTCTCAATAGTTTGTACAAATGCGATATATATATATATATATATATATATATATATATATATATATATATATATATATATATATATATATATATATATAGAGAGAGAGAGAGAGAGAGAGAGAGAGAGGGGGGGGGGGGAGAGAGATGGGATATTTCAGACGTGACTTTAAAGTGATACTAAGAGATTACATATTCGACTTTAGACTTGTCCTATAGAAATGGAGACTCGACTTTAGACGTTGTTATGTATTACTCACCTTTACTCTTCTGGCAGGTATGCCCACATCCATTTGACCTGCATTCATATCCATTTTGGCAAGCAGGAAGCTCTAAATCTGGCCAGCGGCCACTGTCACATTCTTCAACACAGGTACCTAAGGTCCCTCGTTTTTTGGGCTTCGAGTTTGGCGCTGAACACAAAATCCAGAATAATAAAGGGTTTTATTGTGAATGCTTGAAACTTGATTATATATAACGGATATCAGAGACTGGTCTTAGTGTTGTAGCATTTATGATATTATTTACTTAATTTTTATGTTTGTAAGGTATTTGGCAATGTGCACATAGTAATAGTAGTGGTGGTGTTAGTAGTAGTAGTAGTAGTAGTAGAAGTAGTAGTAGTAGTAGTAGTAGTAGTAGTAGTAGTAGTAGTAGTAGTAGTAGTGCTAGTAGTAGTAGTAGTAGTAGTAGTAGTAGTAGTAGTAGTAGTAGTAGTAGTAGTAGTAGTAGTAGTAGTGCTAGTAGTAGTAGTAGTAGTAGTAGTAGTAGTAGTAGTAGTAGTAGTAATAGTAGTAGTAGTAGTAGTAGTAGTGCTAGTAGTAGTAGTAGTAGTAGTAGTAGTAGTAGTAGTAGTAGTAGTAGTAGTAGTAGTAGTAGTAGTAGTAGTAGTGCCGGTCTCCTTGGCCTAGGTGTTAGCGACTTTCTCCGTAATCCCGTATACTCTCATGAGTAACATGAAGATGGCGAGAAACGGTAGCGGTTCTAACCGCGTCAGTAACTTACGGGGTATGTGAGCAGGTCGCTCAGAAAGCAATGGCAAACTACTGAGCGTAATCTTGCCAAGAAATCAACAATCAGCTGAAAGATGCTCATGTTGACAACGATGTCCTGTAAAGGATATGCAAACATTCATTGTTAGTAGTAGTAGTAGTAGTAGTAGTAGTAGTAGTAGTAGTAGTAGTAGTAGTAGTAGTAGTAGTAGTAGTAGTAGTAGTAGTAGTAGTAGTAGTAGTAGTAGTAGTAGTAGTAGTAGTAGTAGTAGTAGTAGTAGTGATAGTAGTGATAGTAGTGATAGTAGTAGTAGTAGTAGTAGTAGTAGTAGTAGTAGTAGTAGTAGTAGTAGTAGTAGTAGTAGTAGTAGTAGTAGTAGTAGTAGTAGTAGTAGTAGTAGTAGTAGTATGAATATTAATGCTTGCTTATGTTTGAGTTGTGATCAAGATTTGCCCGATTATCTAGGTCGGTCTCATCTTCTTGGTTAGCTTCACCTTTTGGTTTTGCTTGCAGTTTGTACTTCCCAAGAATTTCTCGGTACCTATTTTGTATACTGGGTCGACCTGGAAGCCGAGATCAACTTTAAAGAAATCCACCCCGATGCAGATTCGACTCCATGATCACCGGGCCTGTAGATGAGCGTCTGGCCACTACGCTACGGCGGGCTCCTTAATTCACATAAGTACGTATGTTTGAAACAGAACACCAACTAAAATATCTAGTGGCCTAGCAGTCCGTGTGTGTTGTCTCCTGACCTGGATGTATCCCAATATGCCTCGCCACAGATGTCAAGTTCCCCTGCCGATCTTGCACACCCCGCTGGTTTCTGGGCTTGGGGAGGGAAAGAGAAGAACTGAAACTCGGTCCCCCAAGTAAATGGTACTTTGGTCAATTTTCGCAATCTCTGAAGAAGAAAATCTGGACTTTTGAACTTCCCCGGGGAATGAAGACCATGTTGAGCTTGACTCTAGTCCGACTTTGTGAAGACACATAAAGGGTATAGCATAGGTGGGAGTGCAAGCGCAATTCAAATACCACTACTTTTATCGTTTTATCGTGTCATTACATATTCAGTCAAGCGGCGAGCTATATCTCCAGCGGGCCTATTCTCGCTGGTCGCGGGATCCACAGTGTCAAGCGGTGAGATTTGTTCGCAACAGACGAGCATTATCTTCGGCGGGCAGATTCTCGTTGGTCGCGTTGGATCAGGTGGGGTGTCTGACGGTAGTACACGCTTACATTGGTCCGGACACTTACACTTACGATTGACAGGTGTACACGCTCATGCAGGTCCAGATCCAATATTTGAGGCCCTCATCTGCGGGATATGGCTGAACGCCTCTAAGTAAAATCTCACGGATATCAGAGCCTGGCTACCACTATCCTCCTGCTCTTGGAGGTGAGACACACCTCCTGCTCTCGGAGGTTTGATGCTGAGTCGCCAACGTCTGCAGCCTACCTTGTTCCAGGCGTACTGGTTATCCTTTCCTCTGGAGTAAACAAGGCAAGGCCGAGAGAGGGAACATGCTGCTTGGGCAACACATGTTCTCTGAAGCTATGCCTAGGCATTGTGCGATGGAATTCTGGCCTAATTCCAATCCACATACTTTCGTCTGAAAAGACGGCAAGGTGCCACTCACAAACCAGTGAAGCGTTTCACATATCCAAAGTAATTTAGTGTCCAGTACAGGTTGCTGGTTATTAAAAGTCTAAATTTTTCTCTTTCACAATTGGGAAATGGCAATGACTAACATAAGTATGTCGCCACACGAAAGTTACATGTTCTCAATGTTTTAAAAATGTGTATGTATGTGTGTGTGTTTGTGTGTGTGTGTGTGTGTGTGAGAGAGAGAGAGAGAGAGAGAGAGAGAGAGAGAGAGAGAGAGAGAGAGAGATTAGTGGGGGAGGTGGTGTTCAGGGTCGACTTGGTTTCAAATTACTGTTACAGCTGGGGGAGCATAGTTGGGGTGAGCTCCCAACCTTGCAAAATACCCCCATGGCTTGTGCATTTATCACCTTGGGCAGCAAAAGTCTAACTCCTGACCTTCACGTTGCGGAACTGTTTTAACTAACAGAAAGGGGGGCGACGACGAGTCTCTTGCGCCGTAAAACCAGACGGCTCTAGATATGTATGTACGATTTGTTCGAGTGTGGAGTGGAACATCTGTTATCCCCACGGTAATTTCAAATTTACAACGAACTCTTCTGTTTGCACAAAACCGATTGTTACCGACCGATTACTAACGCCTCGCTATATTTGAGCAATCGTGTATTGTTCGTCGAATACATTATACGAAACGCTTCACCTTAGTTCACGCTATGGCCGCATTTTATTAGGGATTGAGAAATCGACTGCACAGCGATTCCTGAAAGTTGATTAACTCTCTTTACCACCCACATTGGTATGTGTTCGGCAACTCGAATTGCTAATTGTCATTCCGTTGTACCTATGTAAGTTGCTTCGCAATCACACTGGAGAATTGATAAATGCAGTTTGATTTGGTGTACGGAGACAATGGTTCTTTTACAGAGGGATTAAGTATCATGATAATTGGTTTAGCATCAAAGAATTTTTGGCTTACTGTTCTAGTAAGTCAATCGTGTATTCGTTTTATTATGTCGTCCCCTCGAAATGTCAGCTGAAGAAACATTTGAAGTTTGGGAACTGATGATTCTGTGGGGTTGAGTTGCAGTGACGTTTGATAAAGTCGGCTGGATATCTATTAGATTGTAGAGTCTGGTAAATGATGTCCAGTTCATCGGAGCAAATCATTTTGCCTCAATTAAACAGGGTCCTTACCAGGCTACGCATATATTGTCTCGGCGGAAAGCTATTGAATGTCAGGTATTGACACACCCAGGCTTTTTTCGATGTACTGCTCTTTGGATGGTAGCCTCATCTCGACGTCGGATTAGAATGCCCGGGGTCGATATGGTGTCATTGTGTTCATGGTCAATAGACAGAAAGGTGTTCTTGTGGGCTTCGTTCATAGTGGGGTGGAACGTTTCAGGTTGTTGGATGGTCTCTGAGATGAATAATATATCGTCCACATAACGGTGGTATATTGTCAGCAACTTAGTTTTGACAGGCACACATGGATTCTTCTTTTGTACCACACGAATGATAACTCGTACGTCGTACAAAAGGATATAGATTTATTCTGGGCTGATTATACACGAGCTCTAAGAGCTGATAATCACAAGAAACACATACATGATGACATTACTATGTTATGACATGGTCTATGGTATTATCTACTGAATTATTATAAGTCTAAGTCTATTTCTACTGTCCTATAAACAACACAGTATTCAAAGCGAATACACCGATCCGTCCTCTACGCCGTCAAGTCCCAGTCTGCTTGACTTTCGTGGCGTGTCCAGCCACGAGCTGCTGACCCTTCGTGCGTCACGCGTTATGGTGACTTGTCACTCGGTTACTCTTCTAAAGTATCCACTGTTTATAGATACTTCTCGTGATACTGGTTTCCCCACTCTATTCTGGGTAACTCTTGATCATGTATTAGCGTGTCCCCTTTTTAGGACATGCGTGTGTCCAGTCGGAGAACTGTTTACGGTTCTCCCTCTTGCGTTCTGTCCCTTCTCTCCCCTATTTCTTACATAGGGATGTTATCTCTATCCTTTCTTGGTCTTATTCCTTAATTCTCTCCTCTCTTCTCTATTTGCCTACATGCGGCTCTTTGACAGGCTCTCCCTCCGTCTGTGTTGCGTTACAAGCTTTTAGATTATGGGTGTAACGCAAGTGGTTATTAAAAAAAAATTAGGCGTGTCTAATTTTGTCAAAGGCTGCATGAGCTTGCTAACTCTGTTCTGGGTCAAGAACAAGACCTCTACTTTCCCTTGTGACACTGTTGTATCACTTCACTTGGCTATTGATTATCACACCACACTAGTACAGTTGGCTAGAGCATTCGCTCATTCTGACATTATACTTCTCGGGAGTTGTGTGAACCAGAGCCGTTGACTTAATAGTCCTACCCCTCGAATTGTTAATTAACTAACAACCCAAACAAATTGTCCCTATTAAGGGTACAATACATGAATAATATTCATGCTCCCATATAATATACACTCCAACTTGTATGCATGCTATATGTGCTAATGTTCACCTATCTAGCTTCCGCTCGTGAAGAAATCTTTCAGTGTTAAACAAGGGTTTCGAAATTTTGTAGTGTCCCCTGTTGAAAGTTATTATGCCCCTTTGCACGTAATGATGTGTGCATCTTTATATGTTAGTTTTCCTGTTTGGTTGCGTGTTTGTATCTAACTAATGTGTGCTTAAATTACCAACATGTGTGTATGTCTATAATTTACTTGTATGTTATCTTTCAAGTGCCATAAAACGGTTTATTGTAGTCACAAACGAGTGTGTAAGGCTGATTTATGACTACTCTCCGGTTTAGGAAGCTCAAAGTATGTTTCCTCTCACTCTATTGAAAGTATGGCAACTACACAGATAAAAAAGAACAACACATTGTGTTACATAAATTGACACGGACGAACTACAAAAATTCATGTCGTGCGGCTAACGACCCGCAAAATGCCTCTCTCCTCTGTATTTATTCTTTCATTCACTCATTCTCTTTCACACTTCTTTTACCCACACTATCAATCCTTTTCACACTTCTTTTACCTACACTTTCACTCCACAATGGTTTAAAAAGGCGTTATGTCATTAAAATACTGTTATAGAAAATAAAATAAATGAAAAAAATATATTATAGCAATAAATACGCCCTTAACATTCGAGGCTCTTTGTTCTTCTCAGAGGGTCATAAATATGTCCACTACAATGGGATCTAGAGGGCTCTTGTATTAAAACATTCTACCGACAAATTGGCGGAGTGGCCATAAGGAGTTAAAACATTCTTATGTCACAGTAAGCTACCTCTCTCTCAAGAAATTGAGAATGCATTTCAAAATACGAAACTGGTTATTGCAGCATGGATAGGTCTGAAGACAGTTTTTGACAAAGTTTGGAATGAGGTCTTATGAAGAAACTGAGAAACTGTAAAGTGAATGGAAGTATGAATAAATGGGCGAAAGCATACTTACATAACAGAATAGCCTGAGAACACAGATAAACGGACACAAGAGCAAGAAAGTACTACTGCGTCACGGAGTCCCCCAGGGAGGGATTCTGTCCTCCAAATTTTTTCTAATCTACATCAGTGGTCTTGCTGCTAAACTTTCACATGGAATTAAAGTGGGAGTGCCTACTGATGACCTGGTCCTATGGAGCACAAATGAACATACGTCAGTGGCCACTAGATCGCTACAAAGAGCTGTACATGCATTTGTTGCATGGGCAAATAGATGCTGTGGTATAAACACTGACAGGTGCAACACCTCTACTTACCCTCTCTCAGAAACAAAAGGCAGGCGCCATCTAAATACATGGAATATTCGTAAGAGAAGATAAAGAACCAACATACCTTGAGTAATATTTGATGACAGACTGACTGACAGACTGACAGACTGGAGAAAGCCCATCAATAAAGCAGTAGCAAAAACCAAAAGGAAGATAGCCATCCTGAGAAAACTAAGTGGAACCACATGGGGAGCCAGTGGGTAAATACTTAGCAAAGTTTATCAACAGAGCATACGACCAAACTTGGAATACGGGTTAACTGCTGAGATGTGTCTTGCATAACTTCAACAGAATAAGCTCAAATATAAAAGGTCCAGGGTTTGCAGAAACAATTCAGCAATGTCAACGAAGCATGAACTGAACATCAATGAAAGGACTCGAAGGCCGGCAATCTAATTGATGAGGCCAAGTTTATTTGCCCATATTCTCGTGCTGCATGATCAATCAGAAACTTCATGAAAACATAATTGGTTTCGACCGGGTCTGTTATTTCCAGACGGGACGGTCATAATAACATTAATTATAAATCATTAACTGTTGACCAGCCTAGCCACTAAGAACTATCAAGTCCGTATCGCAGTCCTTCTGTCCATTGCAAGGTTGCCAAAATGTCCTTCTGCGGTGAAATTCTAAGTTTCATTCTGGTATTCCGCATCTGTCAAATATATTTAGTTTGCTAAGTAAGATGCCATACTATTCTGGTTCTCCTTTCTCATATATGTTGGCCATGAGTGCGGTTGTCCTGCCAGTAAATATCTTTCTAAGTTCCAGACAACTTCAACGTGCTGCTTCTCTGGTGGAGCTCTGTGATCCGAATGTTTTGTTGTTATTCACAATTCTCCTGACGTGTCCTCCGTTCTACGTCAGCCCATTCGATACTCCTAGACATTGGTTTCACTACTTTACTTTTGCGTCATATTCTCTGTCCTGCTACTTGGCATTAACTGCATGGTGTTTAGCATCATAAACCATATTACACGAACTGAACAATGTGCGAAATCAAGCCCTTAGAGTCACCATGGGAGGGATGAGATCAACCCCCTATAGTGATGATGAAGAAGATGGAGAGGACACAAGCGCCGAGAGAGCGCAGAAATACGAAAACACTAAAACAAGCAGAAAAGTTCCTCATCATGCCAAGCCACCCTATGAGTATCATACTTGAAAACCTAGATTTGGGACGGTGGGAAAGAAACCATTTTATCCACCACGCTAAATGACCTTGCTGATTACGCCAGAACGAACTTCATGGCGAAAGAGAGGAACGTAGACTATCACTACAAATCCAAACAAAGGTGAAAGGAATATTCGACAAAGAACAGAACAGTGTACAACGCAGAAAAGCCACTCTCATCTTCCTTGATGAAGAATACCCACCCACGGGATCTCTGGATCAGAGTCTACACTGATGGGTCAGTACAAAATGATGTTCGAAAAGGAGGAGCAGAAATTTACTTTAAATACTTAAATAATACGTTCGTACTAGGGACACGGCCAGTGTGCCAACAGGAAACTACTGCCATAACAATGATGCAGACATCCAGGCAATCAAGATAAAAACAGAGAAATTACTGAATACCTACTGTGGTACACAACCCGTGGTAATGTTGACAGATGAAAGATCAGTACTTGAGGCTCTCCATTCTGGAAAATTGCCAGTACTACGGACACTACTTTCTGAGCTAGGCAACCAGCGTAAGGTCACCATAGAATGGATACCTTCTCACCGTGGAGTACCAGGAATCTAAAGAGCTGATCGACTAGCTAAAGAAGGAGCAATATACAAACAAACTGATGTGCCTGTTACATACCATCAAAAGAAATGAATGATCAAATCAATCAGGAAGCCACCAATACCAGCTCAAAACGAATACCACTTTATGGACTGACCAGAACAGATTATTATTCTGCTCCTCAGAACAAGACATAATAGATTACGCAACCACATGTTTACAAAATTCAAGGTTGGCGCACATGTAGATTGGTGCCGCAGACAGCAGATCACATACTTCAAGACTGCCCAAAAATACGACATATCTAGGCAAACCTTCTCGCCTAGTGAAAAACCAGTGGACGATAAACTTTATGGACTACTGAGTGGACACCCCCCCCCCTCCCCCCCCCCCCCAAAAAAAAAAAAAAACTGAAATTCATATAAAAGACAACATTGCATGTATAGACCAATTTCAAGCGAACGAAGGAAGAACAAGAGGACTCGACCTTAGACTGGTACTAAGTGACTACAAGATTCGGCTTTAGACTTGCCATACGGAACTGGAGACTCGATTTTAGACTTATACTATAATTCGTATGTTTTACTCACTTATTATCTTCTGGCAGGTATGCCCACATCCATTTGACCTGCATTCATATCCATCTTGGCAAGCAGGAAGCTCTAAATCTGGCCAGAGGCCACTATCACATTCTTCAGCACATGTTCCCACGGTCCCTCGTTTTTTTAGGCTTCGAGTCTATTGCAGAACACAAAATCCAGAATAGTAAAGGTTTTTTATTCTGAATAGTTGACAATTATTACAATAACTTGATTATATCTATCGTTTATCAGAGACACCGGTCTCTGTAGCTAAGGGCTTGCGAACGTGGTTTAGTTTAGTTTAGTTTATGATTCAACATCACGGCACACGGGTGCAACCCATAAGTGCTCCGTTCTCCTCCTAACTCAAACCTGAGTCTGGAGAAACTCAGACTCAGTGCACGAACTCCGTAGCACCGCCGAGGATCCTGAAATACTTAGGTAGATTTTTAACTCGAAATTTTGCCCGGGCAGCGCCGTTAGGCGCTTTTTCGATTTCCAACTGCCAAGGGATTTTTTACGTGCGCAAACAATACACACGGGCGTCCGATCTCACTACCCAGAGACCAGGGGAAATTACTGTGAAGTCCCGGTGGATTTTTAAAATAAATCCTGGTCCTCACCGGGGCCTGAACCCGGGACCTCCAGCACTCGAGGCGGACACCATACCTCGAGACCACGCAGCCCCCTTAAACGTGGATTGTGAGACCGTATACCCAGGTTCGAAACGCAGCGGTGCTGGTGTTTTCGAAAAAGTATAGGAGCCGGTCGATCAGAAAGCAATGGCGAACTACTGAACGTAAAATTTTGCCCAGGAATCACGAACAGCGAAACTGCTGGGGTTGACTGCTACGTCCTGTGAAGGACATGCAACTTAATTTTTTTTTATCAGAGACTGGTCTTCTTGTTGTAACGTTCATGAGATTATTTACTTTAGTGAGCGAGTTATTTTGCAATTTGCATATAATCTAGGACAGTGGTTCTCAACCATTTTGGCCCATCCACCCCTTCAACACATGTTCACAATGTCACCCCCACCTTTCGTATTTCCTCCGTATACATCCTCCCCCCTTTACACAGGATAGGTGAAATTGGTAGCTAAATTTAATAAAATATACTAGAACAAGTCTAGACTCTACATAAAACGTGATTTGCGGGTCTACTTACGTTATAAAATGAATGTCAGGAGGGCTAAAAGTACAGAACCGTAAAGTATGAAGGGAAAAACAATATCAAGTAATTGGTTCTTGTATTAACGCGATCTTGAAATAATCTTAATCCCCCCCTCCCCCGGAAACCCTAAAATTCCCTCCCCCCTTCCTGGGGGTGGAGGTGATTCCCCACCGGTTGAGAACCACTGACCTGGGGGTATATATATATTTCTTTCATTGACACAGAGTAGTATAGGTTGTAGTTGTTGTAGTAGTAGTAGCAGCAGTAGCAGTAGCAGCAGCAGCAGCAGTAGTAGTAGTAGTAGTAGTAGTAGTAGTAGTAGTAGTAGCAGCAGCAGCAGCAAGCAGCAGCAGCAGCAGCAGCAGCAGCAGCAGCAGCAGTAGTAGTAGTAGTAGTAGTAGTAGTACGTAGTAGTAGTAGTAAGTAGTAGTAGTAGTAGTAGTAGTAGTAGTAGTAGTAGTAGTAGTAGTAGTAGTCGGAATATTAATGCTTGCTTATGTTTGAGCTGTGATCTAGATTGGCCTCATCATCCAGGTTAATCTCATCATCTTGGTTATCTTCATCGTTTGGTTTTGCTTTTAGACTTTACTTCATAAGAATGTAAACAGCTAGTCGTGTACGTTTATTTGTTCCTAATCATAAATTGTCTCTTAGGGCTAAAACGCTAACATATATTTGACATCTTGTTCGAATATAACGCTAAATCAGGCCATATTGTGTTCCGTTTAGGTTAAATGGCACATCATTTAAATAAGATATTTGTCTAGCTAATATTACTAAAACTCTAGAGATAAAGAAGTACAGTGTGCTGTGCTATGGCCTGACTACTGTGCAGACCTGAGTGATAAAGCGAACTCACCCGGGGATCCAAGAAATAGTTCTTATTATCATAAATTTCCTCTTATAAGATTTCAAGCATATAGTAATGCATTTACAACGTACAATACAATATTGTTCTTCACAACAGAAATTCGCCACATCCGAGATTGCCTTAACCGTTTTGCATTGTATATCCCAATATGCCTCGCCACAAATGTCAAGTTCCCGTGCCGATCATGCACACCCCGCTGGTTTCTGGCCTTGGAGAGGGAAAGAGGAGAACTGAAACAGTCCCGGAGGAAATGGTACTTTGGTCAGTTTTCGCAATCTCCGAAGAAGAAAATCGGGACTTTGAATTTCTATTTCTGTTCTGTCAAAACCAGTGTCGTGTTTCACATTTCCAAAATATGTCAGTGTCCGAGGCAGGATGCTGTTTGAGAGCCTGAACTTTTGTAGAGTGTTAATATTTTTGTCTTCTTAGTTAGCGATATTCTAAGAATGTTTCTGTAACAATTAATTTGACAAGTTTCGTTATTTCTCTTTCACCATGGCGAAATTGTCGACTGTTCACATCCGTATGCTGCTGACAGACAGACAGACAGACAGACAGACAGACAGACAGACAGACAGACAGACAGACAGACAGACAGACAGACAGACAGACAGACAGACAGACAGACAGACAGACAGACAGACAGACAGACAGACAGACAGACAGACAGACAGACAGACAGACAGACAGACAGACAGACAGACAGACAGACAGACAGACAGACAGACAGACAGACAGACAGACAGACAGACAGACAGACAGACAGACAGACAGACAGACAGACAGACAGACAGACAGACAGACAGACAGACAGACAGACAGACAGACAGACAGACAGACAGACAGACAGACAGACAGACAGACAGACAGACAGACAGACAGACAGACAGACAGACAGACAGACAGACAGACAGACAGACAGACAGACAGACAGACAGACAGACAGACAGACAGACAGACAGACAGACAGACAGACAGACAGACAGACAGACAGACAGACAGACAGACAGACAGACAGACAGACAGACAGACAGACAGACAGACAGACAGACAGACAGACAGACAGACAGACAGACAGACAGACAGACAGACAGACAGACAGACAGACAGACAGACAGACAGACAGACAGACAGACAGACAGACAGACAGACAGACAGACAGACAGACAGACAGACAGACAGACAGACAGACAGACAGACAGACAGACAGACAGACAGACAGACAGACAGACAGACAGACAGACAGACAGACAGACAGACAGACAGACAGACAGACAGACAGACAGACAGACAGACAGACAGACAGACAGACAGACAGACAGACAGACAGACAGACAGACAGACAGACAGACAGACAGACAGACAGACAGACAGACAGACAGACAGACAGACAGACAGACAGACAGACAGACAGACAGACAGACAGACAGACAGACAGACAGACAGACAGACAGACAGACAGACAGACAGACAGACAGACAGACAGACAGACAGACAGACAGACAGACAGACAGACAGACAGACAGACAGACAGACAGACAGACAGACAGACAGACAGACAGACAGACAGACAGACAGACAGACAGACAGACAGACAGACAGACAGACAGACAGACAGACAGACAGACAGACAGACAGACAGACAGACAGACAGACAGACAGACAGACAGACAGACAGACAGACAGACAGACAGACAGACAGACAGACAGACAGACAGACAGACAGACAGACAGACAGACAGACAGACAGACAGACAGACAGACAGACAGACAGACAGACAGACAGACAGACAGACAGACAGACAGACAGACAGACAGACAGACAGACAGACAGACAGACAGACAGACAGACAGACAGACAGACAGACAGACAGACAGACAGACAGACAGACAGACAGACAGACAGACAGACAGACAGACAGACAGACAGACAGACAGACAGACAGACAGACAGACAGACAGACAGACAGACAGACAGACAGACAGACAGACAGACAGACAGACAGACAGACAGACAGACAGACA
Organism: Cepaea hortensis; assembly: GCA_963921405.1. Lineage (NCBI taxonomy): Eukaryota > Metazoa > Mollusca > Gastropoda > Stylommatophora > Helicidae > Cepaea > Cepaea hortensis. Next base: position 90,321,331 of record OY992880.1, on the reverse strand, counting down.
GACAGACAGACAGACAGACAGACAGACAGACAGACAGACAGACAGACAGACAGACAGACAGACAGACAGACAGACAGACAGACAGACAGACAGACAGACAGACAGACAGACAGAGTGTGTATGTATGTGTGTGTGTGTGTGAGTGAGTGAGTCAGTGAGAGAGAGAGAGAGAGAGAGAGAGAGAGAGAGAGAGAGAGAGAGAGAGAGACAGACAGACAGACAGACAGACAGACGGACGGACAGACGGGCGGACGGACGGACGGACGGACAGACAGACAGACAGTCAGACAGACAGACAGACAGATAGTGTGTATGAGTCAGTCAGTCAGTGTATGTGTGTGTAAGAGAGAGAGAGAGAGAGAGAGAGAGAGAGAGAGAGAGAGAGAGAGAGAGAGAGAGAGAGCCTTTAGTCGTACTAAGAAACTACAAATTCACTTTAGAATTGCCCTTAGGAACCGGAGATTCAATTTTAGACGTGTACTGGAATTTATTATTTATTACTCACTGATAATCTTCTGGCAGGTATGCCCACATCCATTTGACCTGCACTCGTATCCTTCTTGGCACGCAGGAAAGTCTGAATCTGGCCCGAAGTCACATTTTTCAACACAGATACCTATGGTCCCTCGTTTTTTATTAGGCTTGGAGTCTGACGATGAACACAAAATCCAGAATAGTAAAGGCTTTTATTCTGAATAGTTGAACATTATTTCAATAACTTGATTATGTCTATCGTTTATCAGAGACTGGTCTTCGTGTTGCAGCATTCATTAAATTATTTACTTTAGTCAGCGAGATATTTTACAATCTGCACATAATCTAGGATATATACATTTCTTTCATTAGCACAGTAGTAGTAGTAGTAGTAGTAGTAGTAGTAGTAGTAGTAGTAGTAGTAGTAGTAGTAGTAGTAGTAGTAGTAGTAGTAGTAGTAGTAGTAGTAGTAGTAGTAGTAGTAGTAGTAGTAGTAGTAGTAGTAGTAGTAGTAGTAGTAGTAGTAGTAGTAGTAGTGGAGTTGGTAGTAGTAGCAGTAGTAGTAGTAGTGGTAGTAGTGTAGCAGTAGTAAGTATGTTATGCTTGCTTATGTTTGAGTTGTAATTTTTATTTGCCCCATTATATAGGTCGGTGTCATCTTCTTGGTTAACTTCATCTTTTAGTTTTGCTTGCAGTCTTTACTTCCCAAGAATTCCCTGGTACCTATTTTTAGACTGGGTCGATCTGTTTTAAAGAAATGAATGTTCAAGAAATCCACCCCGATGCATATTCGAACCCATTAACTCCGGTCCGGTAGGCGAGCTTCAAGTTACTACGTTACCGCGACTCCGTTAACTCATTCAGTGCCGAAGGATAATATATCGCCATATTGGACCTGCTATTTGTACTCTCGTTTCATCTTGTTTCTCTTAAAACTTGCGGTGTCGAGTTATAGCATAAACAGCGAGATATTGCTCATTTATAGGCTTCATGTATCGAGATGTGTCTGGGTGGGGTATATGTGGGTAGTGGGGTGTGTGTGGGTGGTTGGTGTATGTTTTTGGATGAGAAATGTGTTGATGGGTCAGGATGTGTGTATGGGTGGGGAGATGTGTATGCGTGTGTGTGAATGTATGGGGGGTGAGATGTGTAGTTAAGGGATGTGTGATTGGGGTTTGGAGATCGGGGAGGGATGGTTGGCGAGTGGGTGGGTGGAGGATGTGTGGAAGGGTGAGTGTGTGGAGGTTGGGGTGGGAGGGGATGTGTGTGTGTATGTTGGTGCGGGATGTGTGGGTGGGGAAGATTGTGTGGTGGGTGATATGTGTGCAAGTGGGGGATGTGTGGGTGGGTTCGGGTTTTGTGTGGGTAAGTGCAGGATATGTGAGTTGGCGGGAATATGTGTGTGTGGGGTTGGAAATGTGGTTGGGGGATGTGTGTTTGACTGAGTGATTTGGGGTGTGTGGGTGGGTGGTGTAGGATATGTGGGTGGGTGAGTGTTGGTAGGTTATGGGATGGGTGGAGGATGTGTGCGTGTGGATAGGGAGATGTGTGAAGGTGGGGGGGATGTGTGGGTGGGTATAGAGGGTGGTTGCATGCATGTGTGCCTGGGTGTGTGGGTGATGTGTGGTTTGTGGGAGGTGTGTGTGTGTGTGGGGGGGAGTAGGGAGATGATGTATGTGGGGGTGTGTTTGGGATGTATTGTTTGGGGGATGGGTGGATGGATGGGGTCATGTATGTGCCTGTGGGTATGTGTGTGGTTGGGTCGTGGATGTGTGTGTAGGGGACACGCGGATGGATAGGAGATGGGTGGGTGGGTGGGGGATTTGTCTCATAACATGGTAACATGCATTGTTTATGCTTACAACATTCATTTGACAATGTTTTTTTCCTATGTGAATGCACTATGCACTGTGAACGAAAGATGAGTGATTGGAAGGGCCGAATGTAAGACGGGCCTGCGTGCCCAATTTGTTACCCTTCGAAAATAAAGTTTGTTTGTTTGTTTGTTTTGTTTGTTTGTTTGAGATTTCCATGGATTCTGGTATTCCCCCTGTCCATTATTTACCTGGCCGGCCTCTTCTTCTGCTTCCATTTAGTCTGTAGATCATTGCTTATTGAGGTATACTGTTAGTTGGTAATCTAATTATATGGACAAAACATTTAACTTGGCTGTTTTCTGTTGAAATCTAGCGTTGCTATAACCCCCACTTTAGTCCTGATTTCTTCATTTCTGATTTCCCCTCTTCTTCTCAGGGATCTCATTTCTGTTGTAATTTTTCTTGTCTCTTTTCCTGTCATTGTCCAGGTTTGGCATTGTAGCATAAAGCTGGTAGGCAAAGTGTGTTGTTGGGTGCTTTCTTAGAATCTATTGATACGTGTTTGTTCTTTAATATTGGTGCCATTTGTCCAATGAGTTAGTTTGTATTATTGCATCTATTTTCGATCTCATCTTTTGATTTGCCATTTGATGATATTATACTTCCTAATTACTTGAAGCTCTTTACTTGTTTCAGGGGGTGCTCTTTTAGATACATCTTTGTTGTGTTTTTTTCTTCTTCTTTGGTTATAGTCATTACCTCTGTTTTACTGATGCTAATTTTCATGTTGTGTTCCTCATACACTTCGTTTAGATTATAATCTAAATAACTATTTATGTGGACTTGGTTTCTTTACATATTATGTCTCTATAGGTTATGAACAAGAGGAGGCTATAGGTTATTAACAAGAGGAGGGCAGGACACAACCTTGTCGTACTCCGGATCTTATGGTGAAGGGTTCTGAGTGTCCTCCATTTGTTCTTACCGTGCATTCACTGTTGTTATATAAGTTTCTACGTAGGTTTGTTAGATGTGTACTCACTCAATATCGTTTAAGGATTTCCACAGCTTGTTTCTTTCTATCTACTCTATCCCCTCTTGTACCAGATGTATATTTGTGAGTCTGTGTGTTTATAAAATGCGTTTGTTATATAGAGGTCGTGTTGGCTGCATAGCCTTTTCTTGATCGACAAAGGCTAGGTAGGGTGATTCTTTAAATTCGATTAATTTTTCTATAAGTTGTCAAAGAGCAAAGATGGTGTATGTGCATCACTTGTTTTTCTTTAATCCAAGGTGTTTCTCTTAGCTGAGGTTCTATTGCAGGCCGTAATCTTTTCTCGAGAATTTAGCAAAATGTGTTTCCAGTATGACTCAAAATGAAAATGCCTCTGTGGTGTGTGCAGTCTCTTTTACTGACTTTGTTTTTCCAAACTGAGATAATTATGGCGCTTCCCCAGTCTCCTGTGTCTGTTGCTCCACCCAAATATGGTTGAATAGTATACGTAGCCACGCTGTTCCTACTTCTCTTGCTGCTTTAATTAGTTTATTTGGTATTTCATCTTGTCCCGGTGATTTGTTCAATGGGGCTAATCTGATGGCTTATCCATCTTTTTATGATTTGTTTTTGTTCACTTATTAGTTATCCTTTTTCAGTTTCGTCAATGGGTTCTGATCTGGTTCTCATTGCAATGATCTTCTTGTAGAAGTTTCTAGGTTCCTCCTTGTAGTTTTTATTTAGGGTTCCTCCATGTTCTTCCCAGTCTTTGTGTTTTTTCTCTCTTTATTATTCTGTTTGCATGAATTCTTGCTATTATATTTTTTTCATAACCACGATCCTGCTTGCTATTCAGTCACATTTTGTATTTATCCTTTTTTGTCTTTTACAGCTTTTTTTACCTTAGCGTTCCGCCAACTTGTTATTTTCTTTATCCATGTTTTAAATTTTTTCGTGGTTTCACGTGTTATTTTTGCAGTATTTAAAATACTGTTTTTCTTTCTATAGACAGTTTTACACAGATTTAATTTAGTTATTTCTCATAATTTTCCCTCACTGCCTCGTCTTTTAGTTTTTTAAAGTTTACTGATTCGCATGTTATGTATTTTTCTGATCTTTGCTTTCTTCTTCTGTTGGTTCTTATTGTGGTAACAACTGCTTTGTGGTCTGTGTTTATACTTAAGTTGAGCACTGCCCTTGCATCTAATACTTTTTTCTATCTGTTATTTTTTGTTAATAAAAAATCAGTTTGGCTTTTTATCGTTCCTCTTGTACCAGATGTATATTTGTAAGTCTGTGTGTTTATAAAATGTGTTTGTTATATAACGGTCGTGTTGGCTGCATAGCTTTATCAATCTACTTCCATTATCAATTTTTTTCAACGTGTTGGTCTCCAAATGCTCCAAGGTGTTTCTCTATGTCCGTTCTGTTATGTCCCATTTGTACAGAAGGACAATATATCGTCATACTGGGGTCGTGGTGTTATTTGTTTTGTTCCATAGTATCTTCCACAGTTTCAATAGTCAGTGAATGGAAATGTATATTATAATACTTGTTCGTTTCATTGTGTACCATATTTGGTCTACACCTACTCTTTGTTTGACGACGAATCAGTTAAGTTTACATAAACAAGCTTCTGAAATAGTCAGTTCACTAATACTTGAAACTCACATCAGATTTGTACTGATAGCCTTTGGATTTGACCTTTTAATTTGCACTCGGTGACAGGAGAATCGGTATGTCAGTTTTATGTCGAGACCATGATTCTTATATGATAATTTGTGATGTGTTAAGTGAAACTCTACATAGTTTAGACTTTTACTAAGTGTTTACGACTTTACCATCAAGAGATTAAATGGTTTCTTGAAGGAGACAGAATATTGTGTGTGGCATGGAGAGATAAAAAAAAAGCTAAAATGCCATGCATTGTTGTCTCCACCAAGACTGTAGTTGGAACTGTTGAGACCGGAATGAGGAAACTGGTCAGCAAACCGAAGATGATCCATGACTACAACATGGCGATGAATGGCTGAGAAAGAATGGACCAATGTTACTACATGCATGATAAGAAAACCATTAAGTGGGGAAGAAGATCTACTGCTGGATCTTTGAAATTGCACAGGTCAATGCACACATCCTGCACACCATATGCCAACCACAGAGTGAAAAAAAGGGGGAGGGGGGAATGTCACTGAAGGATTTCAAGCAAAGTTTACTGGAAAGTGCACATCGCAGCTCAGATTAGTCCTGAAAGTGCCACACTCTGCCTGCCAAAGAATTACAAAAAGTTCGTTGCAGGAAATTATGTTGAAAGAGTGACAGGAGCCAAGCATTTGATAGAATACGTTGGTGTCGACAGAGACTGTTTTGTGCAGGTCTCCAGCTAAACGACGCAGGTGAAGTTATGTTTGCTCCGGCTGCACTAATAGACCACACTTATGCCCCACAGTTTGCTTTGCAGCCTATCACAAATAAGCTGAGCAGTAATGTAAATAATAATAAACATAAATGTGTATATATATTAATTAGAAATCTATTGAGAACAAATCTGCCAAGTTTTTTTTCCCCTGATTTTCTCAATTTTATGTGAAAATGACATGTTTCAAAATATGCAGTTATCATTATTTTTGTTTAGTTTTAAGGAGCAAGTCTTACGATAGTGGTGAAGAAAAGTGAGTGGCGTGTTTATCGTTATTCGGTAAATTTAACAGGATTATCTTCAAAGGATGAGAAATAACGCCTTGGTAAGTGGAAATTTTTAATAATTGTCACCCATTTAATTTAAACTGTTGTTACAAAACCTATAATTATTGATATAATATTTCTAACCTCTCACATAATTACAATGTCATGTTCCTTGTGCAATCTCCTTTAATTTGATATTATAATACAATATTTACGCTCTAATTTAAACCATTTATACATCATTATTGTGACTCACTCCTACTTCCCATTTACTGCCATGAAGTTTGTGTTTGTTTTGTTTTTGTTAGGCGGTGAATTTTAAATCAACTTTAAATGTGTATCAAGACACTCGAATCTCGACTGAACAATTCTAATAAGGGGCTAAAGAGTTGTTGAAAAGGATGTCAGCGAAATGTTAAAGAACTTGAGAACTGTATTAAAACACTGAGAGTCGAACTAAAGGATGTGAGAGATGTAGTAAAGAATTTAATAGTTGTACTAAAGGTCGTGAGTGATGTATTAAAGAACTTTAGAACTGTACTAAAGTATTAAGAGCTGTACTAAAAGTCGTGAGCGATGTAGTAAAGAACTTGAGAACTGTACTAAAGTATTAAGAGCTGTACTAAAGGTCGTGAGCGATGTATTAAAGAACTTGAGAACTGTACTAAAGCACCAGAGGCGTACTATTATTCGGAGAGTTGTACCAAACGACATGAGTAATGCACCAAAGAACTTAAGAGTTGTACTAAATTATGCGATATTATACTCACTGGTAATCTTCTGGCAGGTGTGCCCACACCCGTTTGACCGGCACTCGTATCCTTCTTGGCAACCGGGGAGCTCTAAATCTGGCCAGCGGCCACTGTCACATTCTTCAACGCAGGTTCCCCTTGCCCATCGTGTTTTCAGCTTGGGCATGAATGCTGCACATATTAAGAATAGTAAAGTGTCTCATTGTGGCTTGTTTGTGAGCTTATTACAATACAGTGATAACGCATACCGTTTAACGTAGACTGGCCATCTTGGTGTAGCCTTCGTATGTTCTTCATCTGTAACTTTATTGTGCATTATTATTATATGCCACATGTCATGACTGTTCATTGAGGTGGGATGATGCATGTTCTGTGCAAGAACTTGCAATCAATTCCAGTGACTGAATGTTATTTTACTACACAGTTTTACGTTCAGTAGTTTGCCATTGCTTTCTAAACGGAAAGTCAACATCAGGCGGTGTTCATATTATTTAGCAATATCTGAGAAACAACAGAACTTTTATCTTTGTATAAGGACAAGTAAGCATATATTTCAGAAGTAATGCCTGTAGGAATCAGGTCTGGAAACTAATGCAAACGGAATTGAGAAGAGAACTAGCCACTACTTTACAGTGACTTAGTATAATGTGCCCGTTTATTCCCACAGCACATTCGGAATATATAAAGGGAGATAATTTAAATCTACATAAGGGAAATAATTCTAACTCAACGTATATTTTATTTTATATACAAAAATCTTACATTCATTTATCAAAATACACATCATTTTCTTAAATTTTAAGGGGAAAAATATTTATTTCTTAAAATTTAGATAATTAACATATATTTTATTTTGTTAACATTACACATAGAAGTAAATTTACTAAAGTGAAAGTATTTTAAAGTATATTATTTTCTTGATACATGTCATACATTCAAAGCAATCGACCTGTTTTGCCACGTTAAATACTAGATAAATCCTTAAGCTGAAAAAAAATAATTTTTGCAGGTGGCTATGATCAAAGCGCAGACATGTGTGGAGATCTGGCCATTAAGACTGAAACAGAAGCACTGGCAACATACTAACAAGAGTGTCACATTGGGCCGAAAGAATCATATGTGGGACGGGACTAAGCGGTCACAAACAAAACACATTCTAATTTTTAATCTAAAGGAATGTCCGCATGCAATATCAAAACAGAAACAATAGTTATATCAAAGAAAACGAAAGGTAACAAAGACATTTATGATCTGTTTAAGTCCCCGCTAATCACTGGTATCATGAAGGCTAATAGACTACAATGGCTGGGGCATATAGAAAGAATGGAAGATAATAGGGAAACAAAACTCGCTTACACTCAGGAAATAAATGACCGTAGACCCCGAGGTAGACCAAGAAGGCGGTGGAGAGATAATATACATACAGACCTACAAGCACTTGGAATCAACGACTGGCAAGAGAATGTCAACCAGAGAGACGAATGGAGACGGATTGTATCTGCAGCAAAGAACCTCAATGGCTCGGAACGCTGAAGAAGAAGAAGAAGAAGAAGAAGAAGAAGAAGAAGAAGAAGAAGAAGAAGAAGAAGAAGAAGAAGAAGAAGAAGAAGAAGAAGAAGAAGAAAGAAAACGATTACACCAAATTATGAGATAACAATAGACGGTAAAATGCTTCACCATCATCATCTTCCACTTTTTCCGTCAAGCGTCCTGGCGAAGAATAGTTGGCATTTCAGCGCCCGATGGCTGGCACTGGATAGTGTCATTCTTTGTGATTGTACAATGTCTTTGATGTCGTCAAAATCCATTATCTTCTCGGGCGTCCTCTTGCTCTCGTCGCAGATGATCTTTGATGTGGGGCCAGTGCTGGTAGTTGATGGTGTTCCATTCTAACGAGATGGCCAAAATATTTGATCTTCTCTGTCTTTCGATAAATGTGGCACAGAGTGTTTATCCCACTGTCTGTCTGATAACAGCATTTCTTACTCGGTCTCGGATTGTTAAGTTGGCAGCTCTTCTCAGGCATCTCATCTCACAAGTGTTGATTGTGCGTAAGTGAGATTTTGATAATGTCCAAGTTTAAAATTGGTAGCAAACTAGCATAGGGTTGGTGTGAATATGCTGTTTATTATGTGTCGTTTTGAGGACATAGGTATGTTTGGATGTTTCAGTATGGGTGATAGTTGATATGAAAGTGCACTTGCTTTTTGACATCTGATCTTGATTTCTCTATCCAGCCTGCCATCTTCTGTGATCATACTTCCAAGATATCTGAATTCTTTAACTTGTTTCAGTGCTGTGCTATTTATGTGTGTACTTAGTGGACCAGGCGATCTGCTAACTTGCATTATTTCGGTTCTGGCTGTATTTATACTCATATTGCATCTGCTGCATGCTGAACTCAAATTATTAATATGATTCTGCAGTCTACCCTCGACGCAATAAAACAGGCACTGATCGTCTGCAAATAGAATTTCATTTAGTGCATGTGGATCTGTTGTTTCATCTGAAGTAAAGTGTACAAAATTTTCTGAATCTGTTCTGTCAAGGCTTGCTTCTTTGGATATTCTGTCTATGTAGATGTTAAATAGCAGAGGAGAGAGCACACATCCCTGTCTCAATCAAGTTAATAAGTATGAGAGGTATTGGAGAATATCGTAACAACTGGAAAGATCAGAGAGAAAAGGAACAAAGGCTGACCAACAGAAATGATGCTGGATCGACTGAGACAGTGGCATGGAGGAAACTCATCAGCAGAGTCGATCCAGAGCACCAGGAACCGAGATCTGTCGAAAGACATGAACGCCGTTGCTAGCTGGCACATGATGATGATGATGATGATGATGATGATGATGATGATGATGATGATGATGATGATGATGATGATGATGATGGTGATGATGATGATGATGATGATGATGATGATGATGATGATGACGACGTGCGTGTGTACCTTATAACTGAATCTCAGTACACTTCTCTATATCACTTCCCATGGTAAAACTTTCCTATAAACGCCGCTCTTTCTTAAACTGTCCTATACAAAATCGACCACGGATCGAAAGCCATCAATGCACCCTGCCTGACTTTCTATCCACCTTTCAGCCTAACATTCTGCAGGTGGGATTTTTAACGTACACGACCTGCATGCCGGGCCTTCTGTTTTCATCTGTATCCGAGAAGGCTGGATCGCTGTCCCCAAGAGACCATGGCAGCGCGTGATATCAATAAATACCAATGGTCCTTGCGGAGATTCCCAGCTGGAATCAAACTCGGTACCTTCAGTACATGAGGCGGACATCATGGCCTGCCACGGCACCCCCATATATTAAGATGATATTGAGATGTATTCACTGATAGTGACAGCAAGAATTGGAACATGTTAATGCGAGTGAGCATCTTTTACGAGAGAATACAAGAGAAAGTTGTTATTCGCTGTACTGAGATATCAGGCATTCCACAAACTAAGACTCAAACTGAAATGTTGCACACTAACATGCATGTGTAATAAAGATTAATAAGCATTTAAACAGATGGCAACACGTTATCAAATCTGGTATACACAAATTACAAACTTGGAAAACATAACATGTTCATATTTATTCCCTCTCGTAGGTAGTGAACCTGATCTGTGGCGAAGGTGTTACGGACGCGGTTGGTAATACCGCGTTCGAAACACAGCTGCGGGCGATTTGGCAGCAGACCGCTTTGCGTTGGGATTTTTATAAAGTGGTATGGTTGCCAGTCGTTCAGAAAGCAATGGCAAACTACTTGAACGTGAACTTGCCAAGAGATCACTTGATTATGTTAACAGATTCTTTGCCAAACACAATGTAAGTTTGGACCAGACAAACATGACAGACTGAAAATGGGAAGTAGGAGTGTGTCACAGTTATGACTTTAACATTTTTAATTTAGTAGCAGACGCGTTGTATTATAATCCAATGACAACATTTCGGTGATGTATAAGACCATTGCAGATACGGGAAGCCGCTTAAGACGATAAATCATCCTTCTTCTTCTTATTCTACTGCGTTCATCCGGAATCTTTTTTTCGGATGATTGCGTTGTGCCTGTTGTGCCTTTAGGCCGATACATACGACTTCTGCGGGCGTTTCTTGACCGGGTTAACCTTCCCAGGATTAATCATCCCATGGCACTTAATCGTTTAATCCTATGTTCAGTTAGAAAAAGATGCTAGGACGCGGACAAAATGGGTACACACACAATGATTCCTTTATACACGCATTAGGTATCGGGCTGGCTTTATATCTGATCAGTGATAACATTTCATAATTTTTATTTGCGGTCGACCAATTAATGGCAGAAGATGAAGAGAGCCTTCAGTACCATCTAAATCAAGTCAGTTTCAAGTGTGAGAAATAACAACATGAAAATAAGCATTGAAGTGATTGTGATAGGCAGACAATCAGTAAACCAAACCCCCCCCCCCCCCACCCCAAGAACTCGGAAATAAAACAAACCAGCGAATTAAAATATCTATTGTTAATTTTCGCTTCGGATGGGGGAATGGATAGAGAAATCAACACACTTTGTGCAAAAGTAAAGCAGGTCCTGGGACAACTAACACCACTCCTATAAAGTGCTAAAGCAAATCTCATGAGAACTGTTTTTTACCCGACAGTATGCTACCATGTCAAACAAGGGTGCTTACTGCAACGAATCAGCGCAAAACCATAACAGAGATGAGATGGCTTAGGCTTAGGAGCGATGCGTCAGTAACCGTGGGAGAGAAATGGGTATGAGGAAATCAGATGACTAGGTCTGAAATCAATCATGCACTTCATTAAATAATAACAGATTAAATGGTTTGACTACCTCACGAGAATGTGAGGTAAATGGAAGAAGAAGAAGAAGAAGAAGAAGAAGAAGAAGAAGAAGAAGAAGAAGAAGAAGAAGAAGAAGAAGAAGAAGAAGAAGAAGAAGAAGAAGAAGAAGAAGAAGAAGAAGAAGAAGAAGAAGAAGAAGAAGAAGAAGAAGAAGAAGAAGACGTTATTATTAAAATTTATTATTATTTTAATTCCTCATCATTAATAGGTCAATTATGATCTTCAACTGTTTCTTACCATTAGCCGTGACCAGGAAAACAAGAAGCGCAAGTATCGCGTACATCATGTAGCAGACGTGAAGCTCTTCTGGCGCTTCAATTAAACAAGCTAAGTGATTTCACATCTGTGACCTGATATTTGAACGGACGAAAGCTCGCAAACAGGCTCCGTAAACACCTTACTGTAAACAACCAAAAGCAAACATTCACATAATGATACCTATCACTTTTGGTAATTAAACAGCGGGTTTACTAGTTGACAGATTCTTTACAGCAAGTCATGTTCTGTTTGGGGTGTTCTTCTTCTGCGTTCATCCGGAGTTTTTTTTCGGACGTGATTGCGTTGTGCCTGTTTACAGCAGAGCTGCGTTCTTGCGCCGTTAGGCCGACACATCCGCCTTCTGCGGGCATTTGTTGACCTGGTTAACCTTCCCGGGGTTTGGGGTGTTTTACTTCAGTGCTGTTTCAATTAGTTGTGTCTCGTCTAAATGACATTTATGTAATGCAAATATACGAGGGGGCTTCACATGAAAACCCGAAATTTTGTTGTTGTTTTTGTGTGTGACTATATTCTGAAAAAGTACAGAACAAATGTATCATTTTTCGATGTAGTCACCATCGCGTTCAATGCAAGTCCTCAGCGACATAACGTGCTTGGAATTTCTGTTGAAAACAAATTCTCTGGAGTCACTACTCGGTGTGCAAGGCCCGGTTGTGAACAGTCTGTCACAGAATTCACGCCGTTTTGAAACACCCTACTACGTTCATACACTTGCTGGACTGACAGACATGCATCATCATATTGGAACTTCATTCGTCGATGAATTTTAATATGTTTCACCCCTTGACTGATCAAACACGGATAACAGCTCCTCTTTGGTGCATTTCAAAAATGGGGCGGCCATCTTTAAACTGTCCTTATGACGTTACCGTGTTCGCCTGCACCGTGATATCACGTGCTTAACACTCTTGACATCCTTAACAACAATATTAACAGGTTACAAGACAATAGCATGGTTATTGTAATTTCTATTGATAATCAAGTGAGTCAATTCCAGCTATCGGGAGAGGTGTACGACAGGGATGTGTAATGTCTCCAGTTCTTTTCCCCGTCTATAGTGAAAATATTATGAGAAATTTATAGGATATGAAAGGATTTGCATTCGGGGGACAAAACATCAATAATATAAGATATCCATAGGTAAAGTATTAATTTCTCTCAACGAGCAGAGTTTACAACATTTGGTGGATGTGGTTATAAAGCACAATGAGAAACTAGGTTTGGAATTGAATTATAAGAAAACAGAGATCATTGTCTTCTACTAGAAGATAGAAATACCACATTGCAACATCCATGTGTATGGAAATATTCTTAATCAGGTGAATCCGTATAACTATCTTGGAACAATCGCAACAGCTGATGGAAAATGCCTTGCAGAGATTAGATCAAGAATTGCCATGGCAAAGGTGGCCTTCTGCAAAATGAAAAACATACTTACCAACAAAAAGTTGTCAATTACAGGGAGAAAAAGAGTGTTGAAGTGCTATATAGAACCCATATTGTTGTATGCGTGTGAAACATTGACAATTAACAGATAAGCTGAGAAATGGCGGTGGAAATGTGATTTTTGAGAAAAATGTAAAGAATACCAAGGACGGGCAGAAAATCAAACGAGACATTCCTTCGGGAGTTAAATGAAAAACGGATACTGATTGGAGAAATTAGACTTAGACAGTCAAGATTTTTTGGACATGTTATGAGGAAAAATGGAATTGAAAATTTAGTGACAACTGGCAAGCTTGATAGGAAGAGAGCAAGAGGAAGATAAAGAGATAAACACCTTGATGGTTTGGCAACATGACATTGTCGGGATAGGAACACAGACCTGATTCGAGACTCTGGTGACCGTGTGAGATTGAGAAACATGACTGCCGACGCCTTTCCGCATGGCACTTGATGATGATGATGATGATGATGATGATGATGGTCATACTTTTAAGGTTGTTATTTAAATACCCCTCGTAACTTAACACGTTTGCTTGCATGCGTCAACAATTGCCTGTATTGAAATAGTGCGCTTTGATTTGAAGCCCCCCATGTAACTTATACGTCTGCTTACATGCGTCAACAGCTGCCTGTATTGAAATAGCCGAGAGCTGTGCAGGTTAGGGCTTTCATTTTGCCCCCGACAGAAAAAAAGTATCCACATCTTGCTGAGGTTTCGAACCTGGGCCTCCCGAAGGGGAGCCTGGCATTTTAGCCAAATGGCCAGCCGTTCCTTGACAATGAAATGGTAGTTCTAAATAATGTTTCATGCTGTCTTCATCATCTGGATCTTTTCTTCGGGGCATGCCGGTGTGCTGGGGAATGAACAGGCGGACAGATTGCTGGCTCTGCAAAACTTGGTGGAGTGTTGATGCATGACAAGGCAGACGTGGTTGCGGCCTTGTGGGAGCACGTGTACACCTCGGAGGAGCAAATGGATCACCATAGTCTGGTAAGAATTAGGCAGCGAAGGGATTTGACCGACGCTCGATGCTCAGAGGAAAGGCGAGACTGACATATAATCAGATTGCTACTGGAACTATTAGTGTTGGAACTCTTCGCTGGCTGCCGAGGATGGGGACGGAGCGCTTATGAGAATGCCCCGAATGCTGTGATGTCGGTTCCTAAATCAATCAATCAATCATCACGTGTTGACATAGATAATATATGCATACAAGCTTGTTTGTTGTACAATGATGCGTGTTAATAAAGCTTGTCAGATTCCTCTTTGGTATGTTGGTTATAACTTTATTACAATTACTGTTGCTTTGATATGTTCGTTAAAACTTTACTACAATTACTATTTTTCGCCAGGAAAACAAACACGCACAGACTTGTCTTCATCCTTGGTATCTTCTTCTTCTCCTACGTTCATGCGGAGAGTTTTTTGTTTTTGGGCGTGATTGCGTTGTGTCTGTTTACCGCATGATTGCGTACTTGCACCGTTAGGCCGACTTCTGCGGGCATTTGTTGACCGGGTTAAATCCTTGGTATTACTTGACTGGAGACAGCGAGGAAAGACACGATAAAGGGGGTGGGGCGAAGACTGCCTTGTGACGGTTTTGGTATACAGGTCGAAAGGATAAAAACCCTCGCTCTTAAACTTCCGGTGCATTGATGGCGAGATAGATAGTCACCCCCTACACAGCAACAAGTTGGACTTAAATGTTGACTACTCGATTAGACAGCAATGGCAAACTGCTGAACTTAAATTTGTCTAGAAAATCAACTTGGGATTGATTGTAACGTCCTACAACATTTGGGTGTATGGTAATTTTTTTTTAAATAGTCAACGAAACTTGTTTCACTCTTTTAGGCGTATTGGGTATATTGTGCCTTCAGTTTGCCATATTCTTCTTTGACATGTTGGTTATAATTTTAATACAATTACTGTTGATAGGTCAATCGGCACTAGATGAGTGTTGTGATATCATCACCTCGCCGTCTTTACTCCCAGAACATCTTCTGGTACCCATTTTAGGCTATCATTATTTTGTTTATCCCCATCTTTATCGAGATTTGAACACATGACCACAAGGCCGCTGGCAGACGTTGTGCTTAAGGGAAAATGAATTCCGTGAATGAAGAGGAAGAATAATCCTAACGTGTGAGAAGATCTGAACAAAGAGGAAGTTTGCCTTATAAACCCCATATTAAAGGGTGTATTTGTTATGTCTGTGCAGTGTTTGAAAATATTGCCGCACCAAGTTTTGTATTCCCCCTCTGTAAAGCTCACGCAACGTAATAGGTAAATACTAGGGCTGCGGAAGTTAACGATTAATTAATCGATTAATCTTTAATTTTATTTAAAGATTTTTTTTTTTAACGATTAATCGAAAAATTTTCACCCATCGCTTATACAAATGAACCGGATGTCGAAAAATTGTCAGACATTTTAAACATAGTGCTGCAAACACAACCGAGTTGCTAAATTGTACTGAGTCACCATTGTGTAAGCTGCAGCAAGATGTACCAACAAGATGAAACAGTATGTTTATTATGCTACAGAGTCTTCTACAGGTCAGAGAAGCATTAACTGTCTTCATGTCAGATGAAAAGAAGCAATACAAAGGTCCAAAACTGTCAGGTTCAGATTGGGAGAAGATTTCGAAATATGTCAAAGTTTTGGACTTATTCTGTCAGACCACGGTCCTGCTTGGCGGTCAAGATTTTGTTTCATGTAGCCGTGTTTTGCCACTGCATCATCGTTGACAAAGCATATGCCTGTACACGATGATGATCCGGGCTACATAGCTAAATTTAAGGCAACATCTTTTAATGACTTCAGTGAACATGTAGCTAATCTGACAAGTATTTAAATACTACAGATTGCAACAGCATTTGATCCACGCTACAAATACCCGAAGTGTTTGTCAAAAGATGCAGAAGAACGAACTTGGTCATGTATTGACCAACAAATAGCAGTTAATGTTCATGATGAGCAGATGGGGACTGCTGCAACGAATGATACTGACATTGACAATGAAACTGTATGTGAACCAAATGAAGAGAGTATTAAGTTAATTGAGTCTGAAATGGATAAAAAAAGTTGCTGAATTGGTTGACCCTTTACAATGGTGGAAACTTAATGAACATCGATATCCATAACTGGCATTCCTTGCCAAGACCATTCTGTGCATACTGGCTACCTCAGTTCCATGTGAACGATTGTTCAGCTTTGCTGGTTATATTGTTAATAAGACGCGCTCGTCACTTGAAGCAAATACTGACAACATACTCGTCTGTTTGCATAGTTGGTTATTAGATGACATATGAACAAGACAATCCAGTGTTATTTCGATTTTTGACAAATACGACTATAATTGTTTTACTTTAATCGAAATTAACGATTAATTAATCGTTAATTTTTCAAAAGTTAACTATTAAATTTAAATTAGTCGGTCGCAACCCTAGTAAATAAAAAATTTGGACCAGCAATATTTTCAAACACTGCAGTCATTAAAAATGCACCCTGTATCTCAGAAACTGGATTACTTTAACCACATTAAACGTCACACCGATTTACATAGGACGGTAAAAGAAGGCAGTTTCCGAGACTAGAAACAGGGGTAGACCACCATGACGGTGGATCCAGAACAGTAAACACATCCTTGTCGTAAACATGCACGAGGCATCATCATCATGTGCCATGCCGGTAAGCGTGAGCTGTCATTTTTTTGCCATCTCACTCGATCACCAGAATCGTGGATCAGCCCAGTGTTCTTGTCTCGACCATACAACCTGGTCAAGCCATCCAGGTATTTACTTCTCTGCCCTCCCCTTGTTCTCTTCCCCTCAATCTTGCCAGTTGTCACTATGTTCTCTAATTTATTTCTCCTCATAACGTGACCAAAAACAATTGTGACTGCTTACGTCTAATTTCTCTAATCAGTTTAAGGTGTTCATTTGTTTCTTGTAGGACTTTGTCATTGGTTTTTCTCTCTGTCCATGGTATTCTTTGCATTCTCTTCAGAAACCACATTTCCACAGCCATCATATGTTTTTCAGCTTGACTGCTCATTGTCCACACTTCACATCTTCTTCTTCGTTCATCCGGAGTTTTTTTTTTCGGATGTGATTGCGTTGTGCCTGTTTACAGCAGAGCTGCGTTCTTGCGCCGTTAGGCCGACATATCCGACTTCTGCGGGCATTTGTTGACCGGGTTAACCTTCCCGGGGGTTTCTTAGGACGTTTGACTCTCGCTGTTGTGGTGTTAACCCCTATCCTAGCTGGCCCATATAGAACAGCCAAAGATCCTGGTCAGCCCTCAAGGGAAGGCAGGGGCAGACCATGGGCATTCCCCGCCATCCAAGGAGGCTTCCATACTTGCAAAGCCGATACATAGCGCTCTGATACTGGGCTCACGTCCTGCACATGGCTGCTTAGCCTCACTTCCGTATATTGGGCCTTCCGTTCACCATAGGCTGTTCTTCCGGAAACCAGAAGTATGCAGTCTGCAGATGACATCCACACAGTGAGCTTTCGATTCGGACTTTCCATGTAATGGATTTGCTATCCAAGCAATATTCCATTTCGTGCCACTAGGACACTTTTCCACCTTTTATGAAGCCCACACAGTGGGCTTTTGATTCGGACTTTCCACGTAATGGATTTGCTATCCAAGCAATATTCCATTTCATGCCACTAGGACACTTTTCCACCTTTTATGAAGCCCACACAATGGGCTTTTGATTCGGACTTTCCTCGTAATGGATTTGCTATCCAAGCAATATTCCATTTCATGCTTCTGGGTCTTCAACCACCTTTATATGTCAACCTGTATGTAGTTTAAGTAAGCTGCGGTCAACTTTAGCTTGTTGATATCTCCATAGAGCTTGTCCTCAAATGAAGCAGGTGTGGGCCAAAATATCTTTCTCTGTTCTGCATACGTTGGGCAATCCTGCAGCAAATGTTTTGCTGTCATTTTTCCAGTTCTACAATTACATTCATCGGTATCTCCTATCTTTAGTTTATTGAACAAGTGGTATTTCAGCCTGTTATGTCCTGTGCGGAGTCTGAAGATTGCTACTTGTTCTCTTCGGTCGAGTTTGTAATATGCATCATCCTTCTGATGGCCTGGATGCTCTAATTCCCATTTGGTTCTATAAGTGCTTTTTATCAACCTCTTTGCCTCATTATAGGTTATGTCTATGTCAGGCTGTGGTAGTCGTCCGCCCTCTTTTGCCAGTCTGTCAGCCTCTTCGTTTCCAGGTATACTGCAATGTGATGGGATCCACTGTATTACAACTTTTTTGGATTTCTGGCATAGACCATGGAGTGCTGCTCTTAGGTCAGTTAGTTCTGTGCTGTTATTGCTCTTCAGTATTGAGACAGCTGACTTTGCATCTGTGAAGATAGCTATTTGCTTCTCTTTATTTTCCTCCATCAGGAGCATTTCTGCTGCAGTTTTCAGAGCCTCTACCTCCGCTTTGAAGTTACTTGAAAATTTTCCAGTTGCCATTGAATGTGTTTTTTTCACTCCATTTTTTAAATTCAGGAGAATTCCTCCTCCTCCATTCTCTATTGAATTTTTGGCTGATCCATCTGTATATGCATGGGTCCAATTCCTGCTTGGGTAATGTTCTTTTATGTAGTTTAGGGTTTTTTCTCTTCTTTCGGTTTCATTCTGAGTGTTCTTTTTCTCAATACCAGGAATGTTTTCTATCATCTCAGGCAGTTGCTGCTGTCTCCAAGCTGGGAACTTGTGTGAATTGTGTATGGGCTTGACTGTTGATATGTTAAGTATAGGATCTGCCCTAATCCTTCGTTTTGCAGTTTCTACAAAGTTGCTACGCTTCAGTCTTCCCTTTCCAAAACCATTAAATCTGTTGTACATAGGGTGGTCTGTCAATCTTCTAAATTGTTCTGCTTGTTGCTGGGCTCTGCTATCTCTTCTATCCTGCATTGGTTGTAAACAGGTGATCTTTTCTAGTTCATTAATAGGCGTTGTCTTCAGGCTTCCAGTTATGATTCGCATTCCTTGGTTTTGGACTCTACTTATTTTGTTAAAGTTTGACTTAGCTGCTGTTGCCCAAGCTGCAATGCCATATTCCAGTACTGGCCTCACCCGTCCAGTATATAACTTCTTGAGAACTTTCTCATCTGCTCCCCACGTTGTACCAGCAAGCTTTTTCATGATTGCCATTCTCTGCCTTGCTCTTGTTCGATTTTTCTCAACCTGTGTCTTCAATGTCAGGCGACGATCAAAGGTGACTCCTAGATAGTTTGGATTTTCTTCATGGCGCAATATTTTTCCATTCAATACCAGCTTAGGTTGCTGAGTTTTATTTGAGAGGGAGAACACTGTGCATGTTGTTTTCTCCTCACTTATCTTCACTAGCCATGATTTTGACCAGTCCTCTAGCGCTAATAAGGCTTGCTGTATTCTGCTGTTAGCTGTACTAATATATTCTTCAGATGTCCATATGGCTAGGTCATCTGCAAAGGAGGATGTGTGTACTCTGGCTGGAAAATTTTCTGTGATGTCATTTATATATGCTAGGAATAATGTTGGTGAAAGAACTCCTCCTTGGGGGACACCTTGCTCCAGCAGCATCATTTTGCTTGTTTGTCCTTGTACTTTTGTCCTGGCAGTTCTGTTCTCAAGGTAGTGGCTGATCCATTTATACATTTTTCCACAAACATGCATGTTTTGCAGTTTTACTTTCAGTCCTTCCTTCCATACTTTATCAAATGCTTTTTCTAAATCTATCCAGACTGCTAGTGTGTGCTTTTTCTCTTGGAAGGCATCCTCTATTTCCTGAGCTATATAGGTTATTTGATCTTCAGTGGATCTGTACTTTCTGAATCCTGCTTGGTGTGGTGTTAAGAGTTTGTTTTCTTCCAGATGCCATGTTAGCCTGCCATTGATAATTCGTTCCATTAATTTTCCTACACAGCTAAGTAGACTGATAGGTCGATAGCCATTTGGTTCTTCCGGGTCTTTTCCTTTCTTTGGGACTGGTATTAGTATAGCTTCCTTCCATGCCTGTGGGACTATTCCTCTCTTCCAGCTGTTATTTAGGACTGCTAGTAGTTTCTTCTTTGCCTTGGTGCCTAGTCCTATTAGCATTTCATTTGTGATTCCATCCTTTCCTGGTGATTTCTTCTTTTTTAGGGTATTCATTGCCTGTTCCATTTCTTCCATTGTTAGATTTGCCATCATATATTCTGCTGCTGTCTCTGTATTTCTATGATGTATCTGTTTGTCTTTGATTGCTTTCTTCTGTTCGGTTGTAATATCAATGTGATTTGCATTTGCATAGTGTTCCATTAGTGCATTTGCAGCCTTTTTTCTTGTAAGCAAGGCATTTCCTTGTTTAATTGTTATTTGTTTGTTTCTAGGTCCTTCATTGTTCATGGTTTTCACTAGTTTCCATAGTTTGTTTCCATCCCTGTCAAAATTCAGGTTTTCTGTTTTTTCCCTCCTGTCCTGTTATTTTCCCGAGAGGAAGTTGGAATCAACCAGCACATCTTTAAACTTATTATCTGTTGGGATTATTGACTGACTTTTGTCTACACTCCTCTCTTCTGTCTTCCCTTCCATATATCTATTTCTTTCACTCTCTCTCTCTCTGTTATTCTCTCAACACATACTCAGACAACAGTTCCTTTCAACAATAAATAAAAGATTTATTAATAAAACTATGTCTGGTGTATGTATGGATATTGTCTATGTAGTTGGTATGTTCTTCTAGTGTGGCTGCCAGATAAGATATTGATAGATAGTCTCCGTGTCTTCTCTCGTCTCTTCTCTCGGCTTAAGTACAGGACGGTACATAGATACAACAGAACGGTCTCACCCTGAATGCTCCGTCTGCTTGAGTCTGTAGATATATCCGGTTTTTGTTTTTAATGAAAAATGTTCACCACTGTATCAATGTACTTAAACAGATCACTATATGATGTCAGCTTAACCTGAATGTTCGTTGCTTTCTTATAGTGTTCTTAAATCCATCCTGGAAAACACATCGAGTTTCTAGTATTCTCTATTTTTGTCCTGTAAAAGTTCTACACTGGATAGTTCGTAATTGGTATAGGCATTTGGTATGCACCTTGCAACTCTTCGATACTGAGTCATTTGAGTCTTTTGTTTTTAGTTTGCATGATCTCTATTTTCCGTTCTCTGTCCTCCTGACTTATTACGATGACACTTCTTTTCTTTCCTTTCTTATGCACAAGTGTCATGCTTTATTACTTTAAAGTGCTTTCTTGTGGGTTATCAACACTGAGTGATCTTGACCACAGCCATCTGTGTTATATCTTAGTTGATAAGTCTCGCACCGGTATGGGAACCTTATTTAGGCATCTATGTTCCTGGAATCGAAAAACACTTAGCGAATAACACACTACTATCCCCTCTTTCCATCATTAGGGACGTGTGTTTCTATTCCCACTCAGGAACATATCTCCTTCAGTTCAGTTTGGAACACAAACTCAACTCTCACAAAGAAGTGGACACTCTTTATAGGTCATTTTTGCCGCATAGTCCTTGACCTTGCTTGACACCTCAAGTCCATACTTCATTATCACCGTTAGTGGAAAATTACAGATCTGAAACTTTTCCGTTATTCATACATCCAGACCGCAATATGCTGTCCAATAATGCTGTCTGCCTTTGTCGCAAACCAATTTTTCCACACGACAGGTTACCTGGGCTGTTGGCGGCCCCTTCTGTGTCTTGACCTATAAACACATGCGCCTGGTCACTCCGTTGTTGGTTACCCTTACTGCTTCGTTTGTTAACCCTTCTTCTACCTGGTTAGTCGGTGTATACAGTCGTCTATCTGGGAATCATTAACTCTCAGTATTCCACGACATAGGCCCCCTCTTAAGAGATTAGACCGCGTCGAATCTTTCTCACTGTAGGTTTGATTCCCATGATCCACAACCCTAGTCTTCTTCCTCCGGAGCTGGATGTCTGGATAAGAAATCTGCTCCTACATTCTCCTTACCAAGGATGTATTCCACTGTGAAGTCCAGTTGCAGCAACAACGTCCATCACATCCACCGTGCGTTGAGCTTCTGCGAAGTAGCTATTAACATCACGTGTTGATGATATGATTGGATCCTCACATGGCTCACCTCATTATCCAGTAGGCGCTCTAATTGACACCCTACTATACTACTCACGACTGAAACTAGTGTTGGCTCCTCGCTCCTGTACGTCCCGTCGACCTCCTTTCCAATGGCGTAAGCGATGGCTCACAATACAGATAGATTGTCCCATCCTGATTGTAACACTGCTTCCATGTCCTCTTGGTTTCCCCCGGCTTTGCCTCTGGGGATGTTCCACCTCGTCCTCGATGGACCGAGTCGTCTTTCCCAAATCTCCTGGACTTTTGCTTCCAGGACCATCTTGGGCGATATTGTATCTGGTCAGCCCATCGTCGGTTAGAGTCCTGGGTAATTCTCGCCTTTCCCGACGTTACCCACCCCTTCTGAACTTGGTTACCGGTGAAACTTTCACTCTTGTCCTTTCCCTGACTTGTGATTTCCCTCCTCCTGTCGTTGGGTAAATCTGACCTATCACGTACTGTCCCATAGGCCCTCCTATGTTGTACTGGCGATCTCTGGTCTTCGTCTGGACTGGTAACTTTTGTCCCAATGGCTGCCATCACCATAAAGTGCGAAGCTTTACTCTCGGATCTCTCCTCATATTTCCTAATGAGATGTCTAGGGAGATTTTTCTGCTCTTCCCCTATCCGGATTTTGTAGATGTTCTTGGACACAACCTTTTCCACATGATAAGGTCCTTTCCATCCTATTTGTAGTATATTAGTCTCTTCTGGACCCCATACTTCCACTTTGTCTTCCACCTTAAGAGCTAGTTTCCTCTTAATTCGCTTGTTGGATGGTGCTTTCTGGCACTCTGAACAAGACTTCACTAACCGGCGTACATCTCCGGTCATTCCTGGCCAGCAATAATGGCCGGAAATTTTCTGCAAGGTCTCTCTAACACTCATATGTCGATTCTCGCCTATGATGTGTCCACTCTGAAGAATGTGAGGACGGTGGGTCTCTGGAACCACCCACTGCTCGTGCAGGTTATCTCCCCTCCCAGCTCTCCGATAGAGTAGTTGATTCTTCAGAAAGTACTGTCCCCGTTCTGGTGGCTCAGCACTTCTTTGCAGCTTCCTGTAGCAAGGATGCAACGTAGTATCCTTCCTCTGGGCAGTATGCAATTCTCCTATCCCTGAGTTGTCGCATAGTGTCTCTGCCTCTTTTTCCTTCCCTTGAGATCCACTGACTACTGTTCCCTTGTGGGTTGGCTGTTTGGGCATTCCCAAAAAGACATATTTCGTACCAATGATCATGGGAAATAAGGAGTCAGATAATACAGCAGCTGGAATAATGCCCGTGACGTAGCTGGATTTAATCTCCACCTTGGCGATTGGCAGCGTCATGGTAACAGCACTCCTCATTGCCGGCTGTATTTCTATGGTCTCCCCTGTAAGTTGGTCTGGGCTTACCAAGCTGGCGTCCACCACCGCTTCCCCATCCAAACCGGTATCGTAGAGACAAACAACCTGCTGGCCATTGACTTCAATCAGTTCCACCACAGGTGGTCTCTCTTGGTCCTGAGTGTCTTTCATCTCCTTGACCGTTTCCTTGCCTTCCTCTTTTAATTCCTCGAGGTTGGTTATGCAATTGGCGTCTTTTGCCTTGCATCTGCAGTCCACAGTATTATGTGTTATCGACTGGCAGTGTGTGCAGCCTGTTCCCTTCCTAGGTTTCCGTGTGTCCTTTTTGTTCCTTTCTCCTTCTCCGACCTCAGCCTTGTCTGTGATCACCGATGTAGGAATCACTTTGCATGCTGCGAAGTAAGAACTTTTAGGTTTCGATCTGCAGTCCTTCGTGTTATGAGATGGTACCTTGCAGAATGAACACCACCTCTCAGACCACTGTCGTTTCGCTGGAGAATTCGAGGTGCTCTGGTTTCCTACCTTCACCTTCTCTGAACTCTCCTCTGTGTGCTTTATATAAGGTTCCACTTTTTCTCCTTCCCAGTTTTTAGGTTTCTTTCTCTCTTGTGTCTCCTGAGCTTTGGTTTGAATACTGAGTTCTTTAGCTTCCCCATGGACTTCTACGAATCTTTCCGCCAGCTTATTCACAACATCCAGCCGTTCCGCCCCTTGTTCTCCTAAAAATGTCTTCAGTGGTTCTGACATTTGCTGTCGCATCTGATCGACCACCATCATTTCTTCCAGACTCTCATAGTCCCGCTTGAACTCTGCCAAGTCCATCCATTTCTGGAGATAGGATTTAAGCCTTAAACTGTAGGCGGCGAATAACTCTCCCGGCTCTCGTCTAGACGATCTAAACTTCTTCCTATACGTTTGTGCTGTGACTTCATAATGTTTCATCAAAGCGGCTTTCAATTCCTCGTACTGATTTTCATGTCCTGGTGGTAGGTGTGTGTAGACCTCGTACCCTGAACCACGTAAGGCCTGGGATAATTTAAGAGCCCATCTGGTCCTCTCCAGTCCCATAGCGACTGCCATAGCCTCGAACCGATCCAAAAACTGGTATATCTTCTCTTTACTTTCATCAAAGACCGCCAAGGGAAACTTCATGGCATGGTAACCCTGTCCAATCATGTGGGTTGCCCCAGGTGAAGATGAACTTCCTTCTGCTGCATCTATTTCACCCTTAGTTTGTGTCTTGAGCTCTAGTTCTCGCATGCGGTATTCATGTTCCCTTATCTTGTGGGCTTCTTCTGCTTCCAACTGGGCCTTCCGCTCCTCCCTTTCCGCTTGACGAAACTCTCGCTCTCTTTCTTGTATGTAATCAGTTAGCTCGGAACCAGCTAAACCAATTGCCTCCCCGTTGGCCCTCAGTTCGGCTGTAGTTACTTTAGGAGTTGCCATAGTTAAAGCAGGTAAGTCAGCACGTTGAGTAAAGACACCTCAAAGCAGTAAAGAAGTACTCACTATACAATTATATTCCACCTAGAACCTATATCATTTATCTATGTCTATCTAATATTATAACTCTACAACACCACCCAGTACATCACAACCACTCTATCATCCACAAGAGGAGATATAGGATAAAGACTTATGTAGACGTGTGACCGTGTGACTAGGTATGTAATGTGTCTTACCACCTATCTACATTCACTCTGTCTGGAACTATCTCACTGTAAAGTCACCAGCATTAATGAAATGTTTCTACCATAAATGTAATGGCACCATATATCCAATGGACGTCCTTCCATTAAAAGTCATCAATATATACTTATATTTATTCCAATCAGTATGTCCCAACATGCAGGTACTCCGCTATGCCTGTGCCAATATGCAGGTACCCCTCTATGCATATGCCCTGTTATGCTTTCAGGTCATATGGGTATAATGTCTGTATCCCGCTCGCTCCACCAATTATGTCCTGTTATTTTCCCGAGAGGAAGTTGGAATCAACCAGCACATCTTTAAACTTATTATCTGTTGGGATTATTGACTGACTTTTGTCTACACTCCTCTCTTCTGTCTTCCCTTCCTTATATCTATTTCTTTCACTCTCTCTCTCTCTCTCTCTCTCTCTCTCTCTCTCTCTCTCTCTCTCTCTCTCTCTCTGTTATTCTCTCAACACATACTCAGACAACAGTTCCTTTCAACAATAAATAAAAGATTTATTAATAAAACTATGTCTGGTGTATGTATGGATATTGTCTATGTAGTTGGTATGTTCTTCTAGTGTGGCTGCCAGATAAGATATTGATAGATAGTCTCCGTGTCTTCTCTCGTCTCTTCTCTCGGCTAAAGTACAGGACGGTACATAGATACAACAGAACGGTCTCACCCTGAATGCTCCGTCTGCTTGAGTCTGTAGATATATCCGGTTTTTGTTTTTAATGAAAAATGTTCACCACTGTATCAATGTACTTAAACAGATCACTATATGCTGTCAGCTTAACCTGAATGTTCGTTGCTTTCTTATAGTGTTCTTAAATCCATCCTGGAAAACACATCGAGTTTCTAGTATTCTCTATTTTTGTCCTGTAAAAGTTCTACACTGGATAGTTCGTAATTGGTATAGGCATTTGGTATGCACCTTGCAACTCTTCGATACTGAGTCATTTGAGTCTTTTGTTTTTAGTTTGCATGATCTCTATTTTCCGTTCTCTGTCCTCCTGACTTATTACGATGACACTTCTTTTCTTTCCTTTCTTATGCACAAGTGTCATGCTTTATTACTTTAAAGTGCTTTCTTGTGGGTTATCAACACTGAGTGATCTTGACCACAGCCATCTGTGTTATATCTTAGTTGATAAGTCTCGCACCGGTATGGGAACCTTATTTAGGCATCTATGTTCCTGGAATCGAAAAACACTTAGCGAATAACACACTACTATCCCCTCTTTCCATCATTAGGGACGTGTGTTTCTATTCCCACTCAGGAACATATCTCCTTCAGTTCAGTTTGGAACACACACTCAACTCTCACAAAGAAGTGGACACTCTTTATAGGTCATTTTTGCCGCATAGTCCTTGACCTTGCTTGACACCTCAAGTCCATACTTCATTATCACCGTTAGTGGAAAATTACAGATCTGAAACTTTTCCGTTATTCATACATCCAGACCGCAATATGCTGTCCAATAATGCTGTCTGCCTTTGTCGCAAACCAATTTTTCCACGCGACAGGTTACCTGGGCTTTTGGCGGCCCCTTCTGTGTCTTGACCTATAAACACATGCGCCTGGTCACTCCGTTGTTGGTTACCCTTACTGCTTCGTTTGTTAACCCTTCTTCTACCTGGTTAGTCGGTGTATACAGTCGTCTATCTGGGAATCATTAACTCTCAGTATTCCACGACACCTCCAACAATATCTTGTTGTTTGATTTACTGT
The DNA here is from genome assembly GCA_963921405.1 of Cepaea hortensis. Taxonomy (NCBI): domain Eukaryota; kingdom Metazoa; phylum Mollusca; class Gastropoda; order Stylommatophora; family Helicidae; genus Cepaea; species Cepaea hortensis. Next base: position 90,294,141 of record OY992880.1, on the reverse strand, counting down.
TCTTTTGTATTTTGCTGAGATGGCTTTGAGAGAGATATTCGCTTCAATTGTTTGTTCTCTCTCTGCTGTCTTCCTGGCATCTTCAACTTTGTCCTCCAAACTTTGTAGTTCTTCAGTCCAGTATGGTTTGTAATTTTTCCTCGCTCCTCTTGGAATGGACTCAGTGGCTGCCTGTATTATTGCTCTGTTTAGACTTTCCACCATTTGCTTCATGTTGCCATATCGTGTATTTATGTTTTCACAATATTTGTCTGTTAGTGTGGCAAATCTGTCCCAATCTGCTCGATTGTAATTCCAGCGGGGCAAGGGCTTTTGCTCCTGTAGAACATACTCCATATTCATTACAAGCTTGATTGGTCTGTGGTCACTACCTGCTAATTGGTCCAGCACATGGCGATCGATTTTGTGGAGGATGTCTCCTGTGCAGAAAGCTAGGTCTGGAGTAGAAGTGGTAAGCCATCTTCTGGAGTAGAAGCTCGGTGTGTCATCCGCTTTCTTGAGTAGATGGAGATTTGAGTCTATTTCCCAGTCCTCCAATTCATCTCCTCTTTTGTCAGTATCTGGGTATCCCCATCTTTCTGGACGGCTATTAAAGTCTCCGACAATAATGCAGTTTGTGTCAGTTATTTTCATGTTTGAGAGTGTAAGGTCCTTATCTGCTGGGCTATACAGATTGTAGATTCTTATTTTCATGTCCTTTATCATTATATCAACACCTATAATTTCCGTTTGGTTGTCAGAGATAACAGTTACTTCGCTGCAAGGTATTGTATTTCGTGGAAGTATTAGAACTCCTCCTTTGTGTCCTTCGCGGTCGAACCGTGTGGCCTGATATCCTCTGACTGAGAATTTGTGATTGGCGTTTAGGTGTGTCTCTTGAATGCATGCCACATCTATTCTATCTTTATGAAGACGCTGTGTTAGGGAGTCTTTCTTCTTGTAAACTCCTTCGGCATTCCACTCCTTTGTGTCCTTCGCGGTCGAAACGTGTGGCCTGATATCCTCTGACTGAGAATTTGTGATTGGCGTTGAGGTGTGTCTCTTGAATGCATGCCACATCTATTCTATCTTTATGAAGACGCTGTGTTAGGGAGTCTTTCTTCTTGTAAACTCCTTCGGCATTCCACTGTAGTATGTTGAGTGTCCGGGGTATTTGGTCAATAGCTCTTAACCTACTCCTCTGTGCCTTGACTCCACAGCACAGGGGAAGGTGACCACCAGTAGTCATGGGTGGACACCCTCGAGGCAGGGGGCCCGGCACTATCGCCGCCTGATGGGACTTCACGGGATTAGCACCATAACGATTAATTTTGATTTGTGACATCATGAATTAAGTTACGTTGCACTGCTTTGTCAAGCCTGTGGCTCAGTACAACCGATTTCGACAAGCATTTATTTGGGATGCTTTCCCTAGCCTTTAACTGCCCCCAGTCTATCTACAAGGCAGCAGGTTTTACGTTGCACTGCTTTGTCAAGCCTGTGGCTCAGTACATCCGATTTTGACAAGCATGTATTCGGGGTGCTTTCCCTAGCCTTTGACTGTCCCCAGTCTAACTACAAGGCAGCAGGTTTGTGTGTCTCTTCGTCTGGTCCCTCTCCCTTGACCTGTCCGACATGGGTGATCCTACCAGTAGCTGTGCTACCGTCGGCATAGCTCATGGGGGTCATTGGAACACTTAAGCCCCTCTACCTCGTCATGGTGGACACACAGCAGAGTGGACTTCACATCTAATACAAAGGTCTTGCACGAGGCAGGAGCGCTGGCGAAGCATCGAGAAACTTCTCCCCCTTCTTCTTTCATTCGCTAGAAATTGAGTGTCGGTGTCTGCAGTGCTGGCGCTGTGGCTTATGTGCAGTGATCTCGTCTCACAAATTCCCGACACGCCGAGTCCAGGGTTCGAAATCTGTTGCAGACGATTTGGAAATAGACAGCCATGAGGTGAGTTCCATGGTATGAGCGACGGTCATTCAGAAAAAAAAATGGCGAAATGAACATATAAATTGCCTGCTAAATCACAAACAGTGCAACAATACTGGGGCTGATTGCGACGTCCTATAAAGGGCATGCAGCTTTTTGTGCTATGCCTCACCCAAGCCGTTCTGAAATTCTTATTCCACCCCCCCCCCCCTCCACCCCCCCCCCCCCCCCCCCCAACATATACATTATTTTTAATATTCAAAAATTGAAATGTTCACTAAAGAAACTTGAATGATAGGTTTTAGAAAGAAATCACTAGGAAATTATTGAGCAAACACAGTAAGTACATTTTCAAAACATATAATGGAGAACTAGAATATACAAAACACTGATTAGACCAGTTGTGCTGTATGGCTCTGAAACCTGGAGTACAACTAAAGGAGACGAAGCCTTGTTACAAACCTTTGAGAACAGTCTTCGGCCCATTAGGGATACACAAAGTGGAGAGTGGAAAAGAAGAAGCAACAAAGACATTTATGATCTGTTTAAGTCCCCGCTAATCACTGGTATCATGAAGGCTAATAGACTGCAATGGCTGTGACATATAGAAAGATTGGAAGATAATAAGGAAACAAAACTCGCTTACACTCAAGAAATAAATTACCATAGACCCCGAGGTAGACCAAGAAGACGGTGGAGAGATAATATACATACAGGCCTACAAGCACTTGGAATCAACGACTGGCAAGAGAAGGTCAACCAGAGAGGCGAATGGAGACGGATTGTATCTGCAGCAAAGAACCTCAATGGCTCGGAATGCTGAAGAAGAAGATAATGGAGAACTGCAATTCAAGTACACAATAATTTTAATGAAAGATTTTCTATATTATTTTAATTATTAGTAATTATTTATTATTTAAATTTAGTGAGATCCTTGCGCTTGATGCTTGCTGCAAAGAGATTTTATGGCAGGTTCCAATTTAGTTAACTTCAGTCTCAAGTCTCCTCGTTTTATTATATCCAGCCGATTTCTTCCATTTTCGAATTGCCCCCTTTAACAATCGAATTGCCCCCCTGTGGGGCATGGGCCCCACATTGGGAAACACTGCTCTAGGCCATAAAGTTTACCCAGATATGTCTTATTCGTGGCAGTGCTACATTATGATGTCGTAGGTCGACGTGGCTGAGAGGTTCAACGCGTTTAACCTTTTTTTCTGACCGTGGCGTAGTAGGGTCGTTCTACACGTCGGTCAGTTGGACTCCCCTGTTGATGTCTGGCCCGGAATTCAATTACGAGCACCTCAGACATCGGAGATGGTTTGTTTGGTGGCGAGGGACACCGGTAATAGGGAAATCTAACCCTGACGAAAAATCTGTCCAGTGCATTCACTAGTACCAGCAGCTACTAGCAGGGGTAGCACATGTGTGGACTATGTTCGAGATCAAAGCAAGCGGCCCCAAAGGGGAAAACAAAACATGATGTTGAATATGGCCACACTGGAAGTAGTCAGCTGTGAGAGAGGGGAAAACAAAACATCATGTTGAATATCGCTACACAGGAAGTAGTCAGCTGTGAGAGAGAGAGAGAGAGAGAGAGAGAGAGAGAGAGAGAGAGAGAGAGAGAGAGAGAGAGAGAGAGAGAGAGAGAGAGAGAGAGAGCAGTAATACACCACAGTGCAACACGTCTTTTCCAGAATCCCTGAGCGCAATGTTACTGTAATACTTATCATTGATAATTTCAATCGCATGCCTGCTGAGCCGTTATCTCTCGTGTGCGATGTTTGGGGGTGCTGAGAGAGTATGTGTGTATGTGTGTTTTGTGAGACAGGAATTGTGTATAAGAGAGTTATATAGTGTGCGAGAGAGTTTGATTGTCAGTTTAATCTATACACACGAGCGCACATACATACACACGAGGGATCTTCATATGAAAACCTTAAAAGTGTGATAGAAATTACAATAACCATGCCATTGTCTTGTAATCTGTCAATATCGTTGTTAAGAATGTCGAGTGTTAAGCATGTGACATCACGGGGCAGACGAACACGGTGGCATTATAAGCAAATTTAGAGATGGTCGCCCCAATTTTGACATGCACCAAAGAGGAACACCGCTCCTGTGTTTATTTTCTAGAACCAATCTCACGCCGAGGCAAGCCTTGTTCGGGGCTCCGGCGACTTGATCGTACTTAAAACTAGTTGCATATATTTTACAGGACGTCACAGCATTTTTTTAAAATATTTATAATGTCATGGCATGTATAAGTTCTGCAGATTGACATTGCTTTCTGAACGACAGGGCAACCATACCATTTCGTAAAAAGCCAACCCAAGGTGGTCTGCAGCCAAATCGCCCGCAACTGTGTTTCGAACGCGGTGTGCGAGATTGCGAACAGCGTCCTTAACGCCTTCGCCACAGAAAAGGACTTAAACAGTTAAAATGTAGTCTTCCGGAGCATTCTCAACCAACCAATGATTGAAGAGGGGTTAAGGCTGAATGCAACCTTGCTTGCTTCTAAGCCCGAACTCCAAGTGTGGTTTCATTACCCCGTTCTAAACCTCAAGTTGGTTGATTTCCTCTCCGACTAGGACCTGGCTAGTTGTCTTAGATGAGCTAGTCAGCTTCTGACCTTTCCTACTGCACTGTCAATTTGGTGCTATGCGTTTCCTGTTGAATATTACACCAACGTAGGTGGGATTCGTTTCTTCATTGATCAGGACAGTGTATGGGTGTACTTTTGCCACTTTGTCCATGGGGCAGATAGAAAGTGTTTTAAATGTCTGCCCATGACATTAACATGTCTGCAGCCCGCTGTTTTCTATAAATTTGTTGCGTTCAATGGCACAACCTGTCACTTGTCGTCCCTGGAGGAAAGTGGACTCGACAAGCACACCTTTAATATCCTTCTACTATTGGAACTATTGAATGACTTTTGTCTACACTCCTCCCTTCTGTCTTCCATACACTATATCTCTCTCTTTCTCTCTCCTTCATAACATACCCTGACAACAGTTTCCTCCAACAATTAATAACATGTTTATTGTTGAAAACTATGTCAGTTGTATGTATTGAATGTGTATATGTAGTTGGTATGTCTGCTAATGTGAGTGCAAGATAGGACTTTTGACTTCGTATGTGCCGTATACTTTCTCGCCTCTTCTGTCGGCCAAACCACAGGACATCAAACATAGAAATGGATAGCTCTCACCCTGGATGATCTCCTCCTGCTTGAGTCTGGACTTAATCCAATTCTTGAAAAAAACAAATGTTCAATGTCTTATCACCAGAAAATAATCCGATTTTGGTAAGTCACTGAAATCCATATATTTCCTGTTTTTGGAAGGTAGTATAGTCCACCACTGAATACACACCACCAATATCCAACATTGTCTAGAGTTACTATAAATGTTCTACACAATGTCTCTTGTTAATAAAGTTTTATTTTTCTTCACAGTGCAATTGCATGCAGTTTTAAGTATCCCTGCTTGCCACAGGTTAACGTTTTTTTCCTTTTAAGTGCTTTACTTGTATATTCGTTTGCGTATACAGTGTTCTGTATGTGACGTTAAGTTATCTCTTCTCACTAGTAAAACATGTCTATGTTCTTGTTGGTTCTAGGTAGGTACTTTATTTACTCAAGTGAAGTAACCTTCATTTCTTCTCTGATTACAATAGTGGGATTGGAACCTTATATCTTCTATTATCATCCAGAAATTGAAATTAATAATTAAGCACATCGGCACTAATATCCCATTGCCTTAAACAATACGGGACTATAATTTCTTTTTCACACATAGGATTCATAGATATCTTTGTCCAGTTTTGGAACACACACTCAAACAGAAAACCCAGTTTCTACTATTTATATCGAGTGTCCAATCCTTCGTTGTCTTTTGATCCACAATCAAATTTTTCCGTAAGTCCCCACATCAAACGTCTGTGAACTCACGTATTCGTCAATTGCGCTCCGTCTCGTCCTCCGTTCTTCCGCGGTTTCCCGGTGTTCCCCTACGCTAGTACTTCAAAGCGTCCGAACCCTTTGATCGCCGTCTCCGTTCGTTTTCCCGTTCTCGAAGTCTCCCCGTTGTTTTCTCCGTTGACAGAGCTGGTCAATGACTCCTTACACTGTATCCTATTTTATACTGTCGGTCAATAACCTTTAATTCGTCCTCATCTCAGAATGAAGTACTCGACTGTTAACCCTCCTCATACCTTGTAATTAATCTTACTAGTTTATCAGGGAATCATTAACTCACAGTATCCCGTGACACAACCAACAGTATACCATGACGTCTACAGCTTCCATTCGGCATTTTCTATCAATTTGTTGATGCACACACGGTATTGTATTTGAGAAATTGCTCTTTCTTGAGGTATTCCGTGACCGAGTAACACTTTCTACTCTACAGACGATCAAGTGAGATTTGTTCTCCCGTGCTTCATCTATTATAACATGTTTCCATGGGTTCAAATACTCTTAGGTTATGCAATGGTATCTTGTCAAAGACTTGCTTGAAATCAGCCTATAGATCTAAGAGCGTTAACTTGTTCAGAAACGCATTTATAGAGACGGTAAGTGACGTGGCGATTTCGTACACAAGACCACTTACTTGCGCACGTGCTAGCCACCGAGCTCCCGCGAGTCCCCGCTATAGACGGTCTGTTCTCATCAGGTTACTCTTGTGCAGGGTGTATTTTTAATGACTGTGGGGTGTTTGAAAATTTTGCCGTTACAAGTTCTGTATTTACCCGTTATGTTGCATGAACTCCACGGAGGGCGAAAACAAAACTTGGAACGGCAATATTTTCAACACACCCCCCCCCCCCCCCCAAAATCCATCCATCCATCATGTGCCATGCCGATAAGCGTGGGCGGTCATGTTCTGCCATCTCACTCGATCAACACAGTCATGGATCAGTTCCGTGTTTCTGTCTCGACCATGCCACAAGGCCAAGCCATCCAGATACGTGTTTCTAGGTCTTCCCCTTGGTCTGTTCCCCTCGATCTTACCAGTTGTCACCAAGTTCTCCAAATCATTTCTTCTCATAACATGCCCAAAAAATTGTGACTGTCTACGTCTAATGTCTCTGATCAGTTTACGATCTTCATTTGTTTCTTGAAGGACTTGTTCATTGGTCTTTCTGGCTGTCCATGGTATTCTTTGCATTTTCCTCAGAAACCACATTTCTACAGCCATCAGATGTTTTTCAGCCTGGCTGCTCATTGTCCAAGCTTCACATCCATATAAAAGTACAGGTTCTATGTAGCATCTCAACACTCTTTTTCTCGTTTCAATTGACATCTTTTTATTGGTCAGTATGTTTTTCATCTTGCTAAAGGCTACTTTTGCCATGGCGATTCTTGTTCTAATCGCTTCAAGGCATCTCCCATCAGATGTTATTACTGTTCCGAGGTAATTGTACCTATTCACTTGTTGAAGAATATTCCCATTTACTTGTATATTACACTGTGGTATTTCGTTCTTCTTAGTGACGACCATAATCTGTGTCTTTTTACAATTTAATTCTAACCCTTGTTGTTCACTGTGTGTAACAACCGCATCTACTAAATTTTGCAGGTCCTGTTCATTGTCTGCAATCAAGACTGTATCATCTGCATATCTAATGTTATTGATGCATCGTCCCCCAATGTTGATTCCTTCCATATTTTCAATATTTCTGAAAATATTTTCACTGTACAGGGAAACCAGATCTGGAGACATTACACATCCCTGTCTCACACCTCTCTTAATAGGCTGATATTGGCTTACTTCATTATCAACTCTTATGGCAGCTTGTTGTTTCCAATATATGTTTTTTACAAGTCTAAGGTCTTTCCCATCAATTTGTAGATCTTCAAGCATCCTTATCATGTTGACATGTCTCACTTTATCAAAAGCCTTTGTGTAGTCAATGAAGCAAAGGTGTAGATCTTTGTTTACTTCTATAGAACGTTCGATTACGGTTCTCAGTATATACACAGCATTTACTGTATCCTTGCCTACTACAAACCCACATTGTTCTTCTCCTATTTCAGGTTGTATTTTCCTCCTAACTCTTTGCATGATAATTCTTAGCAAAATCTTCGTGATGTGACTCATTATACTAATTGTTCGATGTTGATCACATTCCAAGGCTCCTGATTTCTTTGGGATTGCAATAAATACAGAATTACATAACTCATGAGGTATGTTTCCAGTATCATATATTGTATTAAGCAGACTGGTAACTTTATCTATTCCATATTCTTCTAAAGCATTAATCATTTCTGTTGTGACGCTGTCTGGACCGGGTGTTTTGCCAGATTTCATATGATTAAGAGCATTCTGAACCTCCATCTTCAAAATTGCTGGCCCTTCATTGTTATTTTGAACAATATATTGTTCGTCTCTGCTATCGTCATAAAAGTTTTTCACGTAATCTGACCATACATGTAAAATCTGATCTTTTTCTATTATGACTCTTCCATCTTTTGTCTTTAGGCAGCCTGCTGATGTACGTGTTCTTTGATTAGTAATCTCCTGAATTCTTTTGTGCATTAGTTTCGCATTTTTACTGTTGTGTTGTTTTTCAATTTCTCTCGGTCTCTGTGGCTGAAGGGCTTGCGAACGCGGTTTGTGAGCCCGTATACCCGGGTTCGAAACACGGCGGTGCTGGTTTTTTCGAAAAAGGTATAGAGGCCGGTCGTTCAGAAAGCAATGGCAAACTACTGAACGTAACACTTGCCTAGTACATCAACAGCAGCTGAAAATGCTGGTGTTGACTGCAACGTCCCGTAAGGGATACGCAACACATGTTTCTTCAGCCTCCTTACATAAGGTTCTGACTTTTCTGTGAATTTCTTCATATTTGGCAGGATTATTTTTGTTCTGTCTTCTTGTTTCCATTAGTTGTAAAATTTCTTCAGTCATCCATGTCTTACGGCCAACTTTCTTTACTTTTGGAAGTTTTTTCTGCAACCCCCCCCCCCCCCCCGTCATAAAAAATACACCCTATACCAGTGTTTCCCAACCTTTTTTGTGCCATGCCCCACCTAAGCCTTTCTAAAATTCTTATCCCCCCCCCCCCCCCCCACTTATGCATCATTTTTAATATTCAAAAATTGAAATGTTCACTAAAGAAACTTGAATATTTATTTTTAGAACGGCTCACTGTTCCCAGAGGGGCCAGAGCCCCCCCCCCCCCCCCCTAACCTGTGTGTCGGTTGTTAGGTGAATTTTTTTTTGTTTCTTTGTTTGGCGGTTACCCCCGCCTCCCCCTTTTTTGTGTGGACCCTTAGTCTCAGTGTGAGCTATTGCCCACAGTGGTCCACCAGGCCCAAATCTAAGGTGAAGATATGTGATGGGTATTTATTTGATCATCCCGGCCCCCGACCAGACCAGGCGCACTACTGGGGGGAGGTGGGGGGAAGAAGCAGCAAATGCACCAGATCCTAGCCAAAGGACCGATAGGTTTTAGGAAGTCACTAGAAAATTATTGAGCAAACACAGTAAGTAAATTTTCAAAACATATAATGGAGAACTGAAATTCAAGTACAAAATAATTTTAATGAAAGATTTTTCTATATTATTTTAATTATTAGTAATTATTTAAATTTAGTGAGATCCTTGCTGCAAAGAGATTTTATGTCAGGTTTCAATTTAGTTAACTTCAGTCTCAAGTCTCCCCGTTTTGTTATATCCGGCCGATTTCTTCCATTTTCGAATTGCCCCCCCCCCCCCCCCCTGCCGGGCACGTTGGGAAACACTGCCCTATACTATACCTTGCGGTGTCGAGATGAAGCATAAACAGCGAGAGAGTGCCTGTGTATGGTCTCTGAAATTATGGGCAGCCTCTTCCTCTGCTTCCAATCTTGTCCACATCTATTTTTTTTTTATCTCGTCTGCTGATGTTCCATGTGATAGTATACTTCCCAGGTACTTACAGCTCTTTATTTAACTCATGGGGTATTCTTCTAGATCAGTGGTTCTCAACCTGTCTCAACCCCCCCCCCCCCACCAGGGGGAAATTTTGGGGTATCCAAGGGGGGAATGAAGATTATTTCAAGATCGCGTTAATACAAGAACCGATTACTTGATATTGTTTTTCCCTTCATACTTTACGGTTCTGTACGTATCACCCTTCTGAAATTCATTTTATAACGTAAGCAGATCCGCAAATCACGTTTTATGTAGATGTCTAGACTTTTTTTAGTATGTGCTATTAAATTTAGCTTCAATTATTACGTATACTGTGTAGGGGCAGGGGGAATTTTTAGGGAGGAAATACGAAAGGGGGGGGGGGAATATGATCCTAAAAATATGGTGAAGGGGGGCACGGGCCAAAATAGGTTGAGACCCACTGTTCTAAATGAATGTTTATTGTGCTTTCTTCTTTGGTTATAGTCATTACTTCTGTTTTGCTTGTGCTAATTTTCATGTTATGTTCCCTACACTTCGTTCAGATTATGGATGGTACTATGACATAATCTCATAAAAGACCAGACATTTTTGTGCACCTGTCGGCTCGTCGGTTAACGCTGATAAGAGCTGGCCCATGTACAAATCGAGAATGAATACATTTAATTTTATTTTCAAGGTTGAAAATACGGCGACCTGATTGCCAATTAGAGACAAGTGGTCTGAGCTTGAAATGAAAGATTAGGCTATAGCGCTGAAACGACTGGGCGAAGCTGCGGAGAAAGCCTCGGGGCCGCTATGGAACAATCGAAACTACCAATGCAACAAATCGTCGCACTAAAATGGCATGTGGCTCTGCTTTGACAGCGCAGCCTAGACTGACTCTTAACTGAATCGAAAACGATTTTTCACTATCTCGTGTCGGCTCAACCAGTCAACTTGTCAAGTAGTGGCGTTGCACCTTAGTAGTTGACACTGCAGCGTGAAGGACAACTTATACTGAGCTGGAAATCAAGAGTCGAGAAAAGTCCCAACAGAAACCACGAAAGCCGAGCCGCGACAACAGGTTTGGTGGTAGAGTGCTGCTTACCTCGGAAAATTATACTAGTTGCATATCCTTTAAAGGACGTCGCAGTCAACCTCGGCATTTTTTTTTTATTTCTCGGCAAGTTTACGTTCAGTAGTTTGCTACAGCCTTCTGAACGACCATTGTATGAAAAGTAACTCACGGCGGTCTGCTGCCAAATAGACCGCAGCCGTATTTCGAACACGGTATGCGGGATTACGAATTGCTGATCCGTAACCCCTCCGCAACAGTTCATTAATACAATGGTAATGGCCATGGGGAAAGTGATGGCTTCACATTGTGTGGTTCTTCTAGCTGTGGACAGGTTACGAGGAAGGCAATAGGGTTGCTAAGACCTCCGCCATGGTATAATAAGAACCGCAACTGTGGACCTCGATAGTTGCTATATGACAGGGGGGGGGGGGGGGGGGGAAGCTAGTTTTCTCTCAGCAAAGCGCAGTGGGATGAAACAGGATCACTATGTACAAGGTGTCTGACGTTCGCCTACCTGAGGACAGCAGCGGTAAAGACAGCCTAAAAGTGTCTTGAATGGTGTGTGTGGACAATAGAAGACACACTTGAGTCACAACCCAAGTCAGTCAGCGCTTGAAAGGGTAAAGAGGCTGAATTATTTGTAATAGGATTACTACTGGCAATCAGAATCCTATTGCATTTGCTCAACAATGGAGTCCATACAATCATTTAAGCCTGCTTTTGTAGATCGATGCATATCTATTCTAGAAATGTAGTTGGGTATGCACTAATACAATGGACAATTTTAGATTTAACACTCCATTTCCGGTGAATTGGCGAACAGGTAGTCTAATCTCTGAAAATAGCTTATATCTACCGGAAAGAGAGTGAAGCGAGATCACTTTTATTTATTTAAAAAAAAAATTTTTTTAAGGGGGGGGGGGGGAAACACGTATTTACGACTATCATAAATCGGAATACGATCAGCGTTTGCCACTAGTGAGCTGTGCTCAATCTTCAAACCTCAAATCCCGAAACAACCAAATAAATCAATATGACCATTGCTCGCTGGACTTTAGGCGCCTGGTGTGTCTTGCTAGATCGAGAAGACCTATCAATCGGGGCAACATCGATTGTTGGATGTCAGGCGCGGCGATTGGGCAAACTGAGCTATAGCCTACAATGGCTGGCGTAATATAGTGTGATAATGTGGTCGCATCTAGCGTGATCAAAGACCCGCCAGTGATCCGGAGTTCGATCCTGGGCCGTTAAGGATGTGCATTACTGATCAGCTCAAACGAGAGCGAAACGTGCTTCGAATCTGACGTGGGGAGGGCCCAAGTTTCGTACCGGAATACGATCAACGTTGCCACTAGTGCAGTGGTTCTTAACCTTTTTTGGTCCATGCGCACCTTCATCACATGTTCAGAATGTCTCCCCCCCCCCCCCCAATTATACGTAAAAATTGAAGCTAAATTTAATAACACACATTTCTACTTTCGTTCGCTTGAAATATGTCTATAACTGCAATGTTGTCTCTTTTATGAATTTAACTGTCTTTTTTTTTTAGTTCACTCAGCGGTCCATAGAGTTTATCTCCCACTGTCATCTCTCTATGCCAGATGGTTTGCCTAGAGATGTAATCTGGGCAGTCTTTGAGTATGTGCTCTGCTGTCTGCGACGCCAGTCCACATGGTTGATTCACCAATCTTGAATTTTGTATACATGTGGTTGCGTAAGCTATTATGTCCTGTTCTGAGGCGCAGAATAATGCACACTAAAACAAGTTTAGACGAGCAAGAACTACACAACTGTAATGTATAGATGGAAAAACAATCTCATGTAATCGGCTCTTGTAGTAACGCGATATTAAAATAATCTTAATTTCTCTTCTCTCCCCCCCCCCCCCCAAAAAAAAAGAATTCCACACTGGTTGAGAACCACTGCACTAGTGGGTTGTGCTCAATCTTTAAACTCCGAAACAACCAAATAAATCAATTAACATAAATCTTGCGTTGTTAACATTTTTAGGCGGCCATGTACGTACAGCTGAATAAAGGTCAGTGCACTTAGTGATGTTGTTCCATTTAACCTTTCAGGGAAACGGGATGCTTGGAAAGCTAACAACATGCCTGCACTCAAAGCAATCAGCATGATGTCAAAGAGGAGCAAGACATTAGGTTGGGACACCTCTAGATTTGGAGAATAGTCAAGTAAATGTGCCCTTTTCGCATCTTGAGGTTTATTGGGCACATGGGCTAGCTTCATATTTTGTATAGACCTATCAGTTGTCGATTGACGCCGCGGTCAGTATCACACCAACCACTTTTACTTCCCAGGACACTTGGTGGTGCCTATTTTAGGCATTGTTGACCTGGGAGGGAGCCCAGACCAATTTTGCTGTTTGTGGCTGTTCCAACTTCACGGCAACGGGTTGTCCCCATTATGCTCCGCTCCTGTGCCAGTGAATATCGCACAAAATTCTCATTGCCCTCTGTGAAAAATGGAATAGACAGGGGTCTCGGCAAGCCAACAGCTCGCACAGGTACACTGTGCATAATGCCGCCGCCAGAATGCCAACAAAAAAGTCCACGAAAAACAGTTCATCGTCGATGGAATTGGCAGTCAACAGAAAGACTTCATTAACCCGGGTTTTATCCCATATGGCTCGGTCTCTTTCCGCAGGGTGACCTGCCAAAGCACGAACTCCGTAGCTCCAGCGACAACTCCCAGGAGTCTCCTGAAAAATGCACTTGTGAACCGAAAAGGTAAACCAGTCAATTCAGCAACAGCCGTCTGCCATCGTTCTGAACATGCAGTTCACGCTACAAACAACTGCGGGCAGTAATGTCCCTGAATGTGAATACGAACCCATGACCACCAACTGGCAGGGAAACATCTAGCCGCCTCGCTACCAAACAAAGTGTAATAATTAATCTCACAGCACAGACAAAGCACCCCAGCAACAAACTAATGTTGAACTTTTATTGAATGTGACAGCGAATAAGGATGTTCATATTTGTTCTTACAGTTTGCAGTGAAAGAACGGAAGTTCGCAATGATGGTTGGATATTTACAATATATCACAAGCACATGATGTATACACACACAAATCAATTATATTCGTAAATCTATTCAGCGTATAGAAGTAAAGTTAACACTGACGAATGCACCAGACAATGACAAGTGACTACTAGCGACAAGATTATGTAGGAAATTATTATTACGTAAACTAAAAAAAATAAACGACTGCACTCAACAGGGCCGGTCCACACATACAAACAACAGAATTAACAAGATCTGTAACTGACATCAGTAAAACAAGTACTCTGCACAAGAATCTCCAGAATAAGATATAGAGCACATGAACATTGCTCTTATGTTGAGGAATACAAATGGCTAAAAAGATGATTACAGTGAAGAGGCGAGGAGAATTAAACCTTACACAAAGTAATGAAACTTACCTCAGAAGTGAATAATTTGCATGATGATAATTAGAAACAAGTTATTAACTCTTTCAGACCCAAGAAGCAAGTAATGTGTGATTAACTCCTACCCTTGAATACCAATCATCACGTTCTTTTTATTTTACACTTGGTTAGAGCAAACTAATGAAATCTGGCCTCCCCAGCGGCCACTTCCACTGTGAATTTAGCCTGTGTAACACATGATTTTTCAGTTGTTATTTATCTGTTTGGACGTGTGCAACAAAACATACTGGGATTGAAAGAGTTAAAGACACTGGAATTTGAACACTTGTATGATTTTAGGGCATACACTTAATTAAGAGAAACCATGAAACAGATGCTGAATATGTCACCTTCATTATATATGTTTCAAAACTGAAATCACAACTGATATCAACCAACTTGTCATGATCCAACATTTGATACAAAAACTATTCAATATTACATTTCTGACTATCAAATACACATACAGTTCAGAACCAGCAAAGATTGAGTAAATCACTAACATATACTCACAAGCTAAACTGGCACTTCCAATATCTGAAAGATGGACTGCTACATAATAGATGAAGACACATCCATTCTTAGCATAAGATTAAGGAGCAATCAACATTCATTGCTGCACATGAGCAGACCAACAGATGTTGCCAAATACTGGCATATCCTCGGTGGATCAATTATGTGTCATGAGGTTACGTGCTCACATCCTCAATATCCCTTCGCTTTCACAAATCAAAAACTGAGGACCAATATTACAGACACATGCCGCTATCTGAGAACTACCATACCCTATGGTACTCATTTCCCCGGCTGACTGTAAGATTTGCAATCAATCAACAACAGCAATTAAATAAATGACACCGCAGAAGACGGATGTGTCAGCCTAAAGGCTCACTGGAAACAGGCACAACGCAATCACATCCGAAAAAAGACTCCGGATGAACACAGAAGACGAAGAAATAAATGACAGCAGTGTTTGGAGCATCTGGCCGAGTGGCTAAGAATGCCGGGTTCTCCTTCAGGAGAACCATGTTCAAATCCTCGGTAAGGTATGAATTTTTTTCTGTCGGGGGCAAAAAGAAAATCCTAACCTGCAGTTTGCGGCGACTGCACTAGCCAGGCGGTATTAATTCCTCAGGCTCAAGACTACACTGCAAGGTACTACAGGCAGTAGATGACAGTTGGCAGTGTTCCCTAATGGTCTACTATGTTAACAAGTGTTTCAAGCTACCAGGGAAAATTATCAAGTCACCAATAGACAATATCTAAGAATTTCAGGCGTTAATTCCAAATGAAAATATTGCAAGTACTGAATGCCATATGTCACAGTCTAAAAAAAAAAGTTCCATACCGATAGCAATAAATAACAAAAATGCAAAATGCAGAGACACAGATATGTTAACTTCTGAGAAATACTTGGAGCACCATCTAAAAAACAGTAAGATCAAATTTTACCTCTGCTATGACAGAGCTTACTGGGGTTTATCATCTTTGCTTCAAGATTGCAGAACAGCCACAATAAATCACCATAATGATAAGGGACAATCCATGTTCTGCACACTCCACATTAAGTGCTCATGAATATGCTTGGAAACGTTTGAATACTGGGATAGAGCAAAGTCAACAAAGCATTCATACCAGAATGAAGAAACCAACAAACATGTAATAAACAAATTAGAAAGATAAAGATAACATATGATCAGCAAATATAAAGTATAAAATACATACAGTATTTAAGATAAAAGATGGAACTAGATAGAAAATCTGAAAGAAGCGGAACATGATTAGACTAGAACTATATTTGCCTATCTATTGCTGCGGAACCGTCGCAACTTAATAAAGGAAACAACTGCATGATGTATTGTTTTCAATGTGTAGCCAGTGTGTGCTGTCGCAAGCAGGCCTTCTTGCTGGTGTGGCAGTCAACGTGGCCTATAATGGGCACCAGATAGAAAGTGAAGGTGGCCAACATGGCAGTGACATCACCAATCAAATGTCTCTGGTATATACACACGTGGTATCATCATCATTTACCCAATACACCTAAAGTATGTTTTTAAAAAAAAGGTCTTTTATTTTTTAAACTATTCCAGATTTGGCTCCTAGGAAAATTTTCTCAGATGGAAGAAAACCTACTTACTTGGCTAGAAGAGAAATGTCCTTCATGAATATGGAAAAAATGACCTCGATAGAAACCAGCCTACTTTCTTGTTATAAAAAAAAGATATATACTTCATAAACATGGAAAAATCCTGAAAGAAAGCAGCCTACCTTGTCATAAAGAGATTAGTATTTTGTGAAAACAGAAAAACTATCTCTGACAGAAACCAGGCTACTTTGTTGTCATAAGCACAGACGATTGTGAGGCTGTGAGACATGGCATTCACTACATCCTTGGATCACATGTTAGTTAAGTCTGAAAACATTCCCAGATAGCATGATGGAGCATGCAATAGGCATTAGCACCACCAAAATTGGCTAAAATCACCATGTCTTACCTGTGATGGAAAATTAACTGATGCGTACAAGAACTGCAGTAAAGTCATAGGTGTCAAGCTGATATAGTTAACAAGAATCACCATTACACTTCTCAGTCTATTACACAACAGTCTTGATGAATCAACAAGTCTTAACACCAGCATCATAATCAGAGAAGCATAGTCCACACATAAGGTTCATTTGAAAGAGAATGTTCTGGTACAAGGCTAATGTAAATCAGCACTGATTACTCTTGCTCTGGAACTGTTGTCCATGTCCAGCAAACTTTTACAGGAAACACTTTGAAGTGGTTTAAAGTTCACATTCCATCATTTGTTTCTTTAAAGGCAGTCTTACAGACTAGTACACCAATGAAACATGGACTCCTCAAAGTCATTAGTTTCATGGATAATCCACTGTAACTGAAAATTGTATCACTGAAATACATATTGCATGATTTAAAGAACAAATATTAATCCCCATATCATGACAGAACAGTCTTGATTACACAAAGAAAACCACTGATACAGAAGTGAACATTGTTTGTTGTAAGGAATCAGGATAAAACTAAATATGATGGCTAGACAGTAGTAACATATAATGCGGACAATTAACAACCAAGATTATCGAAAAACAATATAAGACTGAAATTATCTAAGATCCTGTTTTGGCTGAAATATCAGAAGCAGCAATGACTAAATTGCTAGAAAGTACAAGTGAAATTATGCTAGAAAATGAAATAGATGAAACTATATTTAAAAAGGCAATAGACACCAGGCTAGGAAGTGAAATGTTAGAAACACTAGGAACTTAAAATAAATAAAATTCTACTGGGAACTGCTGAAACAACAAAAAGTATAATAGGAAAAGAAAGAATAAAAATGATAATACTAAAGCCATAATAACCTAAATTAAAATTGTAACGATAGAATAACATATTGTACTAGAAGCATTACCACAGACAGCAAAACCTGAAATTAGACAACCGAAATCGAAAATGTACAACTGAAATACTTGATGCTAAAATACTGCAAGAAACAGATATATTAGACATGATTCTGAACTCCGACAAAAGGTGAAAGCATCAGAGAGGGAGAAAAATGTAAAAAAAGATTGCAAACAAGAAAAAAAAAGATTTTTTGAGTAAAGAATGGAAGAAATGTAGTAACTGACTATGAATAATAAATAATAAAAACAACAAATGACATCTTCACAATGTGTTATGTCAAAAGGTACTACACCCTCTTTTATCACATGCTTAACTACAAGCACTCAATGTGAATCAACTGAAATAATAAGTGTACACTTGTTTTGCTCTATAAAAAATGAGTAACTATATGAGGACATATTATCTGTACAATTCATAACAACATACCCTTGTAACAACAAAACAACAAAGAAAATTAAAACAAATCAATTCCAAGTGTAGAAACCATACCGTCATTATAAGAGTATCACTCAAAGACAAAATGAAAACAACTTTTAAATACTGACAACACATGATATATCAGTGGGCACCTGGCTTGAATCTGAAAGAGAAGGCATCGTTAAATTACTTCAGGATATTTACAGATCAGAATTGTGTGCTGGTGGCCCAGGGACAGACTTGTCAACGTATGGCTGTAGACTTGTGAGCTGGCAACGCCTTCAAAGTCTGATGTGCATCCCACGAAGAATCACTGCAGTTAATTTTTTTGTCCACGATTTGAACAAGTAAATATTATTTTTATTATGTCCTATCTTTTGAAAAAACAATTTCCTCACTGTAGAAATATGGCTCTACTGATTTAAACAAAAAAAAGAAATTGGGAGTGCTTCAAAAAAAAAAAAAAAAACGTTAGTAAAAAATGATGGCAGGGTATGACATCTGATGTAAGACTGCTCCTGATGCTCAAAGCTGCATTGATGAATGGACATCCTTGATGTTTCTGTTTCTTGATCCTTTCTGCAAAACTCTTTTTGGCATTATCAAGGCTTTTGGGGACTTTTCATATCCATAGAATTGGGGGGGGGGGGGGGGGGGGAGAAACAGAGAAATGTCAGGGGGAGCTGACATGGTGTGGAATAATGGGGTGGGGAGGGAGAATAATGGGGTAGAGAGGGAGACCTGGCACTGTGTAGAGCAATGGGGTAGGGATGGAGAGCTGGAACTGTGTAGAGTAATGGGGTAGGGAGGGAGAGTAATGGGGTAGGGATGGAGAGCTGAAACTGTGTGGAGTAATGGGGTAGGGAGGGAGAGTAATGGGGTAGAAAAGGGGAGCTGGCACTCTGTAGAGTAATGGGGTAGGGATGGAGAGCTGGAACTGTGTGGAGTAATGGGGTAGAAAAGGGGAGCTGGAACTGTGTAGAGTAATAAGGTAGAAAAGGGAAGCTGGCACTGTGTAGAGTAATGGGGTAGAAAAGGGAAGCTGGCACTGTGTAGAGTAATGGGGTAGAAAAGAGGAGCTGGCTTTGTGTAGACTAATGGGGTAGGGAGGGAGAGTAATAGGGTAGAAAAGGGGAGCCGGCACTGTGTGGAGTAATGGGGTAGTGATGGAGAGCTGGAACTGTGTAGAGTAATGGGGTAGAAAAGGGGAGCTGGCACTGTGTAGAGTAATGGGATATAAAAGGGGAGCTGGCACTGTATAGAGTAATGGGATAGAAAAGAGGAGCTGTCTTTGTGTAGAGTAATGGGGTAGGGAGGGAGAGTAATGGGGTAGAAAAGGGAAGCTGGCACTGTGTGGAGTAATGGGGTAGAAAAGGGAAGCTGGCACTGTGTGGAGTAATGGGGTAGAAAAGGGGAGCTGGCACTGTGTAGAGTAATGGGGTAGGGATGGAGAGCTGGCAATGTCTGGAGTAATGGGGTAGAAAAGGAGAGCTGGAACTGTGTAGAGTAATAAGGTAGAAAAGGGAAGCTGGCACTGTGTAGAGTAATGGGATAGAAAAGGGGAGCTGGCACTGTGTAGAGTAATGGGATAGAAAAGGGGAGCTGGCACTGTATAGAGTAATGGGATAGAAAAGAGGAGCTGGCTTTGTGTAGAGTAATGGGGTAGGGAGGGAGAGTAATGGGGTAGAAAAGGGAAGCTGGCACTGTATGGAGTAATGGGGTAGAAAAGGGAAGCTGGCACTGTGTGGAGTAATGGGGTAGAAAAGGGGAGCTGGCACTGTGTAGAGTAATGGGGTAGAAAAGGGGAGCTGGCACTGTGTAGAGTAATGGGGTAGAAAAGGGGAGCAGGCACTGTATTAATGAGGTAGGGAGGGAGAGTAATGGGGTAGAAAAGGGGAGCTGGCACTGTGTAGAGTAATGGGGTAGAAAATGGAAGCTGGCACTGTGTGGAGTAATGGGGTAGAAAAGGGGAGCTGGCACTTTGTAGAGTAATGGGGTAGGGGTGGAGAGCTGGCACTGTGTGGAGTAATGGGATAGAAAAGGGGAAATGGTACTGTGTAAAGGGGTAGAAATGGGGAGCTGACACTGTAGAGTAATGGGGTAGAAAGGGGGAGCTGGCTTTGTGTAGAGTAATGGGGTAGGAAAGGGGAGCTGGCACTGTGTAGAGTAATGGGGTAGGGGAAGAGAGAGAACTGACTGCATGGAGTAATTGGACAGGAAGGGAAAGCTGACTGTGGAGTAATGGGGTAGGGGAAGAGAGAGAGCTGACTGCATGGAGTAATTGGACAGGAAGGGAAAGCGGACTGTGGAGTAATGGGGTAGGGGAAGAGAGAGAGCTGACTGCATGGAGTAATTGGACAGGAAGGGAAAGCTGATTGTGGAGTAATGGGGTAGGGGAAGAGAGAGAGCTGACTGCATGGAGTAATTGGACAGGAAGGGAAAGCTGTCTGTGGAGTAATGGGGTAGGGGAAGAGAGAGAGAGCTGACATTGTGGAGTAATGGGATAAGAAGGGAAAGCTGACCGTGTAGACTAATGTGGTAGGGAGATAGCTGACTAAAAATGTAGGAATGAGAGAACTGACACTAGGTCTAAATGAGTAAGGATAAAGAATGCATACTGTGCCTAAAAAAGTAGGCAGGAAGTATTTACAAAATGTGGATTAATACGGTAGGGAGGGAGAATTAACAGTGTGGACTAAAAGGGCAAGGTAGGGGGAGGGGTGTATACAGAATTGACTGCTGGAAGCCTAGTGAGCTACAAGTGTAGAAAGGGGGAAGGTGATACTACATGGACTAAAAGGGCAGGGAGGGAGAAATGACACTGAAATAATGGACCTGAAAGAGGGAGCTGACATTGGTTAGGTAATGGGGGCACAGGTGGAGGATAAATTGGGTAATGGAGTTGGGAAAAGGGTACAGTTCAGCAGATATACAGGCTCCACTTTACTCTTGGGGAATACAATAAGCAACTACAATTTTTCTTGTGAGAGATCCTAATTCTACACCAAAACTCAATTGATGCTAATACTGTGACTTTCCTCTTGGTGCCAATCCGAAGACAGTAAGCCAATGTGGGTATTTCTGCAGACAATTAATGATTGAGGTAGACTTGACTAAAGTGATAAGACACCAGCTCATTACTCCAGAGGTTCCATACTGTTTTGTGTTGTGTGTCTCAGTTGCTGTTTCTTCTTGTACCTGTAGTATTGTAATCAGACCGCTGCTGCTGTAAACTGTTGAAAGTTTTCATTCTTGATACTGGACTGCTTAATACATCAAGTCTTGCTGCAAATTAGGCTTCAGTCAAGATAGCAACATGATGCAAAGTGCTCCTATTTACCAGGTCCTGCTGTAATTACACCCATGGGTCAGATCAGAAGCATGATGTGATGTGCTCCTATCCATCAGATCTTTCTGCAAATTGTCTTCCATCAAGTTCGCAACAAAGAAATTATGTTTGCTGCAATCGTTTAGATCTTGCTGTGAGTATTACACCCTTGAGTCAGGTCTTGGCCAACATGTGATGTGCTCTAATTCATCAGGTCTTGCTGCAAATTGTAGTCTTAAATCAAGCTGGCAACAAAGATATGTTTGCTGCAATCATTTAGATCTTGCTGGAACATTGAGTCATGACATGATCAATATGTGAATTGCTTCAATCCTTGAGGTCTTGCTGTGATTACACCCTTGAGTCAGGTCTTGATCAACATGTGATGAGCTCCAATCCATCAATCTTTTCGTGATTACACTCTTGAGTCAGGTCTTGATCAACATATGATATGCTCTAATTCATCAGGTCTTGCTGAAAATTGTAGTCTTAAGTCAAGCTAGCAAGATATGTTTGCTGCATTCATTTAGATCTTGCTGGAATCTTGAGTCAGGTCTTGATAAATATGTGAATTGCTTCAATCTATCATGTCTTGTTATTACACCCTTGAGTCAGGTCGTGATCAACATGTGATGTGCTCCAATCCATCAGGTCTTGCTGTGATTACACCCTTGAGTCAGGTCGTGATCAACATGTGATGTGCTCCAATCCATCAGGTCTTGCTGTGATTACACCCTTGAGTCAGGTCATGATCAACATGTGATGTGCTCCAATCCATCAGGTCTTGCTGTGACTACATCCTTGAGTCAGGTCGTGATCAACATGTGATGTGCTCCAATCCACCAGGTCTTGTGATTACATTCTTGAGTCAGGTTGTGATCAACATGTGATGTGCTCCAATCCACCAGGTCTTGTGATTACATTCTTGAGTCAGGTCTTGATCAACATGTGATGTGCTCCAATCCACCAGGTCTTGTTGTGATTACATCCTTGAGTCAGGTCTTGATCAACATGTGATGTGCTCCAATCCATCAGGTCTTGCTGTGATTACACCCTTGAGTCAGGTCGTGATCAACATGTGATGTGCTCCAATCCATCAGGTCTTGTGATTACATCCTTGAGTCAGGTCTTGATCAACATGTGATGTGCTCTAATCCATCAGGTCTTGTTGTGATTACATCCTTGAGACAGGCCTTGATCAACATGATGTGATGCTCTTCAATCAACCAAATCATTCTGTAAACTGCAGCCTACAGTCATGTCAGCAACATGTGTTGTGCTCCTAATTGTGTAGATCTTGCTGTCAAGAACATCCTTTTAGCAACATAATCCTGTGATGTACATCAATGCATCAGGCTGTGCTGTTAATTTCATCTTTGAGACTGGTTAGCATAAAGTGGCAAATGAGGAAATCATTCTTGACAGTTATCCTCTCCAAGCCAAAGTGTGAGTCTCATCTCATCTCATCATGTTCCTCTTGTACCTTGCGGTGTCGAGGTGAAGTATAAACTTCATCAGAGTGCCCGATTATGGGCTTCATATATCGATATTCCCATGGACTCTGCTATTCCCTCCGTCCAACGTTTACATGGTCGGCCTCTTCCTCTGTTTCCATCTGGTCTATACATCTGTGAGTGACGTGACAAAAATCTTTTAACAGCCATGAATAGTTTCATCTCTTCCTCTGCTCTGAAAATGTGCTTCAGTTGATATCTTTCTTTACATCTGGTTTATGAGTGTAGTTCCATATATACAGCTGATTGGTAAAGTTGGGACTCATTGTATTTCAGTAAATTATCTGCCATATATCGTGGTTTCCAGAAGGAAATTATCTGATACTTCAGTAGTTGGCTCTTGGCAAAGATCCCTGGTTCCTCTCTCCAGATTGAAGAGTTTCATGTGGTGATGAACTGCTGGCAAAAGAAACCAGTTGTATTTTCTGACATATTCAATGGATGCTGGATTCCCTGGACTTTCCAAACATGTACATTATATACGATGAGAAGCAACTCCCAAATCTCTATATTATTTTATAATAAATCCCTATCTTCGCCTCTAATTTAAATAAATGAGAGAAACTAGGCAAAAGTGCCCAGGTCAGAATTGGTATTGGAATCTGGAGATGGGATTTAAAAAAAAAAAAAACCGGGCGGAGTGACCTGAACATTTTGCCACAAGATTTCTCTCCACTATAATTCTAAGACTAGACTTCAATGTCACTCAAATCACACTTCGCAATGTATGTGGCTTCCTGTATTTTAGCATCAGCATCAATTTTTGAGCACTGCAAATTTATCAGAGATATAATTGTCACTTCCTTATTTTTGGATATGCTTATATATATTTTATACAAAGAAACAGCTTCTTGCCGATGTCATCGATGCCACACTGCACTGTTCAGATCTGGCTGCAAGTAAGACCATTCTAGTGAAACTAGATAAATAAGCTGATGCTCAAAGCTGTAAACTGACTGCTAATAGCAGAATCTCAAAAGGCAACCCTCATATCCAGATGAATATTATCAGTGAAGACATCCAAAGGGGGTGACAAATGATGTGCGATGAAGATGGGATATTCCCAGTGTTCTTTTCAATACGAGGATACAAAGAAAATGCTTCAAACTCATCACCTCTGCGTGCACCTGAAAATGAGGCGTTGACAATTCCGTCTTCTGCTGGTGGTGGTTGAAACCTTGCAACTGGAAAGAGCCTTGTAATCTCAGATGAAATCTATAAAACACTACAATGATTGAATAATTGCCATGTTGGCTTTACAGTCCACGCTGGCATTGTCAATGAAGGTCACCCCCTTTTCTTGCAAGAATTCCACACACTTAGTCCTGTCGGCGAACGCCAGCTCCTTCTGGAAGAACTCAACGGGCAGGCTGGGTCGGTACCTAATATTTGTGACATACCACGCAACCCCGATAAACAAGCAAATACACAAGCAGAACAGACAGGAAGGATAAACCGATGAACACATCCATATGCCGGCCGATGCAGGTGTCGCATAAATATAATGAAATAGAAAAAAATTTAGACAAGGTTAATCACAGCAAATAAAACATTTTTGATTAGGCAGTGCTCACAAACAAAACTAGAAACATTTCTACATATTTTATATTTAATGTGTGAATAAACTGTCATCAAAAACAAAATAATATGGAATGTAAAGAAATACTTACGGATATGCCTGAAAAAGAACTTCATTAGTGCAACAAAACTGGACTACTCTATTTTAGTTAGAAGATATTTTACCACTGTAGTTTTCTGAGAGAGGAGATTTGAGCACTTGAGGAGATGTATGTGTGCAGAGAAAGTGATCCTTTACGAACCACACCAGGTCCAGAAACCCAGAGGAAATGAGCTGAGAAACCTGACAGATGCACAAAGTACTTTCCTTACATCATGGTATAGTTATGTCCATGATCATCGTCATTTTAACATTTCTGCTGCAGAAAAGAGCCAATGAAAGTACTATCAGCTATTTCTCAGTGATGACCAAATAACTTGTCTTCCATGTGGCATCTGACAAATTCACAGTCCCTCAGAATAGATGGACATGGCATAAGCAGATGCCACTTACAGAAGCCTCAAAACTTCAGATACATGGATCTATTGTTCTGCTCATGCAGTAAATAGGAAAATGCATGTCGGTTTCACAGGCAAGTATTACAGGAACATTGAAATTGACAGAAGGAATATGCTTTGAGCAACAAATGACAGCCTGATGTATGGTGACTCATCTTTTGATACCTTTTTTCAATTACTGCTGCTGAAGTGGAGAATCAAGAGCATTGAACCTATAGCAAAGACCTCAGACTAGAGTTCTGACAAGACGCTAACCCGGACATTTGGTATCCACACCAGTTCCCAACTGATGTCATAGTCGAGGACAGAGTTGAAGATGACCTCTCGACCATGGTAACATGCTCCAAAGGCATATTCATTATCACTTCTGACAGCTTCCAGCCTTCACATGGCAGAATTGTTTAAACTAACAGGAGAATGGGCTATGAAAAGAGTCCACTGCTGTAAATCCAGACTGTTCTAGATGTGTGTACACATACACACATATCTTAAAAGTCGAGAGAATCGACTTCAATTCCCCGGGTGTTATCCCATATGGCTCGGTCGATTACGACAGATGACCTGCCACTCTATGGACCGCTGTGTGAACTGAAAAAGACAGTTCAATTCATACGAGACAGCATTGCAGTTATAGACATATTTCAAGCGAACGAAAGAAGAAGAAGATGATGACCTGCACAAAGCACAAACTCTGTATCACCGTCGACAACCCCCAGGGGTCTCAGAGAAAAATGCACTCGTGAACCGAAAGACATAGCCCGGAATCGAACTCACAACCTTTGGAGCACAAGGCAGACGGCTTAACCACTTCGCCTCGGAAACTCCCTGCACACACACATATCGACACTCTAGTAAGATCATAGTCACCTCCTGCAAAAGAAGGTGCTGAAGACTGAGGGACACCACGGTAATCAGGATGCTACCACAAATGCTATGGAAACTGCCAATGTCAGCAAAATAGTATGCTGCTTGCCCTGCAATGTACTCCCTCTCAGGCAGGTGCAGTACCGACCTTATGTCTTGAAAGGGTCCAACCATAATACAAGTGACAACATTGTGGATCATTTCAAGTGATTAAAAGTAGTAGTATTCACACCCCCTTCAAACCTCCTAGGGAACACAGTACCAAGGGGCTAGTCACCATTGCAGTGATGACAATTCTTTATCACCAACATTACAATTCAGCTGAACGTATCTTTTTAATCAGGAATGACTTCTGTATCACCGGCCTCCCCAGAAAAATCTGTTGTCATTTACAAACATCATTAATCTGAGCTATGCTGGTCAGGAGAGATTCCAATCCTGCAGTTACTGGGCACCAATCCTTGCATCAGTCAACTAATTAACATGTAAATCTCTTGTTATATTCTACTTCGGCTGCCTATAATCCTCCCAATGGAGAAAAGGTCCTTAACCAACTCTCAACATGCACTTCTAGCTGCCATCCTCTTGTACCTGGCCAGTTTTCTGAGTAGGCTTAGTTGTCTTTCCTACAGCATTGTCAATATAGTTTCCACGGCACTTTCTTGTCAAATATTACACCAACATAGCGTTCGTTTTTTCTTTGCTCAAGATAGTCCCTAGGTGTATGTTAGCAGCCATTAGCTGCTAAAGAAAAAGTGCTGCGGAGGTTCTGTATGTTTTTATTGTGAATCAGTCTTCCAGAGGATTCACCAACCAACTAACCCCTCTTTTTATAAACACAACTATATTAAGAAATGCTAGTCAAGATCTAATTTACTAATGTAAATACCACTGTCTGAGGTTCTGTGATGGGTTATTTTCTTGTTGAAAATCACTAACTGCTTACTATTATTTTTATACCTGCTGCTGCAATACTTTTAATGTATTTTAACTGCAGTATTAGCATAACTCACTCTTATAGGGAACATTAAGGGAAGCAAAGAATACTAACACTGCAAGCCACCATGCAGCTTACAATAGACAAGTATGGAAGATTGGCTATCCATTAGAAAACTTTAGCTGCAAAATCCAACCACCCATAAGGCAAGTCTAAAGGAAAGGAAGAGAAACAGCTCAGCCAACCAAGATGAAAGATGGCTCTTTTTCTAGAAGTGTGACACCATGCAGAGAAAGTAGTCTGGATCACAGACTTATCTCCTTTCTCCTAGGAAAATCTCCAGAATGACACCAAGTGATTAGAACTATGCATGGAATTGAGAAAGACAGCACAAGTAGGAGGGGAAATTAAATACAGAATGGAGCAGACAAAAAGATTCTAAAGATAGAAGAAACATTCTCAGGCTATCCAGAGGAAAGTGCCACCCAGTGTGGGAGTAACCCTAATGCTATCTAAAGAGGCAAAGAAAGCATTACGTGTGGGAAGTAGTATGTCTGGAATAATAACAGCAACCTAGTGTTAGTGTCTTCATTAATCAAACTCACAATGGCAAAAACACTGTTTTGAGTTTTTACTGCAGGCAACAGCTAAAATATCCCACAGCAAATCAGAGTTACTGCAGTGGTTTGCAGAATATGTAATTATGTGATTCAAACTAAAATAAACTTATGCGATATATAATTAACTTATAAGAAATACCTTTCACATACTGTATACTCACCTGGTAAGTTTATAAATATTTTAAAATCAAAATTTAAATAATAAAACACCTACTGAAAATAAAAAAAATAATAAATACACTAATCCTATTTAAAACTTAATAGTAAAAAAAAAAGTTTGCATATCCTTTACAGGACATCGCTGTCAACATCAGCATCTTTCAGCTGATTGTTGATTTCTTGGCAAGATTACGCTCAGTAGTTTGCCATTGCTTTCTGAGCGGGCGGCTCACATACCCCATAAGTTACCGACCCGATTCGAACCACTGCTGATTCTCACCGTCGTCACGTTACTTACGAGAGTATACGAGATTGCGGAGAAAAGTTGCTAACCTCTAGGCTAGGAAGCAGGCTAAAACTTAACAGTACTACATTAAATATTACAATTTTTATGGCACAGAAAACTGTCACGTTACTATGGTATACATACGCTTTTATAATGAGTTTCAGCGCACTCTTGCGCACACGATCGATGAACCAGTCCATCAGGTAGCCAGACATTTTGGGTGCCTTTTCATACAATTTGAAAAACCTGTGATAATTATTCAAAGCCCAAGCTATTCGCACTTCTAGTGCATGCTTGATACACTCATCCTTCCTACATTCTGATGACAAAGATGCTAGTGCTGTGGTTAGATCTGAAATCAGAAATAATGGGGAAACATAAATAAGGTTAACATAGTGCAAGTGATATGTGAAGCAGTGACGGTAAAGTGGTTATTCCACTGGATCACCATCACAGGTCGGGTCTGTTCCGGTCCTAGATGATCGTTTTTATCTCTATAGTTGACTTGGCCTATAAACCTGGGTACTAGATATTTATCTGGGAAACAGATAACAGAGAGAAAGAGAGCTAGTCAGTCATCTCATAGGATAGTGCTGTGATCTAGTGCATCAACCTACTACTATTAATAAAGCTAGAAAAACAATGGGCACAAAAAGTCACCAGTCAAAAAATAGTCAACATTGGTGTGTGTGTGTGTGTGTGGGGGGGTGGGGGGGGGAGAGAGAGAGAGAGAGAGAGAGAGAGAGAGAGAGAGAGAGAGAGAGAGAGAGAGAGAGAGAGAGAGAGAGAGAGAGAGAGAGAGAGAGAGAGAGAGAGAGAGAGAGAGAGAGAGAGAGAGAGAGAGAGAGGGTTTGTACTTGGCAACCAAAATATTACTCACACAAACCACAAATAATCAACCAGATATTTTTACTTATTACTGAAATATACTGGTCAAAACATCACAACAGTGCCCTGTGGTTGTTAAGATTTCTACTCATATCTTATATTAATTTGTGTTCAGTCTTGGTTTAAAGGAGGTAAGCCCCATGACTGGCACCTTGCCGTCCTGACAGACGATAGTTTGTAAAATGGAGTCATACCTCTCTATAACACAAATCCTGGGCTGAATTTAGAGACCACGTGTTGCCCATGCAGCATGATCCCTCTCTTGGCCTGCCTAGTTTACTCCAGAGGAAAGGTAACACCAATATGTCTGGAACAAGGCAAGCTGCAGAAGCTGCCAGATCAGCAAAGCAATACTCTGTCCACCTATCGGAGCTTTCATCCTGGAGCAGTTGCCAACAAAGAGGTAAGTCCCATATATCAATACTATTTCACTAGCTGCTATGGAGTTATCTTTACCTGTACTGTAAGAGTTCCTTTTTGTTTGTTTCCTCCTAAGTGTGGAAGCAATTTGCATTGAAATGTTGATCATATTGAGACATAAGGATAAAGCACTGGTCAAAAACCTTAAACAGTGCAAAACTATTTCAATATGGATGCAATAAAAGTAGAATTTGTAAAACTGTCGCAAGATGACGATATCACAGTTAACACTTAATACTGCACCACATCTTTTCTGCTCACTGCACAGAAATATACATTTCAATATGACATTAGCAACAAACATGAAATATTTCAAAACTACTATTGATGACACAAGAAGAATGTTCAAAAGCCTTACCCAAAGTATTAGATGTATAGATATAATAAAGAAGTCTGTATGCTTTAAACTCTAATTGATTGCCCTTGAGTCCTTCATGGTATAAAAGCTTCAGCTGCGTCTGACATTGGTTGAACTCCTCGTGGTCTCCCTGCAAACAGTCACAAATCAATTACAAAGTGTTCCTTGGGTACAAAAAACAGAATATGCATTGGCAACTCCTACAGATCTCAAATATGAACATCCTTCCATACAACTCACAGACATGGCAATCCTTCAATAAATAAAAATAATAGAAGTGTGAACATGCATAAATGGATGCCCCATTACATAATTTTAAACAGATGACCAGAATAAACAAACTATGTAAAGGAGTCAACAACTGTCAAAATACAAGCAGATATAATAAATATAAAACCCCTGGATGGTTAACCCGGTCAAAAAATGCCAGCAGAAGTCGGATGTGTCGGCCTAACGTCGCAAGAACGCAGCTTTGCTGTAAACAGGCACAACGCAATCACATCCAAAAAAAAAACAACTCTGGATGAACGAAGAAGAAGAAGATAAATATAAAACTATGGAAAGGAATCAACAATTGTCAATGCTGTAAATGACAAAATCTACACAGAACAGAATATATATGTGCGATTCTGTAATAAACACAAACGGGATCCTCATGGGCGCCATGTCTAGGGTTGTGTCTCCACCTTGAAGTGGTAGAGGGGCTTGCATATTCCAATGGACCTAAGAGCTATAAAGATAGTAGGACAGCTACTCGTAGTGTCTTCCATATCAGACAGGTCAAGGGTCAGGAACTAGATGAAGAGAGACACAAATCTGCTGCCTTGTAGGTAGACTGGGGATAGTCAATGGATAGGGAAAGCAAATCCAAAGCTTGTCGAAGTTGGATGTACTGAACCACAGGCTTGACGGAACATTGCAACACAATTCACTTATTGATGTCTATCTTTAACTGGTTTTAAATTGTCTTAAGTTTATATATTCCTTCAATGGTATTCTTTGTTCGTATTTCTGACACTCCAGCACATAATGATTATGTTAATTCTTCTACAGGAAAATATGCCATTCCTAGTTGCAATACAAGCATAGGCATTCTATTTGGTCAGATAATAAAGACCAAAGCGCACGTTACCAAAAGGAACACAGTAGAGAAATTTAGAGCTGTTATGCAGGTTGAAAAAGGAAGCAACTAGCAGACCAGAAAAATGCCAAAACAGAAGTGACAGAAAATAATGTGGCACTACCTTAATGGCAAAATATGCACAACAACCGATAGAAAAATTAACCTTTTTTTATTTAGAAGTATGTATATTTCTCTGATAACCCATATGTACCTTTTCCATGGCTATTCTTGCATGTGTCTCATACACTCGAACTGTGAAATTATCCCTGATGCCCTGTACCTGGAGAAGTATAGAAAATATAAACATCTTATGATTGGCATCACAGTGACAAGATCATTGATATGACATAACAATACCAACTGCAGGGTAGAAAACACAATGGACTAAAATGTCTGAAAAATGTGTGAAATCAAATAGATTTTAACTAACCAGATGTTTTTCTTCCACTTTCATTCATGACATTGCATGTTAGAGACAGGTCATTTTTCTTTACCTTATTTTTGCATTTACTTATTTGATTTGGAGATATCACCACTACCTAGCAGTCAAAGGTTAATACAAGAATAAAAAAGTACAAAAATAAGCATTCCTTCTTTTACACTTATTTTTATCATGCTTAGTAATGGCAATACAAACAAACATAAAAGACTTGGAAATATGCGGAGAGGACAGTTTGTGAAAGAGATGAATGGTATAGGAAGGACATGGCATGAGCTACAAGAGATGGCAAAGTATAGGAGAGCTTGGTGTAAGATGGTTAAGGCCTATGATCCACTGAATCATAACAGACAGAAGATACACTGATGTTATATGAATTGAGAAGCTGTAAATACCATTAAAATAATTATATATGGACACAGACTACATCATCACATTGACAATTTAAAGGGTGCTAAACTATAGAACTATCTTTACAGAGAAAATGGCCAATTATTTCTGACTGACAATACAGCGTCCAATAAGCTTACTGTGAGATCCTGTCTTATTGACTTGAGCTGTTCACATGCATAACGATAATCAAGATTAGTCTGCCACTTCAACTGTACACTAGCCAGTGATTTTTTAAGTACTGCCAAAGGTCTTATCTGTTTGGCATCTGGCGCCTGTAAAAACAAAACAAAAAAATAAAGTATAGCAAACTTACTCTATGAAGGTATGCAGTTTTACTGTTCTGAACTTACTTTTTTTTAAAAATCAAATGGATACAATTTATATTCATTTAACAATCTAATTCAATTGTGTGTTGTATGAAAGACAAACATATTCTTTCAACATGTTTCCAATCCAACTTCACCAACAGGTGAACACACAACAAATAAGAGCACTTTGCAAGCTATTGTATTTGTTCACATTTTGCAACACACACTATACATGTAAATTATACAAAATTAAGTCTACAAATTACATCAGTTAATTGTTAGAAGTTCTCAAATTAAAGACATGTAGCTAACACTATCTGTACACCATTTAGCCACTGTTGTTTTTCTGTAGGCTATTTAATGATGCAACTGTCATTAACAATCTAGAATTTATCTCTAACAATAGTTCTCATTAGTAAATATTTTGTGACACTTTGACAAATCTGGAAATATTTTTTTGCAGAGACATATAATAACTCAATCATCCAATGAGGAGATCTAGAAGACATGATTAATGTCTCCCAAACAACCCATCATCTTGTGCCATGGCAATAAGCAGAGGCAGTCATGTATCACCAAAGTCTTGGATCAGGTCTGTGTTCTTGTCCCGATAATACTATGTGGCCAAGCCATTCAGGTATTTATTCCTCTGCCTTCCCCTTGCTCTTTTCCCCAATTAATTTCTTAAATCAATTTATGGTTTTGTTTCTTGTAGAACTTGCTCACTGGCACTAGGATAAATTAACCCAAGGTGCCAATGACATTCTGACATTTTAATGTTTGCCTAAATTGATGAAAACTAGAGAAGAGTTATTTGAAAGTTACAGACAGGATGCGGATTCTTCAGATGCAGCGCAGTAATGTCACCCGTAAGGAAAGCAAATAATAGTAACACCAAACTATCACGCATGTCATTTGAGGTTTCTAAGGAGCGTTGGTGTGAGACTGGCAACCTTATCTAGTAGAAACCGTTAGCTGCAAAGTCAAACAAATCAAAAATGAGACCACAAAGAGCAAAATATGAGTTGGTTTACGACCTGGGAGACGAAAGGCGGAAGAAGTGTAGTAATGTATACTCTCTTAACAAGAATTGTAAAGTTTAACACAAAACTCAACTTCAGCCCATAAGTTGAACTCGGCCACACATGTTTGACATAGTCTTAAGAATCAGCTTGATACATGTCATGCTGATACTTAGAAACCTTTTGTGTAGCTAGCAACAACTGTATGACAGGACATAGCATATTGGTTCCCAGTTGTTGAGTTAAGTCTGTTTAGATGGATACTCATAAACAGTTAATTTTATTAGATGCATGTATATGTACAAACACTCAATCTTCTCCAACAAACACAACTGACCCCAGTCAGACGTAAATAAGGTTTTTCTAGATCCTGGCAAGTACCAACGACTGTGAACTCTTCTAAGTCGATTTCATCATCCCGAGAATTCTGAAGGAATACAATAAACATAAAAATAAGTTCATCCTGGTAAGCATAAAACCAAAACAAACACAAAAATACACAGAAGCACGAAAACTAAAAATAAAAATACACACACAATCATTTGTTCATTAGGGTGCCAACAATGTAAAAGTACAATAAATATGGGTCTGGTATTAATGATAGTTCACAGGATAATAAAAGTTACTCACAGCATAGATGGAATCATTGATTGTTATAGATATTTTCTGCTTTGGTTTGTGCAGCTGGCCAGCAAAGCGTGCCGCTCTCAGTTCCATGCGAACTTTTTTCATGGGATCATCATCATCCAGTGTGAAAGTTAGTCTGAAATATTTTTTAATAGATGAAAACATAAACAACAAATTACACCAGACTCAAGAAGGATAACAAAATATGTTTTGTCTGTGGCAGAATATCTAAACTTCTTAGTGTCTTGAAATAAAAAGCACTACACCAAGTGTGTATGTTAACAGAATATTTCATGAAATCATCAAACACCATACTTGCTTAAAGATCACCATCATTAGTAACCGATTAGGTTCTTTGTGTAATTCAGCTGGCACAAATTAGTTTAACAAATCGTGTGTACAAGCCTCCAGTGACATATTAACTCTCTTCACGACAATGTTGTCAGCCTGGTCCAAACCATCATTTCTGGTGGCAGCTATAGTTGTTTTCATAGTCCAGTCGATAGTAAGGCTAATAAAGGTAGATTAAATTCCTATGGTCAGTACTTTTTACTGTAAATGGGGAATTGAGCAAGGAGACAAGACAGTCACATAGGTGGAGTGAAACATAACTCACAGAATATTGACATATTCTTTACAATTATACTCAAAACATCCCGGAAAGGTTAACCCTGTCAACAAATGCCCGCAGAAGTCAGATGTGTCAGCCAAAATGCGCAAGTATCACAGCTCTGCTGTAAACAGGCACAACGCAATCACGTCCGAAAAAAGACTCAAGATGAACGCAGAAGAAGAAGATACTCAAAACATAAATGACAGAATACCGTTTAGCCCTCCCTATCAGGGTCACGTGAAACCATGGGTGTAGGTGGTGGATGAAGTTGAACAGCAGCCGACAGATAGTTATAGGTTATGGTCTCAAAATTTTTTTTTTTGGTGAGACAATGGCTACGGTCATCAACCAGTATGGTCACTGCTAAGAAGGAAAGCAAAGGCAAACTACCTTTTTTTTAGTGAAGCCAAGAAAGTCAGGTTTTGTACCCACGACTCTGGTGATCATGTAAGATGGTGAAACATGACTGCCCACACTTACCGGCATAGCACATGAAAGATGATGGACGGTTGGAATTCCAAAGTCAACCCAAACTAAAAATGGGTGCTAGAACTTTAAAATTGGTCTATGCCTGCAACATTTCTAGGAAATTCACCATCCTTATTTCCCTAAGTGATCCACAGTTATCTTCCACTGTTGTTTCTCTAAGCCAGAAAGGCAAGATACAGACCACATCACCCACTGAGCACTGATTGGTCTATAAAAAATATGAGTCAAGCACCATATACCTAATAAGCCGCCAGGCAAGGAATATGTCCAGTACTTTATTTACATTCAAACTAACATGACTTTCAATGTATCGATTTGATTTACAGACATACCCTTTATTCAGCTGATTTTTCTTTTGGCCTTTTTTGTTTGTGCTGAGAGACAACATTTCGCCTTCAACTTTGGATGTAATTTTACCCCCTCTGTCACGTCCTCTGACTGATTTAAATCCTCTGCCT
Organism: Cepaea hortensis; assembly: GCA_963921405.1. Lineage (NCBI taxonomy): Eukaryota > Metazoa > Mollusca > Gastropoda > Stylommatophora > Helicidae > Cepaea > Cepaea hortensis. The sequence goes on along the minus strand of OY992880.1, from coordinate 90,259,053 downwards.
CTATTCCTTCCAAATTTGCTCCTGATTGGACTGGATCTGTTGGATTCAGAGGAAGGACTACGGCTGTCACTGCAGGGAGGAAAAAAACACCAAGGAAACAATGTTTGGAGGTATAAATAATACATAAATAACATGGATAAAAGAAGTAAAAATACATGTTTAATTATGCTTTCAAGAAAACTTTCTGTGAGAAATAAACATAATTATTGCAGAGATGGGCTTATACATATGCTGTTACCTATATAATAATCAATTTCTACTTTTAAACTAACATCAACATATAGGTTCATAAAACTGAACCAGATTTTATTAAACGTTAGAATAAGAAAGTTCTTTATGAGTAATGTTCAAAGATATATAAACTAAAACATAATTATAAACGGAAAGAATTAAGAAACCATTTATTAAAGAATGAGAAAATGTTACAAATATAGAAATCATACTGACAAATCTAAATACAAGCTAGCATGCCTCAACAAAACTTTCTGTGTGAGAAATAAATCGGGTTAATGCACAGATTGACTTACACATTTGGTATATGTGCACTGATATAAATATATATAAATATTGGTGGTGGATAAGAGTGCAAGGAAAAGACTCTCCTTGAATATCAAGAAAACAGTAACAATGGTGATATCAAAGAAAATGGTGACACCAAAATGTGACAGTACTGACAAATTCTTAACCAAGTGGATAATTTTAGATACCTAGGGGCATTTATAACATCAGATGGAAGATGTACAACAGAGATTAAGAGCAGAATAGGGCAAGCAAAAACCGCATTTCAGAAAATGAAGAGTATCTAATGCAATAAGTCACTATCACTGAATGTAAGAAAGATAGTGCTGAACTGCTGTGTAGAACCAGTTTTGCTGTATGGCAGTGAATCTTGGAATATAAATGAACAAATTAAGAAGAAATTAGAAGCAACAGAGATGTGGTTCCTGAGACGAATGTTGCGAATTCCTTGGACTGCCAGAGTAACTAACAACGACTGCCTGAAACAGGCTAATGAAACTAGAACATTATATACAACAATAAGAAAGAGACAAACATCTTTTTTCGGTCATGTGATGAGAAGAGAGGCATTGGAGAACATCGTGACAAGTGGAAAGATCAAGGGGAAGAGAGGCAGACAGAGAGAAATGATGCTGGATGGATTGAGACAGTGGCATGGAGGAATATCAGCAGCAGAGTTGATCCAGAAAACCAAAGACCAGGGCACTTGATGATGATGCATTGTTATAATCAATTTCTTCTTTAAAACTAACAACACCAACTATAAGTTTACAACACTGAACCAGACTTTGAAGTCAGTTTACAATAAGTAAACTGTTAATGACTGATGTTCAAACATGTATAAATGTAATGAATGATAAACAGGAAGGAAGGAAGTAATAAAAACAACCAAAAAATGTTATGGTTCTTAAACAAATCTCACATGTAAGATCTGAAAGTAGTTAAAACACCATATATTTTTCTGTAGCATCCAGCCCTTCTCTGGAATGACCTATAATTTAAGGCCAGCAGTACACAAGGATGCTATTGTATTTATTTTTGTGGAATTTCATAATCTAAAGGACATTTTGTGTAGCAAAGCAATTTGTTTCACTGACAAACAACATACTGATACCTGTTGCGGCGAAATCGTCGTCTCCGTTTATCTGGGGAGACAGAACGTGACCTTGATCTTGACCTAGATCTGGACCAGGAACGTGAAGAACTTGAGAATGACCTACTTCTGGATCTTCTGTAGGTGGGAACTCTGTCCCTAGAATATAAAGGTCTCTGTGGGGTACTTCCAGGTCTAACCCCTAGATTACCTCTGCTTTGTAGTGGAAATCTCATACCACGCCCACCACGAACAAATGGGGAGACATTCTGTGGGTCACTCCCTCCAATGTTAATGCTGTCACTATAAAATAAAACAGTGGTAGTAAAATTTCATGGAATTAAATACTGAACTCAAGTGGACAAAACAAGGCTATTTATTATTTGAAAGTGACATCCTTCACAATTATTATAGAATCAACATGCTACACTAGTGCTCTGGAAACTAAAAAATTAACACTGAATTTTAACAATCAATAAGGCAAGAGAATTCCTTTGCAGGTGATTCTGTACTTTTGTAAACTGTAATACATTTTTTATGGCAAACAACTTTGGATTTTTATTCTTCAGTTTACTTTTTCAAGAAGGAAACTTAAAATACTCTTAATAAATTTCAGATTAAAAATAATATATTATCTTTGTTTTATAATCAACACACTATTTCATTACTTATAATGCCACAACCAAACAGTTATAATTAAACATCTTATAGCCACCATGTTAATTGTGAACTGAACTGTTGTGCCGATATCTACATGTAACAGAAATGAAAAAAACTTTTGTCAAGAGAATGTCATCATATAGAGCAGTGTTTCCCAACGTGGGGCCCATGCCCCACAGGGGGGGCAATTTGACTGTTAAGGGGGGTAATTCGAAAATGGAAGAAATCGGCTGAATATAACAAAACGGGGAGACTTAAAGACTGAAGTTGACTAAATTGGAACCTGACATAAGATCTCTTTGCAGCAAGCATCAAGCGCAAGGATCTCACTAAATTTAAATAATAAATAATTACTAATAATTAAAATAATATAGAAAAATCTTTCATTAAAATTATTTTGTACTTGAATTTCAGTTCACCATTATATGTTTTGAAAATTTACTTACTGTGTTTGCTCAATAATTACCTAGTGATTTCTTCCTAAAACCTATCATTCAAGTTTCTTTAGTGAACATTTCAATTTTTGAATATTAAAAATAATGTATATGTTGAGGGGGGGGGGGGGGGGGGGGGGGATATGAATTTTAGAAAGGCTTAAGTGGGGCATGGTACAAGAAAGGTTGGGAAACACTGATATAGAGGGTCCTTTGCAGAATGTGCTCTCGCCACGCCCTGCTGAAAAGTGTCTCAATCTCTGGCCATGTCTCCTGCCTCACGCAACCTCGTTCCCAAGGTATATGTAATGTCCTGTGTCCACGTTCGTGATGCTTGACCTCTGCTTCTTCTTCCAGGAACCATGCCTTTCATGATGTTGCTTCCAAGCCACTGTGGCATTTTTTTGGCGCTCACTCGCTTTGAACTCAAGTGTAGTCCATACACACTATTTATAGTAGTGATGGACTGAATTTTGTTTGTGGATTAGCTTTCCCTATTAACAGTGTCCATCAGGTGAACCCACACTCCGACTTCAGAGGTACTTGTAATTTACTTCCCCAAGTCAGGTCAACATTTTAGTCCGGCTGTCCGGTGTAGGGGATGAACCGCTTACCTCGGCATCAGCAAAACGAATGTTTAAGAACATGTGTTCTTACCCATTTGGACCTGTCCGTGATATTTAATATGACAAGTATTTCAGTTTTCGAGGCATGATGTTGTTTACGTTTTCTTCGATGTTAAGATTTTCTAGAATGTCAATGTTTTTCTTATTCTTTGTCCAAAATATTCAAAGAACATGTAATCTTTATGCTCAATTCTAAATTTTCTTCTTTAATTATTGCAAACTGGTCCATGACTCATATCCCTATGATGCTATAGGAATGTTACATATTCTTCTAAATGTTACTTTCAATTGGTGTTGTACTACAGGCTCTTAATACTGATTAGCTAATTCACTTACGTCGGCAAGGGTTCTGTCTCCCAGTTCACAGAATTGGCACCTCCTGGTGAGTTGAAGATTTTTGTCAGTTTGTGCTTCAGTATCTGTTCAACATGATCTTTTTGACTTTCGCTAACAGCAGCAAACGCTCTCTGAACATAATCCCTGGAAGAGTTTTAGAAAAATTAAGTTCCTGATAATAGGAATTCTAAATGGAGAAAGTTAGCAATACAAAACATGTTTACTTGCTCAACCATTATAAAAATGCAGTTTCCATGACTTAGTACAAAGAATAATCAAGCTATATTTTTTGCAGTTCGCAATAACATTTATAGGTACTATAAATGCAGCATCAAAAGAAACATAGTGTCATGAGTGGTAAATAAAACATGCCACTTCTTTTGCCTTTCGCCTCCCAGCGGAGCATAGGCACTCAACCTTTTAACGCCAAGCCATTTGTAGACTTATTCAAGATTGGTTGGAGTTTGTAGCTAAACATTTCTCAGGACTGGGTAACCAGTCTTATGCCTATCATCCTTAGTCATCTGTTATGACATGCGTGGTTAATAGTGTTACTATTCTTTGCTTCTCCCATGTGTCCTGGTAACACAAGGACAAAACTGTCACTGGCTTTCTGTTATTCCTTTTATATGTTGCATTTGAGTTGCAAGCTTTGTGGCACTATAACCTTCGTTAACTTTGTTAGATAAACAGACTGTCAGCGAAAATGCAGTGTTGAATACCATGAACACGTAAACAATATAAACCCTACTGTAGTAGTAAACTGGAACAGTTGCATAATGATGTGGAAGTGTGTAGAAAGCAAGCAGAGGCCACAACCAGCCAAGAGCACCACAATAAATTCCAGCACGCAAAAGCCAAATTTCAAAGGGCCAAGCTGCAGGCTAGATGGAAAAATTGGCAGGAGAAAACGGGGTCTCTGAACTTTGAAAGAGACACAAGGAAATTGTGGAAGCTAATAAAACAACTTAACGATGAGGGCACAGGGAGAAACTCAAAAATTGCACTACATAAAGATGGAAACATCTTAACAAGAAAGCAAGCAGCTGACCATTTTGCGGACTCATTCGCACAAGATAACAATGTCAAAATTAGTCCAGAGAAACAACAAGAGATTCGAGAGAAATGGCAACATACAGGACAGAAGGAAACAGGACATGAGATTCTGGAGGCACCCATCACAATCAGCGAACTGGAGTTAGCCATATCAAAATTGAAAATGAGAAAGTCACCAGGAGCTGATGGTATCTCCAATGACATGATCAGGAACCTAGAAACAGAGGCCAAAGCAAAGCTGTTGCAGATCTTCAATAACAGCTGGACCTTAGGCAGTGTTCGACAAGCCTGGAGAGAAGCAATCATGATACCCCTCCTAAAATCAGGGAAAGATAGTTCCATTGCCTCTAGTTACAGACCAATTAGCCACACCATCTGTCTCTGCAAAACACTGGAGCACATCAACACAGAACAGCCACTCTCAGCTTCCTTGATGAAGAATACCCACAGGACCTCTGGATCCGAGTCTACACAGATGGGTCAGCACAAAATGCTGTTCGAAATGGAGAAGCGGGAGGTACATAGAATACCCAAATAATACTAGGGACACAGCCAGAGTACCGACAGGAAAGTACTGCCATAACTATGATGCTGAAATTGAGGCAATCAAGATAGCAACAGAGAAATTACTAAATGCCAGCCATGGTACACAACCTGTGGTGCTATTGACAGATGCAAAATCAGTACTTGAGGCGCTCCCATCTGGGAAATTGTCAGTACTAAGGACACTACTTTCTGAACTTAGCAGTCAGCATAAGGTCACCATACAGTGGATACCATCCCACTCTGGCGTACCCAGAAACGCCAGAGCTTATCAATTGGCTAAGGAAGGATACAAAGAAGAACAGCCTGATGTGCCCGTTACACACCACCAAAAGAAAAGAATGATCAGACCAGTCAGAAAGCCACCAAAACCTGCTCAAGGTGACTACCACATTATGGACAGACCAGAAAAAATCATTATTCTGCGCCTCAGAACAGGACACAAAAGATTACGCAACCACGTGTATACAAAATTCAAGATTGGTGAAACAGCCATGTGCACATGTGGATTGGCGTCGCAGACAGCAGAGCACATACTCCAAGACTGCCAAAAATATAACATATTTAGACAAACCTTCTGGCCTAGAGAGATGACAGTTAAAGATAAACTCTATGGACCACTGTGTGAACTAAAAAAGACAGTTAAATTCATCCAAGAGACAACATTGCAGTTATAGACATTTCAAGTGAACGAAAGAAGAAGAATACCACGAATGGAAATTATATAAGCTGATGCAGAGAGTTACTCTGGTTTAGCTGTTCAATCTGCCTGTAATTATCAAGAACTAACATATCTTGGATACTGTTTCTAGGACGGAGCACATAGAGTACTTTAGTCTCAAAATGGCATGCAAGTTGTAAGCCAAAAATGCCTCAATAAGCTGAAAAAAATATAAATGTGTATCATTACCGGATATACTGAGCCAAAATATTACAGTAACAGTACTCTTCACATACCCCCGTGCCACTAATACAGTGGGTCTCAACCTAACTCCCCCCCCCCCCCCCCCACCTTTTTCACATCAGAATGTGATCACTACCTTTCTTAAATTGCTGCAAATGTGCAATGATATATAAATCATATAATACCTCAAGTAGTAATAAAAACGGTAGGTATGTTTTAAAACTACAATAGCCGAATTCACAACTAATTATTTCACAGACTCACTGAGGCATACTTCAATTATTTTTTTAAATGTTTAATAGTAAGAGTGGAAAATTGGTTTCAGGTGTCAGATCTGCTGAGTTGACAAAACATGATAGATACATATGGAAAGGTCAATACTTCAACAATTTGAGTCCGTAGTTCAAACGAACAACACACCCACGAATCCCCCACACCCTTGAAATTCCCCCATGGTTGAAAAGCAGTGCACTAAGAATAATTGAACTCAAAGACACACAAAACTACAATAATACTGAAAGGAACTATCAAATGATAAAACATACTTTAGAGCTTGCGGCCATTCGCCAGCAGCATCTGTAGACCTGTATTATATGAAAAATACAAATGTAAATGTTACAGGAAACGATATCTATGAGAGGACATGCGCACATCCACCCACACACCATACTCTATTATCTGTTATAAAAAAAGTATACGTGGGGCATTGTTCAATTGTCTCTAAGGGCAATGTGTTTAAATTATACATGTTAACAGGTATGAGACAGTTGCCTCCTCCATATCAAAGGTCGGCCGCAATGGATTTCCAACATTCTTGTCTCTTGACCTAGCATTGTATCTGGCCTAATTCCTGTCGATCTTTTGATGTTATCCTCATTTAACTTCCAAAAACTATTGCCGCACTCTTGATTTCCCTCTCATTCTTGTCAATCTCTTGATGTTATCCATTTCACTTAACTCACATAAACTGCTGCTGCCCGCTTGTGCAACGGTCTTTCACATTTCCGTCTCATTTTAAACAAAGCTGGAAATTATTACATCAAGGAAATCTCCAGCCCTGCATACTCAACACAATTTGTTTAAGATCCAACATCGACACTGTATTTTATGTGACATGTAAGGTCAACATGTTTAGAAACTAAAATCTAAAAAAGAGACAGGATCAGGCATCATAAAAGCTAATGCGCCAATTTATAATTACCCTGACCAAAACTTACCCACTTGCACTGTGTGATTCGCTTCTGTTACTATTTAAGGAATTGCTTTTTGTTTCTGAGATGCCCTCTGAAGAATTCTGCACTGACTGCATTGGTGCGGCTGAGCGAGAAAATTTGCTGGCTGGTGGCTTCAGAGGATTATCCAGCGAACTACCATTGTTGTTTATATTTTTACGTTTTGGCAACTGAAATCTGATGCCACCTGCACCCGGAGATTCTGTTGACAATTGTAATAAAATGGATCAGTACACTGACATAATTATTAAGACAATAAAATCTATGAGGGAGCATGCTGTATGTATGTCAGCACCACAATTTCTTCTGTTAAATTCCGGTTAGCATAATCTCTATAAACACGTCATCATGACAGTGACATGATACCTAAGTATGTTTTAATCTTCTTCTTCTGCGTTCATCCAGAGATTTTTTTTTGGTGATTGCGTTGTGCCTGTTTACAGCAGAGCTGCGTTCTTGCGCCGTTAGGCCAACACACCCTACTTCTGTGGGCATTTGTTGACCGGGTTAACCTTCCCGGGGGTATGTTTTAGTCATAAACAGGTGTACTGTGAAACATAATCATAAAGTGAGGAAATTTTTTAAAACACACACAATAGCAGCACAATATAATAAACCGAAAATTAACGCCAAAAAAAAAATCTCCGGTAAAATTAGGCAAAACTAAAACATAGTACCTAGTATGAATCAGACACATTGTGAACGACTAAAACAGGCAATAATAAACTACAAATATTTATTAACTTGCGCCTGCACAAAACAGAACAAAAATGGTATAACAGCGCTCATGGAGATTAAAATCATTTATAATGAATCAAGTAGTGAGGAAAAGAAACTGGTGCTGCATAGGGCACACACTGAGAAAATATAATTATACAACTAGAACATTCTTTCTCTTGCACCCACCGGGTAAAAGAAATAGAGGAAAACCTGAAAACACACAACAAAGAAGATTAAGGGATGAATAATATGGCAAGAGCATGGAAGGAGCTGTAAGAGCCTGAAAAAGATAGGAGGGCGCATAAGTTGAGGATGTTTGCTCTACTGGGGGATATATAGCAGAAGTGAAGAAGACAAATGGACTCACTGACAAAACATCTCATAGATTACAAATATACATAACACTGAAAGTACTTACGCTTACTGTTCCTGATGTTAAAGTGCGTGTTTTGGCCAGAGAAGTCAGGTGCTCCACTCTCAGAAAGACTATCTTGTCTAAGATCTATGTCTACATTTGGGGGTATACCTCGAGGTCCATCAGGATAAGAGAATCTCTGAGGTGATCCACGGAAGCCTGGATGATCTAGTGTAGGACCCATTCCAGTGTTACAAAATGGGCCCTGATGTGGTCCCATTGGACCTGGTGGTCCTCTAGGACCACCAAAATTGCCAGGTCCTGGACCATAATTCTATTAGAGAACAAAATTGCATGTAGAGTCTTTAATGTGATATTTACAAAACCAAAAAAGAATGTGCAATTATAGAACATAGCAGTTTTTATTACATACAGAAGTACCTGTTCTCTAGACTGATTTCAGTAAAGCTAAAAAAGAATTGTAGATGTACACAATGCCATATGCAAAATATGATCATGAATGCCCAGAAAAATATAAGTGAACTGTGGCTGACAATTTAAGCCACTTGCTGTCAAAAACATAACACTTTACGTATTAAATACAACAACAAATAAAGTGAAATACTAGTTTTCTACAATGATTACAGTTAATCTCAACAAGAATTATAATTGTACACAATGTCATAAGTAAAATATGAACAAAATATACAAGAAAATACAGGAGTAAATGAAGGTTGACAACTTAAACCACATGCTGCCAAACACCTAGCACTTCTTATATTAACCCCTTACATGGCACAGTTGACAACTTAAACCACATGCTGCCAAACACCTAGCACTTTTTATATTAACCCTTTACATGGCACAGTGGCCGAAAACATCTTTACTACCGAACAGGCAAAACGCCATAAAGCGTCCGTGACTACTAAGCGTTGCAGTCACGCGATAACGAGACTTTGAGAGACTTCCCATTGTTTACTTTCGGTTTTGCCGATAGTCTGATAACGTGGGCGCCATTGGCAAGCATTTTCTTTAAATTTGATCCGATATTTTTTTATAGTTCTCGGGGTTTTTATGCTTTGTTTTTCAAAATGGATTTCGGCAATTCTTCAAGTGATAGCAGAGATTTCGCTGGGTTCAATTTAAGTGACATTGAAGTGCATGAAGTTGACTATGAATCGGAGCTAGATATCTATCAGTGATATCAGCGTAAGCAGTGTACACATTTCAGATCTCTCTGAGACTTTTAAAACAATTGCCGATCAAACAAATGAGTATGCTAGACAAAAGATCGAACAGATAAATGATCGAGCATGGGTTCCAACAAATGCAACCGAAATGCAGGCAAAATTTGATTATTTATTACACATGCGAGTAAAATAATAAATCTGCATTAATTTTCCTTCATTTTGTATTTTATTTAATAAAAATCTTTTCACTAACAGCTTAGATTTGATGTTTTTACTAACTAACCCTAAATCTGACTGACAATCTGAAAAATGTTGCCCGTTCAGAGTTACAAAAAGTAAAAACCCGTGCCCTGTAAAGGGTGGGTGTGGTTAAATACAGCAAAACATAAAGTGACAACAAGAACCTTACCCAATGTGGTGGGGGTACTCCATAAGGCCCACCTCCCATGTAACCACCATAACCAAACCTGCATTATAGGATCAGAATGAAGCTCTTTAAATATCTATGCATCATATCTGGAATTTCATGATCAATACTGTAAAACAACATCCAGGTGCTTATCACAGCAAATGACAAGGAAGCAGTAATAGATGTGAAAATACATTTGTCATTACACTCTTTTAAATATTCAGAAATGTCACAAATTAAATAAACTTGTTTCTTCTAATATTTACATTATTAATAAAACAAGAATACGATTTTTATTTGTTTGTTTGTTGTTTGCACTTGCTCACTTTGATCTCAAGTGTAGTGCTACTACTTCTAATGCACTGGACTGATTTGTGCATTTGGATTAGCTTTCCCTATTACCAGTGTCCCTCGCCATCACGTGAACCCAATCAGACTTCAGAGGTACTTGTTATTTACGTTCCCAAGTTAAGGAGAAGTCAACATTTAAGTATAAATGACCGGTGCTGGGGTTGAACCAGCTACCTTGGCATCAGCGCACCGGATGAACGAGCGCCCTTATCCAATCGATCATGCTGGCTTCCTAACGAGCCTGATTTTGCAAATACAATTTTCACTGATATAAGGGAATGTCATTACGTAACAGGAATGTTTTATTATAATGTACACAGAAGATGATTGAAAATATTTCAGGACACAAACTGGTTCTTAAGCAATACTCTATATAAGGGTCATGAGGATTGAGCATTTTTTGCATACACAATAGCAATTACAAAATGACTGCCCCGCTATCGACTTGTACCGTAGAAGAACGAGGTCTTATTGAGGTCAGTGGGTGTGGAACACAAGAATGATGGTTCAGAATGAAGAAAGTTGTTTGAGTCATGGGATAATGTATGAATGGGTAAAAAGATGCACTGGAAACATCCACTGTCTCCAGTTAAGAAAAAATGTAAGATGCAGGAATCCGCTGGGAAAATTATGATGACCATTTTTCGGGATATCAAGAGCCCAATATTTGTGCATTTCCTGTAAAGGAGTGAAAATGTTGCTAGTGCTTGATACAGTGACATGCTAGTGAACAAACTGAAGCCAGTAGAGCAATCAATGTGTGACTTCTCTTAAAAGAAGTATTCTTATTGCACTACAACACCAGCCCTCATACGGCTAAGCATGAAGTGGATACACTGTTATTTCCCTTCGTAATGTATCTAGTCTTGAAGTTCCTTTTATTCGCCAATAACTATTTATAATGTGTATTCAATTTTGTGCATGTGCTCTAAATGTTCCCTGGAATCTGTATAGTGATGTATATTTCATTAATCTTTTAGCAGTAATTTGTGTTTTTGTGTGTGTGCGAAGGAAGGTGAAAAAGTAAGATGGGGAGAGAAAGATGTGTGTACTACTCGCCTGGCTACAAGAGTGAGATACCTCTCAAGACATAATCCTGGTTGTGCTCGTCACCTTTCAGTTCTCTGCCCCTTCAGATTCCCTCCTATTTGTTACAAACCTGCCAATCACTTTACAAGTATAAAATTATGTACTTACGGATACCCAAAAGGCTGGTAGATATTAGGAGGACCAAATCCCATTGCTGGTGGTGGGTAGCCATATGGAGGAAATGTCCCTTGGGGTGGATGGGGACCTTGGTCAAATCTTGGTGGATTTGGTGGCACTGGAGGACCACTCATGTCTGGTGGCTGAGAATGATTCTGCTGACCACTTGTCACTGGATCTGCAGGAACATTTTTAACATCCTCGTCTGATGTTTTGCTGTCATCTTTCTGTTCCCCCTTTCCCTTCTTGCTCTTCTTTCCTTTTTTAGTGGGTGAATTTGTTGACTTAATTTGTTCTAATGCCTTCATAGCATTGTTCCATTCTGGTCTATCTGAAAAGTCATTGGGCTTCTGCTGATCTTCCAGAGCTTTCAGTGCATTCATCCATTCTGGCTTAATATCTGTCATTGCAGCCATTGTGCTTCTTTAACACCTGAAGAGAAACATCAATTGCAGACTAAATAATGGGTGCAGCTGTGACCACCAAAAGCACAAAACATTTAATCAAAATACTTTTAGCAGAATATTATGGAATATACTGAGAAGGGTACCTCACCATCAAAATAATATTTCCAATTTTACTGACTAGTGTCTATACGTCAACATGGCAGACAGGATAAGGGCTTTGGCTCTTAAACCTCTGGTGCACTATGGTGAGGTATGTGATTAAATCTCTACACAGGAAAGTTCACTATCTACTTCTTGTTCTTTGGTGATTCAATCATCTCTACACAGGCATTTAGTTGGACTTCTTGTTTAAAAAGCAATGGCAAACTACTGAATGTAAAATTGCCTGCAAAATAAACCAGGTTTTGATTGCAACCTCATGCAAAGGACATGCAACTGTTAGTTAGTTAGTCGACAGATCATCCTCATTGCACATCAAACCATTCAATCCATAAGTGCTTGGATCCCCTCCTCAGCAAATTCCGCAGCGTGTAGAGGATAACGACACTAGTTCTGTGTTGGTTTATCAATCTTCTTTGGCTTCCTGCGTAGTGTTCTTGTTTGGCTACACCTCTTTTAATTTGCTGTTCTCGCAGTCTGACCGTGGTTGTAGATTCACAGTCATCACTGGGTTCTCGAAAGTCTTACTTCTCGTAGAGCATTCAGAATGTCAGCCTGGTCCATGGCGCGTCCGCCCTCCACAGTAGCCTTACCTGTGAGGACATGCAACTAAGTGTCTATAACAACTGATGCCTGAAGATCACAATTGCTGCTAGCGAGATAAATCTAATTGACTTCTGTGCATTTAGCGATGAAACTATACCGAATATGGGGGGGGGGGGGGGGGGGAAGAGGGGTTCCGACACTCAATCATTCCGCTGCCTCTGTGGGATGCGCTCCCCGGCAGCTCAGATCCATAGAGCACACTTTATTCAGAAGCTTAACATTTCTTAGTTCTATATATTTTAGTTCGTAATGTTTAATATTTTCTATTATATCACCTAATAAATTTCTGAAAAATAAATAAAATAAAAAAAATACCCAGCGGGGAATAGAACCGCGGTCTCCCGCATGACAGACGGGACACTAATGACTATGCTAGCGAGAACATAATGATTGTTCCACAAAGATTAATAATATAGTCAAGCCGCCATTTTGGGTTTCTCATTCACACAGGCACTCATCATGGTCGTAACATCCTCGCCTGTTTTTCAACCACAATTAAAGCAAGTTTAGCGATAAAACTTTCCAACTTCTGTAAAATTGGATGCAGAATTCAAAGATCCATCGGGACGCAGAGGTGTTTCCAAGGCACCAGGGCCGGGTTATAAACTGGCCAAGACCTATTGACGCGTCCTCGTCGAGCGTCCTGGGCAACAAGTCCCTTCGGGGTCCTGGCTAAAGTCAGTAGGATCGCTGATTCCTCCGAAGTCGGAGAGTGTCTGCCTGTACGGCGAGGAACCACCAGTCTGCACACCAATAAGCCAGACATGGGACAACGGATACTCACGCAAACCTCAGGTCCTGTATGACGTCACACTGATATTGGACAACAGGATGCCTTCATCCGACATACAGGACTTCGCGTTGGAGCTCAAGCCAACGAACACAAGCAAGCAAGCAAAGATCCATCTACAATTGATGGTTTTCTATTGAAAGCGCCAGAAAAAAAATTAATTACGGTTCAGTGTGCCGTTTTCATTTTTCTCCACGTTGGTCTCATTCAACCAACAAACGGGTCATAGTGGGATTATGAAAACTGACTTTAAAAATATGTTCCGTCACATTAAATGATTAAACAATAGTACAAGTATACAAATAAATTATTATTAATCTAAACTTGTATTTTCTTTAACTTTAGTAGTTCAAATTGCACGTTTTGAGTGTTACAAAGTGAAAGTTTACATGCCAGTCCGATCGCTATGCGCATGCCAGCCGCCATGGCCCATGGCCATCCCCATTCACAAAAACACTTCGCACAAAATTTTTTTTTCATTCACAAAGGGAGCAAGTTTCGCGATGAAACTTTCCAAATATATGTAATTTTGTATGCAGAATTCGAAAATCCATCTGCACTTGATGCATTTCTATGCACAATGCCGAAAAAAAATTAATTAAGTGTGAAATATATTTTTATTTATATAAAAGGTCACGATGATTTCAACCAATCGCTGTGCACGGAATATTAAGCAAACCTTTCCTGGAATACCCAGGATGACATGTGTTATTGTCACGTGATATTTGAATGAATGAATGACGTCAAAAGAATGCATGGTCTATACATAGCATTTTGTGCGACACGGTGAATCATCGCGGGGTGACTCCGTATATCAACTTAGTTTTCATTTCCGGTAACGGCACGATGGAACCCTCTATTATCAGCAGTGTCAGAGTTATCGAACTTTGCCCTCAGGGGGATCTTGATTTTGCGCGCTATTCCCTACGAACAACGATTCACTTCCGGTTGTACCATGTCTGGCTAGATTTGATTCATTCGGAAGCAGCGTGGTACACCGAAAGAGGAAACTACTCTGATATTTGCAGTATAGGTCCTTCTGCTAACTTCCAAAAGTTTGAGGCAGAGAAACTGTTTTCTCTTGAATTTCTTGGAGTGTTCACGAATAGTAAGCTCATGTGTCTTATAACTCCTGTAGCTTAAAGAAGTGTTAACTTTTTGTTGCATTTTTGAATCACCCGTTCAATTTTACATAAATGTGAAGAGTTTCAACATTGCTGGTGTTTGCTGGCGTTCAGGAAAAAAATATTTAGTGACATGGCCGTCATAACATAACATTCAAGATTGCGGCGCCCATACAATAAACTATAGCGGACCTGTATTTATTTATAATTAGAACTGGCAATTTAACTACTAAAATTAAACAGAATACAAGTGTCAGCAGTAATGTATCCGTGTACTTGCATAATATTTCATGTAACATGACTGAAAATAATTTTGAAAGACAGTTTTCAGATCCGTTTGTAAACCTGTAAATAGTGTAAGGAGTACTTTTTTTCTTAGCAGTGCAGCAGTATATAATTATTTAAATTTAAGTTACTTTTGCCTTAATTCACCCCAAACAAACGTCACCAGCTATATTTAGGGTCACCAGCTATATTTAGCACTGACGGTGATCTCCTCTGTGTCGGTGCGTTTCAATTGCCGCACAGTGTTTCTTTGGGCTTTGGCAACCGTTTCTCTCTCTCTCTCTCTGTCTGTGTGTCATCATGAGTTTTCTGGAACTGGCAGCAGCAGCTGTCCACGACAAGCCAGAGTAGCGTTGCCTTTTCTGCAGCAGCATCGTGGAATCTGACATTCTGCTAGACACTGTTCTCATAATCATGTCATCATGGTGCTATCGCTGACTGAGCGTCAGGACAGATGGGAGATGCCGACGATGACATTCACCATGTATGTCGGCAGGACATCCTCCCGCTGAGACAAGGCGCACATGGCTGCAAGGCCTCGCGTCTCCCGTACAGACAGATCATCATCATTCTTTTCGTACACTGCTGGTCTCAAAAGTTGACAAGCATTTCATTTTGCCAGTTACAGTTGGGGTGGGGGGTGTCACCGAGAGCAACTGTTGCACACTGATAAAATTGCGCACCGAGCTACGGCGCAACACAGGGAACCCCTGGATGTGACATCATACCCTAGGATTCCGTTTGTTTGGGGTGAATTAAGGCAAAAGTACCAAATTTAAATACAATACAGTGAAGTAAGTTGTGTGTGCACGTTTTTTTTTAAAGTTAGTATTTAATTATTAATTGCTCACTTTTAGATACAGAACATTGTAATTATAGAGAAGTAGAAATCAATTATTAGCGAAAGACAAATAGAAAAATTTATGCAGCAGTTACAAACTTATTTACTTACATATTTAATCAACAAAAGAAAGCTGTTGCAATGCAGTAGGTACATTAAGACAATATGAGTACATTTTCATGAATTGTTCTTTCACTAAAGACATGACATTTAATTAATATAAATGGGAAGATATTTTAAACTATTAATTAGGTCACAGCACATCCTATCGAAAAGTCTTAAAAGTCGAGTGCAGTTTTGTCAGAAACTCTGAGACTCTCATGCTTTGTACGATGCTTTCGGCAGGCCGCGGTGCGGAAAGAGACCGATCCATATGGGGTAAAACCTGGTTCAATGAAGTTGATCCTCTCAATCCTTTCGACATTCTATCAAAAGAGGAATGTGACCTTTACTTTCCTGTTACCAAAACACACAATAAAATATACATCTTACCCGGTTTGTTAGCAATGTGACAGACTTTTAATGAATAATAAACAATTGGCGGCCATTTTTTATTTGTTAATTAGGTCGGAAAGAGACCGATCCATATGGGGTAAAACCTGGTTCAATGAAGTTGATCCTCTCAATCCTTTCGACATTCTATCAAAAGAGGAATGTGACCTTTACTTTCCTGTTACCAAAACACACAATAAAATATACATCTTACCCGGTTTGTTAGCAATGTGACAGACTTTTAATGAATAATAAACAATTGGCGGCCATTTTTTATTTGTTAATTAGGTCATGGCACATCCTATCGAAAAATAAATGTCAAGTTAGGCCTTGCCACTCCGGATGCAATGATATATATAAAGAATGAACGTGGTAATTAATTAATATAACTACTTAGCTGCCATTTTTATATACTAATTAGGTAACGTTGTGTACTATCTAAACAGGATATAACACATATTGTGCGTTGCACGATTCCGCAGAATACAAGATACAACTTGCCAGGGTCTAAAGCTAATATAAAGAACGCTCGTAGTAATTAATATAACTACTAATTAGCGGCCATTTTTATATACTAATTAGATAACGTTACATCATATGTAAAAATAGATGACATGAGCAATTAGGCTTGGCTTCACTGATCGCAATGATGTATTGTTGCTAGGATGTTCGTTTAAAAATAAACAAGCTACACTAGTAAGAACATAAATTTTGATAACTTCGTCTATGACATTGACTTGAGCACGAAGAATAGATTCCCAGAGATCTTTTGTCTCAATTTTTGTGTTTACGATCACGACACTCAAAGATGCATATCTTCGCTTCTAATTGACATACATGCATCATTTTGGTACCGTTAGATTCGGTTTCTCAAGGCCTATCAATATCAATCTTTCGGTGGTGGTCTCATTAGTAAATACTCAAATTTAAAATCTGATGGTTCATGCTAATATATGGCACTACGTTGTCCATTTCAAAATAAACAAGCCACAGTAATAGAAGGCAAATAATACACAATTGGCGGCCATATTAAATTGTTAATTAGGTCATGGCACATCCTGTCGAAAAATAAATGTCAAGTTAGGCCTCGCCACCCCGGACGCAATGATATATGGTACTATGTTGTCTGTTTAAAAATAAACAAGTCACAGTAATAGAAGGCAGAATTTCTCAGCTTCCAATTTAATGAGCCGCGATAAAATCTCCCCTATCTCTTAGGACATCATTACACTTCCTGGTATAAAATTACGACACCAAAAAATTCATAACTCCGCTTAGAATTAACGTACTCTTCGTTGAGATACCGATTATATTAGCGTGAACCGTATACTGTAAACAGACTTCTACCGGAAACCATTTTTTCCGCGCTTGCGCAGAAGGGTTTCGCCGTGTCAACGAGTCATTGTCGATTATAGGTGGTTCTGGTGTTTCTGATTGGATACCTTCAAATAACGCATAACAACCACGGGCGCCATCTTGGCTTCATGACCAAAGGTCAGTCTGCCATTTTGAAATCGCAGAGTGTGGGTAAGTTTCCCTTCAGTCTTTGAAAAATTGAATTTCTTGTGATATAAGTTAGTAATTGTCTATTTTAAGCTTGATTCATTAATAGTTTAATGTTTTTATATAGATTTTCGGATTCTGCATGCAATTTTACATATATTTGGTTAGTTTCATCGCTCAAAACGCTTACAAAGTGGTTCAAAACATTGTTTTTTGCCAACAGGTTTTTGCCATTGAAAATCAATGGGCTGAATGGCGGCACTGCTGCACGCATATCTATCGGTTATTTTAAGCTTGATGTATTAATAGTCTAATGTTTTCATATGGATTTTCGGATTCTGCATGCAATTTTACATATATTTGGTTAGTTTCATCGCTCAAAACGCTTACAAAGTGGTTCAAAACATTGTTTTTTGCCAACAGGTTTTTGCCATTGAAAATCAATGGGCTGAATGGCGGCACTGCTTCCCCCTAAGGTTTTTGTCTAGTTGATATTTAAAAATATGTATACCATTTCCCTGATTTCTTTTTATTCACCTTATGATTTCTTGTCTGTAAAGGTAACAGAGGTGCTGTGATGGCTGAAGTGCCCTTGCCTGTCGAGACAGTGGTCTGGCCCCGTCTGCTTCCATCGGCAGCATAGGTAGTATTTATCAAATTGACACCTTTCTGCGGTGAGTTGAGTTTATATATGTTTATAGTTTTAAGATCTATTGATGATACTGTTTTAATCATATACGTTAACTTACATTTCTATTTCATTCTTCAGAGATGTAAATTACTAATGTACTACTTATTCATGTTAATATACAGCATTTTATTATGGGAGAGTTTATTCGCAACCAAGAGTAGATACAAACAAGCTGTGGGAAATCCTTAACCAATATGGAGTGAGTACACATCTAACAAACCTATGTAGCAGCTTATACAATTAAGCAGCCATGTGCGGGGAATGCCCAAGTCTACCCCTGCCTGAAGTCTGAGTGGGTTTATCTGATGGTGAGGGACAATGGTAATAGTAATAGGAAAAATAATCCACATGCAAATATCAGTCCAGTGCACTCTCCAGTAGTGGCAGCATATTATATAAATATTATATAAAACAAAAGATAGGCCTTGAGAAACCGAATCTAATGGTACCAGGATGATGCATGTATGTCAATTAGAAGCGAAGATATGCAACTTTGAGTGTCGTGATTGTAAACACATAAATTAATTAATATAACTAATTGGCGGCCATTTTTATATGCTAATTAGATAATGTTGCATCCTATCTAAACAGGAATTAACCCATTATGTGCGTAGCATCATTCCGCATAATACAATATATTACGTGCCAGGGTTTAAACATAATATAAAGAATGCACTTGGTAATTAATTAATATAATAACTAATTGGCGGCCATTTTTATATGCTAATTAGATAATGTTGCATCCTATCTAAACAGGAATTAACCCATTATGTGCGTAGCATCATTCCGCATAATACAATATATTACGTGCCAGGGTTTAAACATAATATAAAGAATGCACTTGGTAATTAATTAATATAATAACTAATTGGCGGCCATTTTTATATGCTAATTAGATACTGTTGCATACTATCTAAACAGGAATTAACCCATTATGTGCGTAGCATCATTCCGCATAATACAATATATTACGTGCCAGGGTTTAAACATAATATAAAGAATGCACTTGGTAATTAATTAATATAATAACTAATTGGCGGCCATTTTTATATGCTAATTAGATAATGTTGCATCCTATCTAAACAGGAATTAACCCATTATGTGCGTAGCATCATTCCGCATAATACAATATATTACGTGCCAGGGTTTAAACATAATATAAAGAATGCACTTGGTAATTAATTAATATAACTAATTGGCGGCCATTTTTATATGCTAATTAGATAATGTTGCATACTATCTAAACAGGAATTAACCCATTTTGTGCGTAGCATCATTCCGCATAATACAATATATTACGTGCCAGGGTTTAAACATAATATAAAGAATGCACTTGGTAATTAATTAATATAATAACTAATTGGCGGCCATTTTTATATGCTAATTAGATAATGTTGCATCCTATCTAAACAGGAATTAACCCATTATGTGCGTAGCATCATTCCGCATAATACAATATATTACGTGCCAGGGTTTAAACATAATATTAAGAATGCAGTTGGTAATTAATTAATATAATAACTAATTGGCGGGCATTTTTATATGCTAATTAGATAATGTTACATCATATGTAAAAATAGATGACATGAGCGGTTAGGCTTCGCTACACCGATCGCAATGATGTATGGTTGCTAGGATGTTCGTGTATGGTTGCTAGGATGTTCATTTAAAAATAAACAAACTACTCTAGTTTTGATAACTTCTGCTATGACCTTGGTTCGGACACGAAAAAAAGATGTGCAGAAGAGATCTTTTGTGTCAATTTCTGCGTTAATGATCTCGACACTCAAAGTTGCATATCTTCGCTTCTATTTGACATACATGCATCATCTTGGTACCATTAGATTCGGTATCTCAAGGCCTATCTTTTGGTGGTGGTCCCATGAGAAAATACTCAAATTTAAAAATCTGATGGTTCATGCTAATTATATTATGATGATTATAATGATTACTTCAGTGTCATCATATTTATTTATAAACAAATGTTTCACTTTCAATAAATGAACTATTAGTCTGGTTTCCAACATATCACTTAAGTTATTTTATCTTCTCGTATGATGTATATAATTTTCATCATCACCATCACCTTGCTGAATTCAACTGTCACCAATGACCCAATGTTGAAATTGAAAGGAACAAAAATGAATGTTCAATGAAAGGAATTTGGATCGGGTTGGCGTTCCGACATAACCACCTATGTAATCAAAATTACTAACTACTAATACTACTATATATAGTAAACAACCTCTTCTACAAATATTACACTGATTGGTATCATCATAATTAGAAGCATTTTAAGCATGATAAAATAATAACTACTCTATTTAAAAAACAGACAATTCTTAATCTTACTTAGTTTCTAGGAATCATAAGAAACAATATGGCGTGGGCGGAAGTGACTTAATTACGCCTATTCGAGCGCTTGGATCTTAATGTGCCAGATTGGCATTGTTTTGTTATCTCATTTACTTTAAACGCAATGCTTTATAACAAAGAAAGATGTTATAAACAACGATCAATTTCAGGAACAGTATACTACTCCTAATAATAATAATAAAGGACAACCAATTTTCAGTATGAAAGTCTGGAAAACGGTGAAACAAAGAATACAAACAAGACCCGGGTCCAAACAACATCCCAACTAAAATCATCATTTCCTTAGAAGAATATATGGAATAAGACCAAGTAACCAGGCTGGAATCAATAAAGTAGGCAGTGTTGCCATCTCCTCTTGATGAAAAAGCACCAAAATTGACCCAAAAAAGCATTTTTTGGGAAGCACCAAAACAAAAAGCACTAACTGTTTTTATTACAAATGTAACAAGGTAGCGCATTATAATTTATTATTATCACTTCATATTAGTTAGTTAGTTAGTTAGTCACAGTTCCAACTTCACAGCAACGGGTCGTCCCCATTATGCTCCGTTCCTGTGCCAGTGAATATCACACAAAACGCTCCCCACTGCCCAATGTAAAAAGTGGAAAAGACAGGAGTCTCGACAAACAACATCCCCCACAGATACACTGTGCATAATGCTGCCGCCAGAATGTCAACACAATAGTCCCCCACGAAACACCCAATTTATCTCCGATGGAATCGGCAGTCATTTTCCCATCTGGATGTTTCCTAGATGTTCACCCACACAGTCCACGAAATACAGTTCATCGTCGATGGCAGTGGCAGTCAACCAGAAGCCCAATGAAGTTTATTCCAGATCCCCCAAATCCCAATCAGAACTACTCTCGAGCCAAAAAAGCACTAAATTGCAATGCAATACTATTTTTGGGGGAAAGCACTAAAACAAGCACTGGCGGTATTCATTCAAAATGGTATAAAGTAGCACCCCTCTGCTGTGTGTCCACCGTGACGAGGTAGAGGGGCTTAAGTGTTCCAATGACCCCCAAGAGCTATGCCGACGGTAGCACAGCTACTGGTAGGATCACCCATGTCGGACAGGTCAAGGGAGAGGGACCAGACCAAGCGACACACAAACCTGCTGCCTTGTAGGTAGATCGGGGACAGTCAAAGGCTAGGGAAAGCACCCCCAAAAATGCTTGTCGAAATCGGATGTACTGAGCCACAGGCTTGACAAAGACGTGCAACGTAACTTAATTCATGATGTTACAAATTAAAATTAATCGTTATGGTGCTAATCCCGCGAAGTCCCATCAGCCGGTGATAGTGCCGCGCCCCTTGCCTCGAGGGGGTCCACCCATGATTACTGGTGGTCACCTTCCCCTGTGCTGTGGAGTCAAGACACAGAGGAGTAGGTTAAGAGCTATTGACCAAACACCACGGACACTCAACATACTACAGTGGAATGCCGAAGGAGTTTATAACAAGAAAGTCTCCCTAACACAGCGTCTTCGTAAAGATAGAATAGATGTGGCATGCATTCAAGAAACACAACTTAACGCCAATCGCAAATTCTCAGTCAGAGGATATCAGGCCACACGTTTTGACCGCGAAGGACACAAAGGAGGAGTTCTAATACTTACACGAAATACAATACCTTGCAGCGAAGTATCTGTGAAGTCTGACAACCAAACGGATATTATAGGTGTTGATATAATGATAAAAGAAGTGAAAATAAGAATTTACAATCTGTATAACTCAGCAGATAAGGAACTTACACTCTCAAGCATGAAAATAACTGACACAAACTGCATTATTGTCGGAGACTTTAATAGCCGTTCAGAAAGATCGGGATACCCAGATACTGACAAAAGAGGAGATGAAGTGGAGAACTGGGAAATATACTAAAATCTCCATCTACTCAACAAAGCGGATGACACACCGAGCTTCTACTACAGAAGATGGTGTACCACTTCTACTCCAGACTTAGCTTTCTGCACAATTTATCGCCATGTGCTTAACCAATTAGCAGGTAGTGACCACAGAAGAACAACACAACAGTAAAACTGACAACAGTCACTGACCACAGACCAATCAAGCTTGTAATGAATATGGAGTATGTTCCACAGGAGCAAAAGCATTTGTCCCGCTGGAATTACAAACGAGCATATTGGGACAGATTTGCCATACTAACAGACAAATATTGTGAAAACTTAAATACACGATATGGCAACATGAAGCAAATGGTGGAAAGTCTAAACAGACCAATAATACAGGCGGCCACTGAGTCTATTCCATAAGGAGCGAGGAAACATTACAAACCATACTGGACTGAAGAAGTACAAATTTTGGAGGACAAAGTTGAAAATGCGAGAGTAGTAATGTATGGTCAGCACTCGCTACTTTTCTGGCGGGAGGACGGGGGTAATCTGGGGGCCGGTGGTTCGAATCGGGGAAATGTATTTTTAAAAAAATATCACCATATGGGTTACAAATGAAAACCTTAAAAATATAATGTGATCGGTATTATTGAATGTAGTTGGTATGGCTTAGTGAAACTAGTTGAGAAAGGGTGGGTGGGGGTTATTATTGGTCTGTAGAGGTCGTAGTAGCGTATTCACTATCATCATATGGGTTGCAAATGAAAACATTAAAAAGTACAAGAGTACACAAGGGGAGGAGCTCGAGACTGCACTGGAAACCATCGACCTGGTTTGTATCAACAGCGGCTGTGTCACCAGAACAGCAAGCCGTCCAGGCGATGAGGACAGTGCTATTGATCTGGCGCTAGTTTCACCTTCACTCACTACAGTGTGTAGATGGGGTGTCCTAGGACACCATGGCAGCGACCACCACCCATGCAGCATATTGGTGGAGAAAGGCAGAACCAGGCAGCACAAGCTAAAGGTAAAGACGTTCCAGTATGACAGTACAGGGCAAGATGTGGTGAGTAAAATAAGACGTGACAAGCGCAGAACGTTTCAGGGCAGGAAAAAAAGCTGGGAGCAGCCACCGTGGTGGAGTTTCGAGGTGGAGAAGGCTTGGGTGGATAAGCGTAGTGCTGTAAGGAGATGGCAAAATGCCAAGAAGAACAGAGCTGGTCATCCTAGTCCCTGCTTGCACTTAGAAAGAGAGATGCACACAAAAGTAAGCTATTTCAAAAAACTGGTCAAGGTGGTTAAAAGCGAAAAATGGGCAGAGGTGTGTCAAAGAGTAAGCACAGACAAGTCACTGAAATTGTTCTGGCGACTACATAAAAGCATGAGTGGTGTAGTCAAGAATAAGAGCATTTCTGACTTCCAAGGTGCTGACCTCATCTGGCAGAGGACTGACGAGGACAAGGGCAAAGCCCTCTTTGAACGCTACCTTGAGCAGAGCAACCAGACAGACATGGGAGGCCGGAATCTGGCCAAGGAGGTCACCTCAGACAGATGCAAGGCCCAGAACACTTCGGATGAAGACACAGTGACAGTGAAAGAAATCAAGGCTGTGCTTCGACGATCAAAAAACAGTGCTCCAGGTCCTGATGGCATAAGATACGACGACATAAATAGGTGTACCGACAATGAGCTAGAGATACTAGCAGACATGTACAACAACAGTATAGGGAGTGCTAGCATCAAGGAGGAATGGTTACACAGCTATCTGATTCCCTTGCCGAAGCCTGACAAAGACCACAAAAAAATTCAGGGATATCGAATTATAACCATGCAGAATACAATAGGCAAGCTGCTGGAGAAGGTAATTGCCAGGAAAATATCAAGCCAACTAGAGTGGCAAGGTGTTTTCCCACCTACCCTGGGTGGGTACCGTCCAAAAAGAGAAACCTGGACCAATGCAGCAGTCTTTGCCCACGATGTCTATGAAGGTTTCCACTCAGGCACTGAAACCGTTGCTGCAGCGATTGATCTTGAGGACGCATACAACTGAGTACCACTGGATTTTTTAATGTTTCAGCTTCTTGAACTAAACGTAAGTCCATTCCTCCTTAGTTGGATCGCTGCAGCCCTCTTCCAACGGAAAGTAGTTTTTAGATGTGGCAGTTGGACTTCGGAACCAACAACAATATATCCTGGCCTACCACAGGGATCACCATTATCTCCGGTACTGTTCAACGCCTACACAGTGAGAATCACCAGTGAGCAGATCACTGGACCTGGCAGGACATTGTCATATGCCGATGATGTTTTAGTGTATCGTCAGGGTAAGGATAGAGAGGAGGTTGCTGTGGAACTACAAACCGAACTCAATCGCATAAGTACTTGGTGTGATGAAGCTGGGGCAATGGTCAACCCAACAAAGGCAACAGTGACTTGGTTCTCGTTGAATAATCATATTGTCAACAATCCAACACCAACTGTAATGCTGTGTTCAGAGACGGTGGAAAGAACGCAGGCAATGAATTACCTGGGGATACGGTTTGATCGAAGCCTTGCTTATAATGTGCACATAGACCAGGTGATAACAAAGGCCAAGCGGGGTTTGGCAGCGATGCGGGTGATGGCGGCAGCAAACTGTGAGCAGCGCCATCTATGTCTTCTGTACGAGGGGCTGGTCATGTCTGTTTTGGAGTATGCAATGGCAATCCTTACTCTCAGCCATAAGCAGATAGAAAGGATGGAAAGGATACAGAATGAAGCTATGCGCATTATTCTTGGATGTACAAGAGATACAGCATGCAGGGCGATGCGCTACCTTCTTGATTTTCTAACCATTGAAGAGAGAATGCAAGTTTGCAGGGCACGCGCCTACCTCAGAATTAACGCAAACACACAGCATCCACTGCATAGTGAAATTAGGAAGGTGAAGGGCAGCAGGTTAAAAAGAGGACGGTCGTGGATGGGTCAAGCCGAAGACATTCTTCAACAGGTGTGTTCACTTGAGGACTTAGAACCTGGCGAGGAGTGGGTGCAAGTGCCAACAGACTTCTGCACATCCTTTTCAGTTTGCATCCAACTAGATAGAAAATGCAGACAAGAAAATCCGGCTGCTGTGGAGGCTGAAGTACAAGCGTTGATTTTCGAGAATTCGCTAGACAGTGACGCAGTCATCTACACAGATGGGTCGGTCGTCCGACATGTGAGAAGCTCATGGGCCTTTACAGCTCGGGCCAGAGGGAGAATTGTGAAGGAGGACTCTGGTGCTTTCACTGAAACCACAAGTAGCCTGACCAAGGAAGTCATGGCAGTAAGTAAAGCAATAACATGGCTCGAGACACAGACATTCACTAGGGCTTGTTTCCTTAGCGACTCAATGAACATGATCAAGAGGATAGAGGAGGGGTCGATCCGAAGAGAATGGTTGCTGCCTCTGAAGCGGTCTCGGCTGGCAAAGATTAGTTTCATCTTCGTGCCAGGGCATGCGGGAGTACAAGGAAATGAGCGGGCTGACAAGCTCGCAGGTGAGGCTACTGTGGAGGGCGGACGCGCCATGGACCAGGCTGACATTCTGAATGCTCTACGAGAAGTGAGACTTTTGCAAGAACCAAGTGATGACTGTGAATCTACAACAATGGCCAGACTGCGAGAGCAGCAAATTAAAAGAGGGGTGGCCAAACAAGGACACTACGCAGGAAGCCAAAGAAGATTGATAAACCAACACAGAACTGGCGTCGTTAGCCGCTACACGCTGCGGGATTTGCTGGGGAGGGGATCCGAGCACTTATGGACTGAATGGTCCGATGTGCAACGAGGATGATCTGTCGACTAACTAACTAACATTAAAAAGTAAAGATGGCCGATAGTACTGAATATAGTGTGTATGGGTTAGTGAAATTCGTTGAGAAAAGGTGGGTGGGGGTTATTAGTGGTCTGTAGAGGTCATAGTGGCGTATTCACTATCATCATACGGGTTACAAATAAAAATCTTAAAAAGTAAAGATGGTCGATATTATTGAATGTAGTTGGTATGGTTGATACACACATACATACATGAACAGTGACAAATACACACACAACCACACACACATATAGACACTCAAAAACACAGACACGCATAAACAAACGTACAAACGAACAGACAGACGAACACACACATAAACAAACACACACACACAGACAAGAAAGACACAAACACTTGACAAGAACATATACACATTGGTACAGAGACGGAGAACAGCCTTCGGTTAATGGAGGCGGATGTCCGAGAAAACTTCCTACCACTACTATAGGTTGGCGGGTCAATACGTCATCGTATGCAAGTCATTAAGTGGGCAGACGATGGGGTGAAGAAGTGATTCATCGATCGTGTGGTGGTGGCCGGCGTGTACATAAAGCAACACAGACACGCAAACACACAGACACGCAAACGCATGAACAAATATACAGACGAACAGACAGACGAACACAAGGACACGCAAACGCATAAATAAGCACACAACCACACACACGTACAGACAAGAACAAAGATACACACACAAACAAAAAGTCACATACGTACAGAAAAAAAACACAAAGACACATACACGAACAGACACGCATAAACAACTACACACAGACGCGGAAACGCATAAACACGTACACGAATGTACAGACAACCACATTCGAACAGACACGCATAAACAACCACACACACACATACAGACATGAACAGTGACAAATACACACAACCACACACACACACACATGCAGACGATAACAAAGATCCATACACAAACGCATAAACAAACACATACACACGTACAGACAAACACACAGACGAACAGACACGCATAAACAATCACACACACACATACAGACATGAACAGTGACAAATACACACAACCACACACACACACACACACACACACATGCAGACAAGAACAATGATCCATACACAAACGCAAACACAAACACACACACGTGCAGACAAAAACACAGACGAACAGACAGACGAACAAACACAATAAACATGTGACCACCGAATCTCCAACTAAAATCTAACAGCGCACTGCCTGGTCCAAGTGAGATCTCTGCCGGGGGAAATTAATGAGGAAACCACCCATTGACCACTTGAATCACTAACAAGACTGGACTGTATCTCGGTGTTTAATCTATACTAATAGAGCGCCCCTTCAGTTCTGGAAATCTATTTACCAGTCTCGGTCGCACGGAGGCGGGCGGTTGTGTGAGAAAAGAAAACATTGTCTACAAAACACCACCACTGTAGTGTCGTGTGCACAAGGCAGATAGTGTATAAATTGTGAGCAGCTACTCTGTGCCAGACGTTACAGCAAATATTGTTCACGTGCGGACTTGGCTAACCTTCGCCACATAGTTATTTGTGAAACAGGCTGGTGTGACGCTCGCTTAGCGTTGTTCGTGTCGTCGGTGGTATCGGTATAATAAAACAGTGAAACATATATTGAGACCAGTGCTTATTCAGTCTTCGCATTGCTTGTGTATACAACAGAACTTTTTGCGCTTGTAAAAAAGCAAAAGTTGCGAACGTTCGTCAGTGCTGTGTAAAACTTGACAGAACAACACAGTTGTGTGAATTATTCATATACAAGCACGTTTATCGATATGGCCAGCAAATCTGCTTTCATGTGTTCAGTGTGCGACAAATCCTTTTGTGCTAAGTATAACCTTACTCGCCACATTCGTACCATTCACACCCATGAGGATCAAGCACACTTATGTCATATCTGTGGACAACTTTTCAACAGAAAAGGCAATCTACAACGACACATACGAACACAGCATCAGCCACCAGAATCAATTCCCACAACTGCATCAACAACATTACCACACCAGAGGACAGAGCCACGTTTTTGGCATCCTCGTCGTTTAATGTCTACTCAAGACTACTGCCACCACTGTGCCACTTGCGACAAATCCTTCAGTGATAAGCTTACCCGCCATAGTCGGACCATTCATAATGATGAAATATATGCCTGTCAGTTATGTGACAATATATAATTGGAAGGATAACCTACAACGCCACTTACAAAGAAGATCCCCATACCAGAATCAAATTGTGGTCTCCTTAAATGTTATTTTGTTTCACTAACATGGTATGTCATTGATTATGTTTTTTTTCTTATGACAGTGATATAGTGATATCACTAAACTGTTTTGTTGAATATTTTGTGAACACACTATCGCCCCACATATTTTGGTGATAAAATATTGAAACCAAGTTTTTTGTTTGTTGATTTCAACTAAACTTATAAATAGGTCAGCAAAACTTATGAAAAGAAAAGAAAATTGTCAGCCAATCTAAGAAATAGGTATGGAAAAGTAAGAACTATGTCGACCAAACTAAGAAAAATGTGGTACCCAAATTAGGAAAAAATGTAGCTTCTGTAGTTATGTCAAACGTGTCTTGAACGTTTATCTGAAAAGACGCTATAAATGTCACCACTTTCCCGATTTTACATTACCGAAAGCTTCAACTTACCATTCCAGCGTATCTGCTACAGAAGCACTTATACAGACTAATCACTCATCTCTCCACACTCTTGTTTTTTTTTTCTTTCTAACACAAAGTGTCTCTGTCTCTCATAGATAGCTTCACAACTTTTCACACCACCAAGAACTCCACACCTTCGTTGTACATGAGCTCTAAAGAAACAGTCATAACAACATATATGGCAATGCAATCTGTGGCTCCACCTGGGATAGTTTCGATATCATCCGAGAATTCGTCAGTAAAGATCTATTTCCCATGGCTGACATCTTCAACTTGCTATACCGCAATGTCTGCTACGTTAACCTTCAATTTTCCTCTGCTCCATGACTTTTGTTCTGTGCTTGTCCACCAGGACTGGGTTCAGAAATGTTCCAACTGTAGTATACGCCTTCCAAAATTATCACGTTCTATGATTACATGATGCCAATTACCACTGCGTTCTTCGGTGCCAAGAATATAAATTGTCAAAAAGTGAGGCTCTGTTGCAAAATTAACCTGTGGCGGCGAATAACACATTGCAACTACATGACTTCAACATCTAGTAATTCACGTAAAGTGAAAGTTACAAAACAGATAATAGGTATTTAAAGTGAAAGTTAAAGAATGTTGACACTCTGTTATTAATTATACATATTTGTACACATATTGTTTTGTTGATGGAGATCTCATTTATGTATTTTATTCTGTGTACACAACTGCGTCATAATTTATTAACAGTGGGGGTTGCAGTAGAGGGTGAGAAAGGGAAAGTTATAGTGTATCGTGACAATGATTACGATATGATTGTGATAAAGCTGTGGACATGATATGAAAACATGAAGTACAGGGCGTCTTTACAAAGTACAATTATGAAAAACAAAAGGATGCCGTGGCGACAAGCCTTAACAAACAATCATATAAATCAGAGAGATGACACCACAGTGACTATATTAAACTACGATAAGCACAATGATAAGGGAAAATGTCTGCGAATGATCTCAAAAGGTGAACCAACAGTGAAAGTGGTGATAGTGATAGACAAAGAATGAAACTGACAAGGTGTATCTCAGCCAATGTCTCCACGACACATGAGTGTGCTGGTTGATCCAGCCAAAATTATTGAGCTCCGCTGGATTGTAGCATAAACATAGAGAGATGTACATAGAAAACATATATGTATAGCAGCTAGTCTTCCGTATTGGACATGTGAAATAAAGAGGACCAGATAATAGAATGAAAAATTAGACACGTGGACTATTCTTCTTCTTCTTTCGTTCGCTTGAAATATGTCTATAACTGCAATGCTGTCTCTTGTATGAATTGAACTGTATTTTTCAGTTCACACAGCGGTCCGTAGAGTTTATCTTCCACTGTCGTCTCTCAAGGCCAGAAGGTTTGCCTAGATATGCTATATTTTGGGCAGTCTTGGAGTATGTGCTCTGCTGTCTGCGACGCCAATTCACATGTGCACATGGCTGTTTCACTAATCTTGAATTTTGTATACATGTGGTTGCGTAATCTATTGTGCCCTGTTCTGAGGCGCAGAATAATGATTTGTTCTGGTCTATCCATAACGTGGTAGTCATCTTGAGCAGGTTTTGGTGGCTTTCTGACTGATTTGATCATTCTTTTCTTTTGGTGGTATGTAACGGGCACATCAGGCTGTTCTTCTTTGGCTCCTTCCTTAGCCAATTGATCAGCTCTGTTGTTTCCGGGTACTCCACAGTGGGATGGTATCCACTGTATGGTGACCTTATGCTGACTGCTAAGTTCAGAAATAAGTGTCCTTAGTACTGGCAATTTCCCAGACAGGAGCGCCTCGAGTACTGATTTTGCATCTGTCAATAGCACCACAGGTGGTGTACCATTGCTGGTATTTAGTAATTTCTCTGTTGCTATCGTGATTACCTCAATTTCAGCATCGTAGTTATGGCAGTACTTTCCTGTCGGTACTCTAGCTGTGTCCCTGTTATTATTTGGGTATTCTATGTACACTCCCGCTCCTCCATTTCGAACAGCATTTTGTGCTGACCCATCTGTGTAGACTCCGATCCAGAGGTCCTGTGGGTATTCTTCATCAAGGAAGCTGAGAGTGGCTGTTCTGCGCTGCACACTGTTCTGTTCTTCCTTGTCAAATATTCCTCTCACTTTTGTCTGGATTTGTAATGCTAGTCTATGCTCATCTTTCCATGGAGTTCGCTCTGGAATAGTTGTTAGGGGGATACCAACTGTGGGCAGATCGGTGGTTTCTCTGCAGAGTCGTTTGGCCTGGTGGATAAAACTACTTCTTTTCAACCGCCCCATAGCTAGGTTTTCAAATCAGTTCTTCGTAGGGTGGCCTGGCAAGCTGAGGAACTTTTCTGCTTATATTAGCGTTTTCGTATCTCTGCGCTCACTCAGTGCTTGTGTCCTCCCCATCTTCTCCCAGCCCCAACAACTCAAACACTGGGCGAGAGGCTCCTGGAGTGTGCTGTGTAATAATCAACCATACTGACTATTTCATAGGGTACAGTACGATGGAAACGTCGTACGCGTAGACTGACGCGACCCACATGCCTCATGTGGTATATCACAGGCACTTTCCCTCTCTCTCTCTCTCTCTCTTTCTCTCTCTCTCCCGCTCTCTCACCCTCTCTCTCTTTCACCCTCTCGCTCTCTCCCTCTCTCTCTCGCTCTCCCCTCTCTCACTCTCTCTCCTCCTCTCTCACTCCTTCTCTCTCGCTCTCTCTCCCTCTCTCACTCCCTCTCGCGCTCTCTCTCCCTCTCTTGATCTCTCTCTTGCTCTCCCCCTCTCTCGCTCTCACCCTCCCTCACTATCTCCCTCTCTCTCCCCCTTTCTCCAGTGCCTGTGGGCGGTCACTTGGACAGAGTAATTGATCAGATGTAGGTATGTATAGCCTGTTTTAAGTTTAAGTGTCTGATACTCAGCCGCTTCCATATAGGCTTCGATTTGGGAAGCAGAGATGTTATTTTTTACAAGGGTAAGTATCCCACCTTTTCGCCTGTCCTTTCGGTCAGATCGGTAACACTGGTAGCCTCTGATTTTGAAGGCTATATTTTCGTTGAGGTGAGTTTCTTGCAAGCAACATATGCTTACTTTTTCTTGGTAGAGGATGTTTTCTAATTCTACTTTTTTGTTGTTTCCAGTGCATTATTTGAAGTCTTTGTTTAGTATGGCCAGCTGTTCTATTCTCATGTCCCCTGACTTCACAGGAAATCCGAGAAGGACTTCCAGTAGTTGGGGTTGGACCCTTTCGAGACATAGGGCCCGGCACTGCACCTGCCTGGGGGTCCAAAGCAGGGCGAGCACCATAACTTTTAGCAGTAGTCGACATATTCCATTTTGCGTAATTGCGTGGCATCCTGATTTCTGTGGTGCGCCTCCTGGCTGGTTGCCTCCGTCTTCAGCACCTTTCCATTGCTAGAGCAGACTGTGGTCTCACTCGAGTTTAGATGTGTACACACGCACACACGTGTCTGCACATGCATGTATGTGTATACACATCTAGAGCACACTGGTTATTTTCCGGCGCCAGATACTCGCCGTCGCCCCTTCTCCTGTTAGTTTAAACAGTTCCGCAACGTGAAGGCCAGGAGTTGGACTTTTGCTGCATAGGTTATGTATTCACGAGCCATTGGGGTATTTAAGCAATGTTGGGCGCTCACCCCAACACTGCGCCCCGGCTACATACAGCAAGATTTGGAACCACGTGAACTATGAAAATTACTATCTATACAAACCTTAATCGTTGGGTGTTGTATTTCATCTGACGAGATAAAACTTCGGAAACCAACAGTAGGATAGTTTTCATTCCACAAAGCATTAATTTTCTTGAGAGACTCAGATTCTGGGCCATGACTATTACGCAGAAGGTCAATATTTTCATCTGAAGACACATCATCAACCCAATCTGCTCCCCAGCTGGTGAACTCCTAGGTCTTAGAAAATACCAGTCTGGCAGTGGCCACAATAGATAATACACGTAAATGTACACTTCTGTAGGACTTGAGGGACACTTTGTGAGAGCTAGTGGGCAAGTTACTATGGTAAGATGACAATTTGTGAGAGCCAGTGGGCAAGTTACGAGAGCAAGTGGACATGTTATGAGTGCCAGTGGACGTGTTGTCAGGTCCTGGTATTGGGTGTCTAATTTAAAAAGAAAACACTGGTAGTGTACAGTTGCCTTGTGCTATGTAGCATTAATGCTAGTTGTTCTAGAGTCGCCCGGAAATGTACTCCCATATATGTTGTCTATGCCTGTCAGATCTGCTTTATTCTTCCACTTCTGTATGTTTTATTTTCGTTTCACTTCCTTCACCAAACTATCTGAAGATGTGAAGTAAATGGCAATGTTGGTTGTAGGGGGAATTTTTGTTTCTTTCTAATCGCTGCTAAGATTGGTTCTAGTGTGAGGACGTATAGGATTGGTGCCAGTGTCTGATAGCTCTTGTGATCCGGAAACTTTTGTTAAAATCCGGATTTTGTGAAATAACAAAGTGTGATAGAGGTGGACAAAGTAAGAAATGTTATGTTAGGTAGACTTCGAGAACACACTTTGTATTGTTAAAAGATGGAACAATGGAAGGTTAGCGTAGCAGACATTGCGGTATAGCAAGATGAAGATGTCAGCAAAGGGAAATGGATCTTTACTGACGAATACTTAGATGATATCGAAACTATCCCTGGTGGAGCCACATATTGCATTGCCATATATGTTGTTATGACTGTTTCTTTAGAGCTCATGTACAACGAAGGTGTGGAGTTCTTGGTGGTGTGAAAAGTTGTGAAGCTATCTATGAGAGAAAGAGACACTTTGTGTTAGAAAAAAAAAAAAAAAAAAACAAGAGTGTGGAGAGATGAGTGATTAGTCTGTATAAGTGCTTCTGTAGCAGATACGCTGGAATGGTAAGTTGAAGCTTTCGGTAATGTAAAATCGGGAAAGTGGTGACATTTATAACGTCTTTTCAGATAAAAGTTCAAGACACGTTTGACATAACTACAGAAGCTACATTTGTTCCTAATTTGGGTACCACATTTTTCCTAATTTGGTCGACATAGTTCTTACTTTTCCATACCTATTTCTTAGATTGGCTGACAATTTTCTTTTCTTTTCATAAGTTTTGCTGACCTATTTATAAGTTTAGTTGAAATATTTCTCTCTTTGGACGATATTTTCTTCACATTTGGTTAACAAAGTTTCCGACATTTCATAAATTTAGCCGATGTATTTCTTTCGTTGACAAAAACATTTCACCCTTTGACTAACATAGTTTCCTATCTGACTGTTACAGTGCACTTTTTGTCTAACAAATATTCCTACTTTTCATACAATTGACTGAGATATTTCTGTATTTGGCATAACTTTTCCTCCGACTTTGTTCATGTCTGTATCAAGTGTTTATGTCTCTGTACATGTCTGTATGTGTCTCTGTTCATCCCTCTCTGACAAGAAAAGACAAGAAGAGGACGTCATGAAAACAAACCACTAAAGAAAATCAACAAACAAAAAACTTGGTTTCAATATTTTATCACCAAAATATGTGGGGCGATAATGTGTTCACAACATATTCAACAAAACAGTTTAGTGATATCACTATATCACTGTCATAAGAAAAATCATAATCAATGACATACATAGTTAGTGAAAAAATAACATTTAAGGAGACCACAATTTGATTCTGGTTTAGTGCTCTTCTTTCTTGGGTCCCCCATTGGTATACAGTTGTCTGAGTAGTCCTGGGCTGTTTGTCTCCGGGCTGTCACACATCTGACTATAGATTGGTTGACTATCAAACAGCGAAGGTGTTGTGAGGTCATCACACAGCCTTGTTTGTTTAGCCTCCAGAATGAAGACACGCATGAGAGTTGAACCATCATGCCAAGATATCCGAATTCTTTTGTATGAAGGTCCAGGTGTACGTATCATACCAAAATCACCCGGTAGCGGTGGTCGTCACTTTTTTCTAATACCACCACCTGATTGGGTAGCATGATCGACAGCTCCTTGCAGTGCGCCTTAAGGGCTGCCAAACTGTCCCTATCATTTTGTTGGATATCCTTTGCTACTATGTGAGCAGTAGTGTGTTTCTGTACTTTAGAGATATGGGTGTCTAAGGGTGTCGTCCTTTCTCGTGATTTGGGTGTCTGGTGGTGTGTTTGTAAGTGGCGTTGTAGGTTATCCTTCTAATTATATAGATTGTCACATAACTGACAAGCATATATTTCATCATTATGAATGGGCCAACTGTGGCGGGTAAGCTTATCACTGAAGGATTTGTCGCAAGTGGCACAGTGGTGGCAGTAGTCTTGAATAGACATTAAACAACGAGGATGCCAAAAGCGTGGCTCTGTCCTCTGGTGTGGTAATGTTGTTGATGCAGTTGTGAGAAATGAATCTGGTGTATCCATAAGTGCCCGATGCTGTGTTCGTATGTGTCGTTGTAGATTGCCTTTTCTGTTGAAAAGTTGTCCACAGATATGACATAAGTGTGCTTAATTCTCATGGGTGTGAATGGTCCGAATGTGGCGAGTAAGGTTATACTTAGCACAAAAGGATTTGTCGCACACTAAACACATGAAAGCATATTTGCTTGCCATATTGATAAACGTGCTTGTATATGAATAATTCACACAACTGTGTTGTTCTGTCAAGTTTTACACAGCACTGACGAACGTTCGCAACTTTTGCTTTTTTACAAGCGCAAAAAGTTCTGTTGTACACACAAGCAATGCGAAGACTAAATCTCTATAAGCAATGCGAGGACTGACTCTCTATAAGCAATGCGAAGACTGAATAAGCACTGGTCTCAATATATGTTTCACTGTTTTATTATACCGATACCACCGACGACACGAACAACGCCAAGCGAGCGTCACACCAGCCTGTTTCACAAATAACTATGTGGCGAAGGTTAGCCAAGTCCGCACGTGAACAATATTTGCTGTAACGTCTGGCACAGAGTAGCTGCTCACAATTTATACACTATCTGCCTTGTGCACACGACACTACAGTGGTGGTGTTTTGTAGACAATGTTTTCTTTTCTCACACAACCGCCCGCCTCCGTGCGACCGAGACTGGTAAATATATTTCCAGAACTGAAGGGGCGCTCTATTAGTATAGATTAAACACCGAGATACAGTCCAGTCTTGTTAGTGATTCAAGTGGTCAATGGATGGTTTCCTCATTAATTTCCCCCGGCAGAGATCTCACTTGAACCAGGCAGTGCGCTGTTAGATTTTAGTTGGAGATTCGGTGGTCACATGTTTATTGTGTTTGTTCGTCTGTCTGTTCGTCTGTGTTTTTGTCTGTACGTGTGTGTGTGTTTGTTTATGCGTTTGTGTATGGATCTTTGTTCTTGTCTGTATGTATGTGTGTGTGTGGTTGTTTATGCGTGTCTGTTCGTCATTTTGTGTTTGTCTGAAAGTGTGTGTATGTGTGTGTGTGTGTGTGTGTGTGTTTATGCATTTGTGTATGGATCCTTGTTCTTGTCTGCATGTGTGTGTGTGTGTGTGTGTGTGTGGTTGTGTGTATTTGTCACTGTTCATGTCTATATGTGTGTTTGGTTGTTTATGCGTGTCTGTTCGTCTGTTATGTCTGTACGTTCGTGTATGTGTTTATGCGTTTGCGTGTCTGTGTGTGTGTGGTTGTTTATGCGTGTCTGTTCGTGTATGTGTCTTTGTGTTTGTGTCTGTACGTATGTGCCTTTGTGTTTGTGTGTGGATCTTTGTTCTTGTCTGTACGTGTGTGTGGTTGTGTGCTTGTTTATGCGTTTGCGTGTCCGTGTGTCTGTTCGTCAGTACATTTTTTATGTGTTTGCGTGTCTGTGTGTTTGCGTGTCTGTGTTGCTTTATTTACACGCCGCCCACCACCATACGATCGATGAATCACTTCTTCACTCCACCGTCTGCCCACTTAATGACTTTTGCATACGATGACGTATTGACCCGCCAACCTATAGTAGTGGTAGGAAGTTTTCTCGGACATCCGCCTCCATTAACACGAACGCTGTTCGCCGTCGCTGTACCATTGTGTATTTGTTATTGTCAGTGTTTGTGTCTTTCTTGTCTGTGTGTGTGTTTGTTTATGCGTGTGTTCGTCTGTCTGTTCGTTTGTACGTTTGGTTTTGCGTGTCTGTGTGTTTGCGTGTCTATATGTGTGTGTTGTTGTGTGTGTATTTGTAACTGTTCATGTCTGTATATGTGTATTAACAATACCAACTACATTCAATAATATCGGCCATCTTTACTTTTTAAGGTTTTCATTTGTAACCCGTATGATGATAGTGAATACGCCACTACGACACTCTACTGATCACTAATAAACGCGGTTCCAAATGTTGCTGTATATAGCCGGGGCGCAGTGTTCGGGTGAGCACCCAACATTGCTTAAATACCCCAATGGCTCGTGAATACATAACCTATGCAGCTAAAGTCCAACTCCTGGCCTTCACGTGGTGGAACTGTTTCTACTAACAGGAGAAGGGGCGACGGCGAGTATCTGGCGCCGGAAAATAACCAGTGTGCTCTATATGTGTATACACATACATGCATATGCAGACACGTGTGTGCGTGTGTACACATCTAAACTCGAGTGAGACCACAGTCTGCTCTAGCAAAGGAAAGGTGCTGAAGACGGAGGCAACCAGCCAGGAGGCGCACCACAGAAATCAGGATGCCACGCAATTACGCAAAATGGAATATGTCGACTACTGCTAAAATTTATGGTGCTCGCCCTGCTTTGGACCCCCAGGCAGGTGCAGTGCCGGGCCCTATGTCTCGAAAGGGTCCAACCCCTACTACTGGAGGTCCTTCTCAGATGTCCTGTGGAGCCAGGGGACATGAGAATAGAACGTCTGGCCATACTAAACAAAGACTTAAAATAATGCACTGGAATGCGGAGGAGTCAGCAATAAAAAAAAAATAGAATTAGAAAACACCCTGGACCAAGAAAAAGTAACCATATGTTGCTTGCAAGAAACTCACCTCAACGAAAATATAGCCTTCAAAATCAGAGGCTACCAGTGTTACCGATCTGACCGAAAGGACAGGCGAAAAGGTGGGATACTTACTTTTGTAAAAAATAACATCACTGCTTCCCAAATAGAAGTCTATATGGAAGGGGCTGAGTATCAGACACTTAAACTTAAAACAGGCTATACAGACCTACATCTGATCAATTACTACTGTCCAAGTGACCGCACACAGGCACTGGACACACTACCATTAACAGAAAAAAAATGATTGTGTGTGGCGATTTCAACAGCCACTCGCAAAGTTGGGGCTATGATCACATGGACCAGAGAGGAGAGAGACTGGAAGACTGGCAGGATGAGAATAGATTCATCTTGGTTAACAAGCCGTCCGACCCACATACTTTCTACTCGAGATCATGGCACTCTACAACTACACCTGACCTGGCTTTTCATTCACCAGACCTGGAGTGGAACATTACACGAATTGTTGGGAAACAACTTGGTGGCAGCGACCATCGGCCAGTCTCTCTAACTGTAGAAAATGAGCTTGTAAGTGAAAGCAGCACCCTCTCGAGGTGGAACTACAAGAAAGCAGACTGGGCAATGTACAGGAATCGCACCATCTTACTAGTTAGAAACCTGAACACTGAGAAAGACATAAATAAAGTAGTTGAAGAGTTTGGGAAATGCATACTATAGGCAGCGCGAGAAACAGTACCAAGAGGAGCCCGTAAACAATATAAACCCTACTGGAGTAGTGAACTGGAACAGTTGCATAGTGATGTGGAAGTATGTAGAAAGCAAGCAGAGGCCACACCCAGCCAAGAGCACCACAATAAATTCCAGCATGCAAAAGCCAAATTTCAAAGGGCCAAGCTGCAGGCTAGACGGAAAAGCTGGCAGGAAAAAACAAAGTCTCTGAACTTTGAAAGAGACACAAGGAAATTGTGGAAGCTAATAAAACAACTTAACGATGAGGGCACAGGGAGAAACTCAAAAATTGCACTACATAAAGATGGAAACATCTTAACAAGAAAGCAAGCAGCTGACCATTTTGCGGACTCATTCGCACAAGATAACAATATCAAAATTAGTCCAGAGAAACAACAAGAGATTCGAGAGAAACTGCAACATACAGGACAGAAGGAAATAGCACATGAGGTTCTGGCAGCACCCATCACAATCAGCGAACTGGAGCTAGCCATAAAAAAACTGAAAATGAGGAAGTCACCAGGAGCTGATGGTATCTCCAATGAAATGATCAGGAACCTAGGAACAGAGGCCAAAGCAAAGCTGTTGCAGATCTTCAACAACAGTTGGACCTTAGGCAGTGTTCCACAAGCCTGGAGAGAAGCAATCATGATACCCCTCCTAAAATCAGGGAAAGATAGTTCCATTGCCTCTAACTACAGACCAATTAGCCTCACCAGCTGTCTCTGCAAACACTGGCGCGCATCATCAATCACAGACTGCAGTGGTACATTGAAAGTAAAAACATCCTTGTGCCACTGCAGGCTGGCTTTAGACAATGCTACTCTACGGAAGATCAGACAACCTACCTCTCTCAAGAAATTGAAGATGCATTCCAAGAGAAGAAGCTGGTGCTTGCGGCATGGATAGATTTGAAGAAAGCCTTTGACAAAGTCTGGAAAGAAGGTCTCATGAATAAACTGAGACATTGCAAAGTCAATGGAAGGATATACAAATGGGTAAAAGCATACTTGCACAACAGAAGAGCCAGAGTACAGATAGACGGACTAAAGAGCAAGAAAGTATTACTGCGTCACGGCATTCCCCAGGGCGGAGTCTTGTCCCCCACACTTTTTCTAATCTTCATCAATGATCTCGTTGCTAATCTACCACATGGAATTAAAGCGGCAATGTACGCCGATGACCTGGTTCTATGGAGCACAAATGAACATGCATCAGTGGCCACCAGATTACTACAAAGAGCTGTAGATACATTTGTTGCATGGGCAAATAGATGGTGTGTCAGCATAAACACTGACAAGTGCAGCACCACCCTATTTACCCTCTCTCCAAAACAAAAGGCAGGGACCATCCAGATAAATGGAACACCCCTAAGAGAAGATAAAGAACCAACATACCTTGGAGTAACATTTGATGGCAGGCTGACATGGAGAAAGCACACCAACACAGCAGTAGCAAAAGCCAGAAGGAAAATAGCCATCCTGAGAAAGCTAAGTGGAACCACATGGGGAGCTAGTGGGAAAATACTTAGCAAAGTTTATCAACAGAGCATACGACCACACCTGGAATACGGGTCAACTGCGTGGTGTTCGGAATCAAAAACCACACTACAAGAGCTGGACAAAGTGAAAAATCAAGCACTTAGAGTCACCACAGGAGGGATGAGATCAACCCCTATAGTAGAAATGGAGAAGATGGGGAGGACACAAGCACTGAGTGAGCGCAGAGATACGAAAACGCTAATACAAGCAGAAAAGTTCCTCAGCTTGCCAGGCCACCCTATGAAGAACAGATTTGAAAACCTAGCTATGGGGCGGTTGAAAAGAAGTAGTATTATCCACCAGGCCAAACGACTCTGCAGAGAAACCACTGATCTGCCCACAGTTGGTATCCCCCTAACAACTATTCCAGAGCGAACTCCATGGAAAGATGAACATAGACTATCATTACAAATCCAGAAAAAAGTAAGAGGAATATTTGACAAGGAAGAAAAGACTAGTGTGCAGCGCAGAACAGCCACTCTCAGCTTCCTTGATGAAGAATACCCACAGGACCTCTGGATCCGAGTCTACACAGATGGGTCAGCACAAAATGCTGTTCGAAATGGAGGAACGGGAGTGTACATAGAATACCCAAATAATACTAGGGACACAGCCAGAGTACCGACAGGAAAGTAGTGCCATAACTACGATGCTGAAATGGAGGCAATCAAGATAGCAACAGAGAAATTACTAAATACCAGCAATGGTACACAACCTGTGGTGCTATTGACAGATGCAAAATTAGTACTCGAGGCGCTCCTGTCTGGGAAATTGCCAGTACTATTTACTAAGGACACTACTTTCTGAACTTAGCAGCCAGCATAAGGTCACCATACAGTGGATACCATCCCACTGTGGAGTACCCGGAAACGACAGAGCTGATCAATTGGCTAACGGAGGAGCCAAAGAAGAACAGCCTGATGTGCCCGTTACATACCAACAAAAGAAAAGAATGATCAAATCAGTCAGAAAGCCACCAAAACCTGCTCAAGATGACTACCACGTTATGGATAGACCAGAACAAGTCATTATTCTGCGCCTCGGGACAGGGCACAATAGATTACGCAACCACATGTATACAAAATTCAAGATTGGTGAAACAGCCATGTGCACATGTGGATTGGCGTCGCAGACAGCAGAGCACATACTCCAAGACTGCCCAAAATATAACATATCTAGGCAAACCTTCTGGCCTAGAGAGACGACAGTGGAAGATAAACTCTATGGACCGCTGTGGGAACTGAAAAAGACAGTTCAATTCATACAAGAGACAGCTTTGCAGTTATAGACATATTTCAAGCGAACGAAAGAAGAAGAAGAAGAACTAATAAACGCTACCCCCACGCTCCCCACCTCATGCGCGGTCTTTTTATTTTAATTTTTATTGTTATTTATATTTATTTTTATTTATTGTTTTAAAATTTATTTATTTATTTTTTAAAATACTTTTTTAAGGTTTTCATTTAAAATATTCACACAAAAAATAAAAAAAAAACACACACATTTCCCCGATTCGAACCACCGGCCCCCAGATTAATCCTCTCTCTCTCTCTCTCTCCCCCCCCCCCCCGCCAGAAAAGTGCTGCCCCTACATCACTACCTGCGAGGAAGACAGCATAGAGAGAACAAACAACTGAAGCGAACATCTCTCTCAAAGCCATCTCAGCAAAATATAAAAGAACAGTAAATCAAACAACAGGAGATTGTTGGAGGGGAAAAACATAAAACCTTAATTTTTACAGGGATGAAAACAAGCTATGGAAACTAGTGAAAGCCATGAACAATGAAGGACCCAGAAACAAACAATTAAACAAGGAAATGCCTTGCTTACAGGGAAAAAAAGGCCGCAAATACACTAATGGAACACTATGCCAGTGCAAACCAGGTTGATATTACAACCGAACAGAAGAAAGCAATCAACGACAAACAGATACGTCATTGTAATACAGAGACAGCAGCAGAATATATTATGGCAAATCTAACAATGGAAGAAATGGAACAGGCAATGAATACCCTAAAAAGAAGAAATCACCAGGACAGGATGGAATCACAAATGTAATGCTAATAGGACTAGGCACTAAGGCAAAAAAGAAACTACTAGCAGTCCTAAATTACAGCTGGAAGAGAGGAATAGTCCCACAGGCATTGGATTGGCACCTTGCCGTCTTGACAGATGATAGTTTGTGCTTTAAAAGGCATAATAACTTTTACCTACGGCGGTAGCAAATGTGACTGATAAGGCCAATTTGCGCTGTAAATGTCCGTTCCCGTTCACAGTGGGTGAATGTGAACACATGGTCATTTCTACCATCATGCACCATCTTACGTCTCACCGCTCGGTGTGTGACTTATCTGCAATCAATTTCTCCTTTGTCTTTATTCCATTTCTGATGTTTGCCCTCCATGCAACACGTTCATCGGCGACTTGCTCCCAATGTGCATTATCAATGCCTGTATCAATCATGTCCCGCTTGCACACATCTTTGTATCGTAGTAGAGGCCGACCCTGAGATCTCTTACCCATCCGTAATTCACCAAAAAAGATGTCCTTTGGTATTTTACCATCATCCATCCTCCCATGATGTCCTATCCATCTAAGTCTACGAAGACTGAGCATGGAATAAACCGTCACACAACCTGATCTTTCCAATACTTCAGTATGTGTGTTTTTGTCTTGCCACTTAATACCAAGAATTCT
This sequence comes from Cepaea hortensis, assembly GCA_963921405.1. Taxonomy (NCBI): domain Eukaryota; kingdom Metazoa; phylum Mollusca; class Gastropoda; order Stylommatophora; family Helicidae; genus Cepaea; species Cepaea hortensis. The sequence continues at coordinate 90,215,871 of OY992880.1, read as the reverse complement.
TCGCAGACACCGCATATGAAAGCTGTTTCTCCCCCGATGTGTGTCCACCTTGCCGTGGTGGGGGAGCTTGCGTGTCCCGTCGACCCCATGTGCTTGCCGATGGATGAAAACTATATATCGGACAGCTCTTGGGATAGGGACCAGACTAAGAGAGACACAACCTGCTGCTCTGCTGGTAGACTGAGGATAACAGTCAAAAGATTAAATCAGGTACACGAAGGCAGAAGACCTTGGTCCGGACAAAACTATAAGGCTCTCTGTCAAGGGCTGTGGCTGAAGCCACAAACCCGCGGATCTGAGAGCCGGGCCGATACACACCTACCGATAAATAGAGGTACTGAGCACACTACATGCCCAGTTCTGATACTTGTTTGAAGGTTCTCAGCTGGGGGATATGACGGATTCCCGGATGAGAGGGCCTGGCCATTTCTCGCTCACTGCTGCACGGAGGTAAGGTGCTGAGCCGGCAGCACATGTAGCCTACCTCGTGAGCGAGAATAAAAATGCAGAAAGTGTCCCAGTCGAATGAAATGGCTACGAAAACTGTCTGTATCTAACACATAGAGTGTAGACAAAAGTGAAAAAACGTCTCAATAACACAAAATGGAACGCACGGCTAGCGAATCCATTGCGTGGTGTGAAGTCAAAAGCAAAAGCTTACCTAGCGGATGTCGCCCGCAGTCTGACCGTTCCTGGTGTGTGCTTGAGCGACCAGTAAGTAACAAGCGAGAAGCCCAACACATGGAAGTGAGGAACTAAAGCAGCCATGAGCAGGACGTCGCAACTCCTTGGGTGAGCCCAGTGTCAGAGCAATATGTGCCGGCTCTGCAATTATGGAAGCCTCCTTGGATAGCCTTGGATTGGCCCATGGACTGCCCCTGCCTTCCCTTGAGGGTTAACCGTGATGTCGATGATCGTTCTATCTTGACCAGCTGAGATGTGGGCGACATCACAACATAAAGTCTAACGTGCCTCGAAACCCGAGGAAGCTAACCTCATTAAAAAATGCCTGCTGAAGTCGGAAGTGCCGTTCTACGGGTGGCAAACTAAAAATTGGCACTACGCATTTACGTCCGAGTGAAATGTCTCGTCCGAATGTCTCTCGTGATAGGAACAGCTCTGACTACCTAGTTTCCGAATGTCGCTCTTGTTCGGAACAGCTCTGACTAGGTAGTTTTCCGAATGTCTGTCGTGCCTGGAACAGCTCTGACGGGCGCAACGACAAGCACATGTCCGAAAACTCGCTGAGTGGATACCGTTTGCAGACCTGTCTGGTTTTGTGCGGGAACGGCCCGGGGCGAACGAAATGCCCAATATATTGAAGTGAGGAATTAAAGCAGCCATGAGCAGGACGTGACGAATCCCTTGGCGAGCCCAGTACCAGGGCACTATGTGTCGGCCCTGCAACTATGGAAGCAACCTTGGATGGCGGAAAATGCTATGGACTGTCCCTTCCTTCTCTTGAGGGATGACCGAAGTCCTCGACTGTTCCAACTTGACCAGCTGAGATGTGGACGGTACCACAAAAGTGAGAGTCTCCCAGGAATGCTAACCTGGTCAAAAATGCACGCATAAGCCGGATATGTTGACCTAAGGGTTTTCAACCCAAGGGTGTCTAACGCACACCGCAATGACATCTGAAAAAACACTCCGGATGAACGAAAAGAAGAAGAAGAAGAAAGCTGTTTAAACGTTTCTCTTGGTGTGAGTAAGTTGTCCAGGTTTCACTGCCATAAAGGAGAGTACTAAGGACACAAGCTTGATAGACAAGAACTTTTGTTTAGGCCGTAAGCTTCCTGTTCTCCCAGACTCTTTTTCTTAACCTGTTCATTGTTGTTGCTGCCTTACCAATCCGGATGTTGATTTCCTGATCTAGGGATAATTTGCTATTTACCACTGATCCTAGATATGTAAAATGGTCTACCATCTCTAGTTCAGCGTCGTCAATAAAGATTGATGGTACCCCATGTGCACCTTGTGACATAATATGTGTCTTCTGTTTGCTAATTATTAAACCAAATTCAGAACAAGCATTGGAGAATGCAGATAGTAGACATTGCAATTCTTCCTCAGAGTGGGTCGTAACTGCAGCATCATCTGCAAAAAGCAACACTCTGATCAGTACCCTCCTAATTTTGGCCTTGGCCTTTAATCTCTGAGCATTGTAAAGGCCGCATCTGAGCGTGAGTGAATGTGTATATCACCATCCTGATCACGAAAGGCATATTTCAGTAGAAGTGAAAAGTATATTCCAAAGAGGGTGGGAGCTAGTACACAACCTTGCTTAACTCCACTCTTGATTTCAAACTCTTCAGAAGTTCCACCATCAAGCGTGATTATACCCTTCATGCCTGTGTGGAACGATTCCACAATGGACAGAAGAGGTGGTGGGCAGCCAATCTTCTTTAGTGCCTTGAACAGATCCTCACGACTGACCAAATCAAATGCCTTTGTGAGGTCGATGAAGGCAATAAACAGTGGCTGATTCTGTTCACGGCATTTTTCTTGCATTTGTCGCAATGAGAATATCATATCTACCATGTTTGGGTAGAACAACAGACACCACGAGACTGGGGAAACGCCATAATTATCCCAATTTGGAAAAACAAAGGCAGCAAAAGAGATTGCACACAATACAGAGGCATTTCACTGTTGAGTCATACTGGGAAAATATTTTGCAAAATTCTTGAAAAAAGATTACGAACTACTTTAGAACCCCAGCTAAGCGAAACGCAGCTTGGATTTAGGAAAAACAAAGGATGCACAGACGCCATTTTTGCTCTTAGACAACTTATAGAAAAATCAATTGAATTCAATGAAACACTCTACTTAGCCTTTGTTGACCAAGAAAAGGCATTTGATAGGGTAGATAGAAACAAGCTGTGGGAAATCCTTAAACAATATGGAGTGAGCACACATCTAACAAACCTATGTAGAAGTTTATACGACAACAGTGAATGCATAGTGAGAGCAACTGGAGGACACTCAGAACCCTTCACCATAAGATCTGGAGTACGACAAGGTTGTGTCCTGTCCCCTCTCTTGTTCATAACATATATAGACAACATATGTAAAGAAACCAGCCAAGCAGAGACAGCAAGAATACCGCATGACGAGAACACAGAAGAAGAACCATCTGCAAATCTAACCATTAGAGAACTCCTGTTTGCGGACGACCAAGCACTAATAGCAAAATCAGAAGCTGAATTACAAGACCACATGAATAGTCTAAACGAAATGTGTAGGGAACATAACATGAAAATTAGCACAAGCAAAACAGAGGTAATGACTATAACTAAAGAAGAACAAACAGCAACAATTCACCTAAACGAACATCCCTTGAAACAAGTAAAGAGCTTCAAGTACCTAGGAAGTATAATATCATCAAATGGCAGATCAGAAGACGAGATCGAAAATAGGTGCAATAAGGCAAATCAACTCATTGGACAAATGGCACCAATACTAAAGAACAAACATGTATCAATAACTACTAAGAAAGCACTTTACAACACAATCTTCCTACCAACTCTGTGCTACCAATGCCAAACCTGGACAATGACAGAAAAAGAGAAAAGAAAAATCACAACAACAGAAATGAGGTTCCTGAGAAGAATACTCAACGTATCAAGAAGAGATAAGATCAGAAATGAAGAAATCAGGACTAAAGTGGGGGTTAAAGCTGCTCTAGATTTTATTAGAAAGCAGCAAGTCAAATGGTTTGGCCATGCAAGTAGGCTACCAGTCAACAGCATGCCACAACAGGCAATGACGTACAGACCAGATGGAAACAGAGGAAGAGGCCGACCACGTAAACGCTGGACGGAGGGAATAACAGAATCCATGGGAATGTCGATATACGAAGCCCATAACCGGGCACTCTCACGAAGTTTATACTTCACCTCGACACCGCAAGGTACAAGAGGAACATGATGAGATGAGATGAGGTAGACCGGTTCTGTCGAAAGCCACACTGTGATTCGGGGTAGACTTGATCTCCTAGGACTTGAAGTCTGCGCAGAACAATTCTGGCAAATACTTTTCCAACAATACACAGAAGTGAGATACCCCTATAGTTGTTGCAGTCACTCCGATCGCCCTTTTTCTTGTACAGTGTTATGATGCTTGAATCGTTGAAATCCTGTGGCACTTGTCCTTCTCGCCAGCATAGCTCTATTAGCTGGTGGATCTGTAGAGTGAGTGTGTCTTGCCCCCTCCTATTGGAATCCAATCCTTTCCTGGAGCCTTGCCAGATGCAAGTTCATTTATAGCACACTTAACTTCTGTTATGGTGGGAAGTGTGTCCAGGTGGTCAAGAGTTGGTAGAGCCTCTATGGCATTGAGGGAATCATCCGCTAGTTTGGTCTCACTTGAGTAAAGCTCCAAATAATGTTCTACCCATCTGTCCATCTGCTGTTTCTTATCAGTGAAGATTTCTCCAGTCAAGGTTTTCAATGGTGCACTTCTTTTCATCACTGGACCACAGACTTTCTTTATTCCTTCATGCATGCTTCTTATGTTTCCCTTATCACTTGCGATTTGAATTGACTCACATAACTTGATCCAATAATCATTTGCACATTGCCTGGCAGCCTTTTGCACATCCTTCCTAGCTTGCCTTAGCTCACTCAGAGTGTTACGCGTTGGTCTTTCCTGGTTTCTTAAGAGAGCTATCTTCTTCTTATAAATCAAGGACTGCAGAATCTCGCTGTTTGCCGCAAACCAGTCCTGCCTCTTATGATCCACAGTGCCGTAAACCCCCACGGCAGTTTTATAAAGAGTTTCCTTAAGTTGACCCCACTTTTCATTTACTGTACAATTTTCTGGTGTATCAGTGAAAGCGTCTTCAAGTTGCTGTTGAAACTGAAAGCACTTTTCAGGATCGTGAGTGTTAATAATATTAATCATGGGGCTAGATTTGTGTTTAGCTGTGTAGATTCTCTTTGGTCTCAGTCTAACCCTTGCAACAACCAAAGAACGATCCGTATCACAGTCAGCACTGTGGTAACTTCGAGTCAATGCTATATGGTTCAGATGTTGTCTCCGTGTGATGATGAAGTCCAGCTGGTGCCAATGGCCGGATCTTGGATGTTTCCATGTGACCTTATGCATCTCTTTTGTTTTAAAAAAGGAGTTTGTAATACATAGGTCATTACTGGTGCAATGCTCCAGCAGCCTTTGCCCATTTTCATTCATCCGACCGATATTTATTTTCCAAGGCACACTGGCCATGAAATCAAGTCCTTGCCCACACGAGCATTGAAATCACCGAGCATATAAATGTAGTCAGATTTTGGAACTGCCTTGATCACGGAGTCTAACTCCTCATAGAACGAATCCTTCACATCATCAGAGGAATCGAGTGTCGGTGCATATGCAGTAATAGTGGTGGCAAAACCACAAGAGGTTGCCAAGCGCAGGGATAATAGTCTTTCATTTCCTCCTGCTGGAATTTCAATCATTCCCAGTAGCGAATTCTTCACTGCAAAGCCCACACCGTGTTTTCTTTTTTCTGCCTGCCCTTTACCCTTCCGAGAAAAAGGGGTAATTGTTTTCCCTGAGTGACCCTTCCTCAGCGAGGCGAGTCTCCTGCAGGTCAGCAATATCAATGTTAAGACGATTGAGTTCGGCATCAACAAGCCGTTTTTCTCACATCGTCAATATTGGTCAAGTCAGTAGAAAATCCTGGACACATGGTTCTCACGTTCCAGGTTGCAAGCCGTAGCTTGAGGTTTCTATTTTTATTTGTACCTGGTGCATTGGTTTTACAGCCTGCGATTCAGATTTTGTCCTAGCCCCAAGCACCCATTGAAGCAGGCAGGCTGTGGCGGATCAGCGCCCAACTGGCCGGGGGCTTCCCAGCTTGAGGCGGGCGGTAGCTGATCAGTGACACCTGTAGGTGTCTCCCACCATCAGAGGCATCGCGTGGCGCCCCATGTCTACGCCAATTGACAGGGACTTATAAATCGTAACAGTTGCCTCTCGCTTTGATTCCGAAACCAGTTAAGACCAGGGATGGAGTTATTGCCTCTCCATAGCACAAAGCCTGGGCTAAAATATAGCGATCATCTGTTGCCCATGTAGCATGATCCCTCTCTCGGCCTGCCTAGATCACTCGAGAGGAAAGGTAACACCCCTACATCTGGAACAAGACAAGCTGCAGAAGCTGCCGGATCAGCAAATCAATGCTCCAACTGTCCGCCTGTGGGAGCTTCGATCCTAGACCAGCCGCCAACCAAGGCTTAGGACCTGGTCTGCCCTGCCATGACATTTTGTCTTTAGCTTGCATTTCCTCGCACCATGGTAAGGCTTGTACCCTCCCAATTGCGCTCTTCCACCCGAAGCCGTTGGCACAATGTGGGGTGTCGGGTTTGGTAAGCGCCGCCCAACATTCGGCGCTAACAGAAACAGGTAGTACCGTCTACTGTTATACGGTAGGTCAGTCATATCTGACTAAGACCTGACATATAAGAGAGGAAATAGAGATAAGAGAGGAATTAATAAATAAGAGAGGAATAGTCCCACAGGCATGGAAGGAAGCTATACTAATACCAGTCCCAAATAAAGGAAAAGACCTGGAAGAACCAAATGGCTATCGACCTATCAGTCTACTTAGCTGTGTAGGAAAATTAATGGAACGCAATATCAATGGCTGGCTAACATGGCATTTGGAAGAAAACAAACTCTTAAAACCACACCAAGCAGGATTCAGAAAGTACAGTTCCACTGAAGACCAAATAACCTATATAGCTCAGGAAATAGAGGATGCCTTCCAAGAGAAAAAATATACACTAGCTGTCTGGATAGATTTAGAAAAAGCATTTGATAAAGTATGGAAGGAAGGACGGAAAGTAAAACTGCAAATAATGCATGTTTGTGGGAAAATGTATAAATGGATCAGCCACTACCTTGAGAACAGAACTGCCAGGACAAAAATACAAGGACAAACCTGCAACATGATGCTGTTGGAGCAAGGTGTCCCCCAAGGAGGAGTTCTTTCACCAACATTATTCCTAGCATATATAAATGACATCACGGAAAATTTTCCAGCCAGAGTACACACATCCTCCTTTGCAGATGACCTAGCCATATGGACATCTGAAGGATATATTAGTACAGCTAACAGCAGAATACAGCAAGCCTTATTAGCGCTAGAGGACTGGTCAAAATCATGGCTAGTGAAGATAAGTGAGGAGAAAACAACATGTACAGTGTTCTCCCTCTCAAATAAAACTCAGCAACCTAAGCTGGTGTTGAATGGAAAAATATTGCGCCATGAAGAAAATCCAAACTATCTAGGATCGTCGCCTAACATGGAAGACAAAGGTTAAGAAAAATCGAACACGAGCAAAGCAAAGAATGGCAATCATGAAAAAGCTTGCTGATACAACGTGGGGCGCAGATGAGAAAGTCCTCAAGAAGTACTGGAATATGGCATTGCAGCATGGGCAACAGCAGCTAAGTCAAACTTTAACAAATTAAGTAGAGTCCAAAATCAAGGAATGCGAATCATAACTGGAAGCCTATAGACAATGCCTATTAATGAACTAGAAAAGACCACTTGTTTACAACAAATGCAGGATAGAAGAGATAGCAGAGCCCAGCAACAAGCAGAAAAATTCAGAAGATTGACAGACCACCCTATGTATAATAGGTTTAATAGTTTTGGAAAGAGAAGACTGAAGCGTGGCAACTTTGTAGAAACTGCAAAACGAAAGATTAGGGCAGATCCCATATTTAACATATCAACAGTCAAACCCATTTACAATGCACACAAGTTCCCAGCTTGGAGACATCAGCAACTGCCTGAGATGATAGAAAACATTCCTAGTATTGAGAAAAAAAAACACTCAGAATGTCACCGAAAGAAAAAAAATAACCCTAAACTAGATAAAAGGACATTATCCAAGCAGACCCATGCATATACAGATGGATCAGCCAAAAATTTCATAGAAAATGGAGGAGGAGGAATTCTCCTAAATTTAAAAAAAATGTTGAGAAAAAACACAGTCAGTATCAACTGGAATATTTTCAAGTAACTTCAAAGCAGAGGTAGAGGCTTTGAAAACTGCAGCAGAAATGCTCTTGATGGAGGAAAATAAAGACAAGCAAATAGCTATCTTTACATATGCAAAGTCAGCTGTCTCAATACTGAAGAGCAACAACAGCACAGAACTAGCTGACCTAAGAGCAGCACTCCATGGTCTATGCCAGAAATCCAAAAAAGTTGTAATACAGTGGATCCCATCACATTGCAGTATACCTGGAAATGAATAGGCTGACAGACTAGCGAAAGAGGGCGGACGACTACCACAGCCTGATATAGACATAACCTAAATGAGGCAAAGAGGTTTATAAAAAGCACCATATAGAACCAAATGGGAATCAGAGCAGCCAGGCCACCAGAAAGATGATGCATATTACAAACTCGACCGAAGAGAACAAATAGCAATCTTCAGACTCCGCACAGGACATAACAGGCTGAAATACCACTTGTTCAATAAACTAGAGATAGGAGATATCGATGAATGTAATTGTGGAACTGGTAAAATGACAGCTAAACATTTGCTGCAGGAGTGCCCAATATATGCAAAACAGAGAAAGATGTTTTGGCCCACACCTGCTTCATTTGAGGATAAGCTCTATGGAGATATCAACAAGCTCAAGTTGACTGCAGCGTACTTTAACTACATACAGGTTGACATCTAAAGGTGCATGAAGAAGTATTTAGACTGCCACACTTCATACTACAGGTATGTCGGTTACAAAAGCGTCCCAGATGCATGAAATGGAATATTGCTTAGATAGCAAATCCATTACGCGGAATGTCCGAATCAAAAGCTCACTGTGTGGGCTTCATAAAAGGTGGAAAAAGTGTCCTAGTGGCACGAAATGGAATATTGCTTGGATAGCAAATCCATTACGTGGAAAGTCCGAATCGAAAGCTTACTGTGTGGGTGTCATTCGTAGACTGCGTTATTCTGGTTTCCGGAAGAACAGCCTATGGTGAACGGAAGGCCCAATATACGGAAGTGAGGCTAAACAGCCATGTGCAGTACGTCACGATTCCTTGGGTATTCCAGATTCCAGAGCGTTGTGCGTCGGCTCTGCAAGTATGGAAGCCTCCTTGGATGGCGGGGAATGCCTATGGTCTGCCCCTGCCTTTCCTTGAGGGCTGACCAGGATGTCTTTGGCTATTCTGTATGGGCCAGCTGGGATGGTGGATAACACCACAACAGTGAGAGTCAAACGTCCTAAGAAACCCCCGGGAAGGTTAACCCGGTCAACAAATGCCCACAGAAGTCGGATGTGTCGGCCTAACGGCGCAAGAACGCAGTTCTGCTGTAAACAGGCACAACGCAATCACGTCCGAAAAAAAAAAAAAAAACTCCGGATGAACGCAGCAGAAGAAGAAGAAGTGCAAAGAGGCACATTATAATTTATTATTATCACTGAATATTGGAATGAAATGTATTCTAGATCTGCCAAATCCCAGTCAGACAACTACTCTTCAGTTTCTGTAGCTATTTCCTGCTGTGTTTGCTCCTGCGATTGTTATGATGATGACGATTGAAAGAAACGTGTATATGTCTCCCGTGATCCAGTTTTTTGTAGAATATCCTTAGGTAGTTTATAATCATGACAGCATTTGCCTTATCTTTCCATATCTAATAGTAAAAACAGCTGTCAAACTCTTGATGCGCAGTCTGTTCCGCAATTTTGATTCTATAACTCCCATCTGACTGAAAATACGCTCCACGTCCGCATTAGAATGAGGTAAAATGAGCTCAGTTAAAGCTAAATCTGTAAGATCGTGGAAAGGATTTTCACCGGTGGCATCCCTATATGAGGCTATTTCTGCCCACAGTCCAAGTGTGTCAGAGGTCTGTGTCCACTGCATATGATGAAGTTTTCTCCACTGGAAATCGATGCAGGTGAGAGTAGTTGCATCTTCTACAAACATTTTGTGTCAACAGCTCTAATAAAAACTGGATGCACCTTCCACGAATTTCTTTCTCATCAGGAAACTGGTAGCCTGCTATTTCTTTCTCAAACTCATAACCTAGATTGGGATTACGATCTAAGTAATCTTTAATAGCATCACTTTCTGTTATTTTTTCCCCAAGAATAGCAATATTTGAACTGATATAATCAGTGAGTTGGACAAGATAGTTGAGTAGTTTTGTTGGATGCTGCATATCTGCTTCGAATTTCTTATTCACACTTTGAACTTCTCCGAGAATATTCTGAGCTCGACCCACTGCTGCAATATTCTGACAATTGCAGATTGAATAGACATCCATCGTGTCTGGCTTAATTGAACAACCTTCAGCGGATGTTGTCCATCATTTATGGAATTAAAAACCTCCCTGTACTTTGCTTGGCGAAGACTTGAGTGAGTAAATATGTTACATGTTACAGTTATATGTTTCTCTAATCACGAAATCTATGTTCCTGGGCAGACAAGCAGCTGCAGCCTGTGACACTGCCAGCTGAAGGGAATGACATACACAACTAACTAGTACCAGATAAGGAACTTCGAATTTTAATTTTGTATATACTCCATTGTTTACACCTGTCATGACAGGTGCATTGTCAGTGCCGAGTGCAAGTAGTCTTTGCAACTCAAGTCTCATTCTTGTTTAAACAATCTTTTAACGCATTGCTTATTGCCTGCGCGTTGCAGTCACTCAATTCAACTAAATCGTTGTGACCTATTGTTTGTCACCCAGCAGTGCTTCCCAAGAAACGTTGCTATAAGTGTAACCATGATTCAGAGAGACATTCCAGCGATAATAAATTGTCCACGGGAGAATTAATTGAAGCTAACTTTGTTTCAAATCCAGCCCATTGATTGGCTGAGACCATGGACACATTTATTGTTGGCGATGCTGACTGCTGGCCCCGTCACTCGCCATGTTATCTTCAAGTTGGCGAGTCACCCATTTGTTAGTGGGGATAATTAATCGCCCATTTATCCTCTGCGCTTTGGGTAAGCATTTATAAAATATATCTTATTTTATGTATTAGGATAAAGGTTTGATGCAACAAGTATCATGATTGAAGTGGTTTGTAAAAACTGAGACGATCATTTCACTGAAGAGTTGGCCTGAGCTTCGCGGTCTGCAAGGCCGCCCTCCGCCATTTTGTCCCACCAGACTATCCTAGGGCTTGAAATCTCAATTTTCCTATGTGTAATCTTTCTGATATGCTTTGTGAACATATCTTATTCTCAAATGCATATCCACTGCAATTTGTCTCTGTGTTATAAAGTGTTCTCTTTGAGTGCATATTTTGTATCTCGTTTCTTATACTTGAGAAATGTTACTATCTGTGTACAACTAGTCTGTTGTGCAGAAGAAATGTTCTCGATTGAATTCTCGTGCACTTGGGAGTTAATCTTTTGTTTACATTGTTGTAAATACACAGAGGTATGATTGTCTTGTAATCTTTTTTCATACATGATGTTATGGGAACGCAGGAAATGTCAGTTAGTTATAATCTCAGGTGAGAGGAAAGAAAACATGCACCAAATAACCAAGGGCTTAGCAGGACGTGCATTCTCCGTCTGCATTGTACTCCGGTTGTAGGGTCTAGGCTAATAATGCTTGTCCAGGAATTTACCAACAACATTCTTACTGCTTGACTTACTACATGAGTGTTCTTGAAGTCAATGCCCTTCCTATGATGGCAGAATTTGGTGGGATGTGGCAACGTTTATTAAACTTCCTACTTTTAATAGTCTAGGGGGAAGAGAATCATCTGTTCTTGTATTCTGGTTTTGAGATGTTGGGTAGATGATTCCTACGTTGTATGGGACAAGATTCACATGCTTTTTCTTTTATGAGTATTTTACTTTTTATGTTCGTGATTGTTACTGCTGGAGTAGACCATCTAAATTCACCCCAGTGAGGACAAACATATGATAATGATGATGGTGATGGTGATGGTGAGGAGGATGAAGGAGGAGATGACTGATCTGGTAGTTAACCTTCTGCGATTTGACAGTGATACTTATCTAATGCTGTTTGTAACTATGGAAAAGAGATTTAGGAATTGTTGACATGAGGCCATTGTCTCAGGTGTTCTGATCATGTTGTGACAGCGGTACTATCAGGACGTTTTGATGGTTAGGAGGTGGGTAACCCCTCGGGAAGCTCCAGTATCAGTTCAGAAGAGATGTACATATTGAGTAGATACCTCACTCACTTTTGGAGTGAGACAAAACTCTGCAGTAGGCGACGAGTGATAGGAAACTGGAAACACCCTCCTTTCTTCTTCCTTTTTGTTTCCTTTATTTTTTATTATGATACAATATTAACAAGTCATGGGTTTTATTACTAATGTATATCGACCCTGTTTTCTCTTCATTGTGTAGGCGCCAAAAAGATGCGGGTGGAGTATTGGCAATGTATTTATAGTCAAAACGCTTGTATTTAGAGGCGGGAAACTGGGTCATCAGCCCACCTCTAATATGGACCTGTTAGAGTTTGGAAAGTGTTACTGATGACTGCCGCGCACACTGAACCTGTATTTCAGTGCATGGGTACTTATTGGACTTTGACAGTTGAAATGTTGATCCCTTACATCTGGGAGCTTCCGGACGGTGCTCAGCATTACATTGTATGCAAGAGCCAGAGGATCTGCCTGGCCTATCTGGACAAAGAGCGATACCCTATTTACTAATCCAGTCCCGGATTTTCACGTTCCACTAGCCTATACAAGAGGCTCATGGATAGTGTGGGGTTCACCAGCAATTAACAGTATAGATTCGAAGACTATTTTTGCGAACTCACAGCTTCCTTTGAATCTCATCATCCAGTATTTCCCAGCCATGGGCAATCAAGCACTATACTCACTCCAGGTCAATGCTAGTTGCGTGTTTAGCTGAAGAAGGATAAAGCCTACATCTGTATCCAGAAAAAAGGGACTAGAAGTTTATGCACAATTTCAGGTTAACTATTTTTATGAAACACTATAGAGACTGGATGTCCTTCCTCATTCAAAGGATACTGAAGAACTCTGCGCCTAATCTTGGATTTATCAATCATACAGACAGCTAGAGAATTATACCTCGATCTGTTACACCACGCGGGAATGCCTCTAACCCAGCTACTCAATAGCTGTGACTTAGTGGATATATATTTTATTCTATTGGATTGCCCATATGTGTGTGTGTGTACAATTCCAAATTCCCTGGATACGTGGGAATATATATCAGCTGTTTCCTGGATTATAGCGAGTGAGGATTATGGCAAGACCTTTTTGATGGATAATTAGGAAGAAAGAGTCACCAATAGTCACCTAGGACAGTACCAGAGACAGATTAGATAGTTTTTCTTTATATATGTCTTTGTATGGATTAGTTTTCACTTGATTTGTTTTTTTGGGATGTTTGGGGAAGTCTGTTCTGGTTGTATAACTTGTGTGAGTTACCCGAATATGATAATTTCTTTCATGTATATATCACCATGGTTCAACCAACAGGGTTTTTCCATGACCCAAATGTTTTCACAATACAGTGGTCTTTTTTGTGTGTTTAACCAAGCCTTGAAGTTAATTCATTGTGAACGTCTTGTTCCAAAGTTGATGTTTATAGTCAATTTATGGTTGCTGTTGTTGTCTAAGAAGACACTGTTGAAGAACTGTAAAAAATCAGAAATAAATATCATAATGGGTGATTTCAACGCAAAAATCGGAAAGCAAAGCGATGGATACAGTGTAGGCAACCATGGTTTGGGAGAGAGAAATGAAAGAGGTTACAGACTTGTAGAATGGGCAAAAGAACAAGAATTGGTTGTAGGAAACACCTGGTTTAAACAACATCCTAGAAGATTATGGACATGGAGGAGTCCAGACAGCAGGATTAAAAACCAGATAGATTACATCCTGATAAGCAAAAGGTTTCGAAATGCATTAACAGTTGTAAAAACAGTTCCAAATGCAGACTGTTACAGTGATCACAGATTAATTACTGGCACATTGAGGGTAAAGTTAAAGAAAGTCAAGTATACAGCAGGAAACCCTAAATATGACTTGTGCAAATTGAAAACCGACAAAGAAATACAAGATAATTTTAACATAGAAGTAAAGAACAAATTTGATTTATTGTCTGATCTAGAGATCCTATTTCAAGATGTAGATGATCAATGGGAAATGCTGAAGAATTCAATCAGTTGTGCAGCAGAAAAAACTATTCCAAAAGTAAAGAAAGTTGGCCGTAAGACATGGATGACTGAAGAAATTTTACAACTAATGGAAACAAGAAGACAGAACAAAAATAATCCTGCCAAATATGAAGAAATTCACAGAAAAGTCAGAACCTTATGTAAGGAGGCTAAAGAAACATGGCTTGAGAAAAATTGCAGAGAAATTGAAAAACAACACAACAGTAAAAATGCGAAACTAATGCACAAAAGAATTCAGGAGATTACTAATCAAAGAACACGTACATCAGCAGGCTGCCTAAAGACAAAAGATGGAAGAGTCATAATAGAAAAAGATCAGATTTTACATGTATGGTCAGATTACGTGAAAAACCTTTATGACGATAGCAGAGACGAACAATATATTGTTCAAAATAACAATGAAGGGCCAGCAATTTTGAAGATGGAGGTTCAGAATGCTCTTAATCATATGAAATCTGGCAAAACCCCCGGTCCAGACAGCGTCACAACAGAAATGATTAATGCTTTAGAAGAATATGGAATAGATAAAGTTACCAGTCTGCTTAATACAATATATGATACTGGAAATATACCTCATGAGTTATGTAATTCTGTATTTATTGCAATCCCAAAGAAATCAGGAGCCTTGGAATGTGATCAACATCGAACAATTAGTATAATGAGTCACATCACGAAGATTTTGCTAAGAATTATCATGCAAAGAGTTAGGAGGAAAATACAACCTGAAATAGGAGAAGAACAATGTGGGTTTGTGGAAGGCAAGGGTACAGTAAATGCTGTGTATATACTGAGAAACATAATCGAACGTTCTATAGAAGTAAACAAAGATCTACACCTTTGCTTCATTGACTACACAAAGGCTTTTGATAAAGTGAGACATGTCAACATGATAAGGATGCTTGAAGATCTACAAATTGATGGGAAAGACCTTAGACTTGTAAAAAACATATATTGGAAACAACAAGCTGCCATAAGAGTTGATAATGAAGTAAGCCAATATCAGCCTATTAAGAGAGGTGTGAGACAGGGATGTGTAATGTCTCCAGATCTGTTTTCCCTGTACAGTGAAAATATTTTCAGAAATATTGAAAATATGGAAGGAATCAACATTGGGGGACGATGCATCAATAACATTAGATATGCAGATGATACAGTCTTGATTGCAGACAATGAACAGGACCTGCAAAATTTAGTAGATGCGGTTGTTACACACAGTGAACAACTAGGGTTAGAATTAAATTGTAAAAAGACACAGATTATGGTCGTCACTAAGAAGAACGAAATACCACAGTGTAATATACAAGTAAATGGGAATATTCTTCAACAAGTGAATAGGTACAATTACCTCGGAACAGTAATAACATCTGATGGGAGATGCCTTGAAGAGATTAGAACAAGAATCGCCATGGCAAAAGTAGCCTTTAGCAAGATGAAAAACATACTGACCAATAAAAAGATGTCAATTGAAACGAGAAAAAGAGTGTTGAGATGCTACATAGAACCTGTACTTTTATATGGATGTGAAGCTTGGACAATGAGCAGCCAGGCTGAAAAACATTTGATGGCTGTAGAAATGTGGTTTCTGAGGAAAATGCAAAGAATACCATGGACAGCCAGAAAGACCAATGAACAAGTCCTTCAAGAAACAAATGAAGATCGTAAACTGATCAGAGACATTAGACGTAGACAGTCACAATTTTTTGGGCATGTTATGAGAAGAAATAATTTGGAGAACTTGGTGACAACTGGTAAGATCGAGGGGAACAGACCAAGGGGAAGACCTAGAAACAAGTATCTGGATGGCTTGGCCTTGTGGCATGGTCGAGACAGAAACACGGAACTGATCCACGACTCTGTTGATCGAGTGAGATGGCAGAACATGACCGCCCACGCTTACCGGCATGGCACATGATGGATGGATGGTTGTTGTCTAACAATGATTGTTCCCATCTGTTACGTAATACAGTGATTCATTGTGTTGTTTTTGCCTAACAGTGGTTGTTCCCATCTGTTATGTAATACAGTGATTGTGCATGGCAGTGGATACCTGTCATTGCTTTGATATATATATATCTCTGTGTGTGTGTGTGTGTGTGTGTGTGTGTGTGTGTGTGTGTGTGTGTGTGTGTGTGGGAGATTAAATGTGGGGCTGGGGACTTACACATAGACACACCTTCTTGTTAGAGTCACTAGTTACTCGGGTGTCTGTTGTAGAACTTCCCGGGTCTCCCGGCCTTCTATGGGAAACATTTCTTCTATATTAGTGTTGAATTTGCATCATTTTCTGCCTTTTTCAATGCTTGGGGTTTTCTTGAGCCAGTATATTATTTCCTCTAGAGGGCGTGTTTGGGAATGAGACCCAATTCTTGCCGGAATACCCCTAGTAAACGTGTCCTTATTCTCATTTATTATCTTTACAACCCCACAATCGTATTAAAGGGAATTAAATTAGAACAACCCCGGGAAGGTTAACCCGGTCAACAAATGCCCACAGAAGTCGGATGTGTCCGCCTAACGGCGCAAGAACGCAGCTCTGCTGTAAACAGGCACAACGCAATCACGTCCGAAAAAAAAAAAAAAAATCCGGATGAAGGCAGAAGAAGAAGAATAAATTAGAACAAGAATCGCCATGGTGAAAGTAGTCTTTAGCAAGATGAAAAACAATCTGACCAATACAAGATGTCAACTGAAACGAGAAAAAGAGTGTTGAGGGGATACATTGAGCCTGTTCTTTTATATGGACGTGAAACTTGGACAATGTGCAGTCAAGCTGAAAAACATCTGATGGCTGCAGAAATGTGGTTTCTGTGGAAAATGCAAAGAATACCATGAGCAGATAGAAAAACCAATGACCAAGCACTACAGGAGGCAAATGAAAATCATAAATTGATTAGAGAAATTAGACGTAGACAGTCAAAATTTTGTGGAAATGTTATGAGAAGAAATGGATTGGAGAACTTAGTGACAACTGGCAAGATCGAAGGGAACAGATTAAGAGGAAGACCGAGAAGTAAATACCTGGATGGCTTAGCCATATGGCATGGACGAGACAGGAGTACTGAGCTGATCCACGACTCTGGTGTTCGAGTGAAATGGTGTGTCATGACCGCCCACGCTTTCCGGCATGGCACATGATTGATTGATTGATTTAATATTGCGCATTAATGTACTAAGACTGGTTTACTCCCTCGCTTCAGTTCAAATTCGGCTTTTTAGTGTTCCCAAAATGATTTTTAAAGTAACTTTTACCCACCTAAAAAAAAAAACACACCCAAAAGCACCCAAAAAAAATTGTAAAGCACCAAATTCGCGCTCCGCGCTAAATGCATCATTTTGGCACTAAATGACTTGAAAAAGCACTAAATTTAGTGCGAAAAGCATCAAAATGGCAACACTGAAAGTAGGGCAGGATAAAAGATTAAGAACAGCTTGGTTGAACAACGAAGTTATATGAGTTATAGGTAGCGTATTCAGAAAGAAGACAGCGTTTATAAAATTGATCACAACTAAATCTGAACAAGGCGATTTTACTTACAAAATAGTACAACGGAATGTCAAATGAACAATTAGAGCATCTAAAGATGAATCCTGGAAAATATATGTGAACAGATGGCGACTCTTAGCAAAAACTACCTAAGAAAATATTATAAAATGTTTCAATAATATGAGAAACAGAGATTTCATGCTACAACCCAACCCCATCATAAACGGCAAAAGAGGTATACCATTATTTAATCCACAACAAAGACTAGCAAAGTGGGTGGAATACTTTCAAGAATTACTTAACACCACACATAATACAGGGTGTATTTTTAATGACCGTGAAGTGTTTGAATATATTTCCGGTCCAAGTTTTGTAATTACCTAGTATGTTGCATGAAATTTACAGAGGGTGAATACAAAACCTGGACAGGCAATATTTTCAAACACTGCACAGTCATTAAAAATACACCATATAGCATAGAAAACTTAATTTTTATGACTAAAAGCTGTGGACAACATGAACCAAACTTCATCCCTGCAGACGTCAAATCAGTTATACAGAAAAGCCCTAAAAACAAAGCACCGGGTCCGGATGGAATAACCACAGAAGCTATTCAGACATATAGGAAAACAAGAGTTAAATGACTGACAAGACTTTTTAATATAGCGTGGGAGGAAAGAAACGTTCCAGATGATTGGCAACAGGCAGTAATAGTGCCAATATGGAAAAAGAAAGGCAATATGAGAGAGTGCGAAACATACAGAGGTATATCACTCCTGATCAATATAGGGAAAATGTACGCAAAACTATTGGAACAAAGAGCTAGACCCATAGTTGAAGAACAGTTAAGTACAATTTGGCTTCAGGAAAGGTAAACGTTGCATTGACACACTATTCACACTTAGACAAATATCGGGGGGGGGGGGGCATCGAATAAAGTGACCAGCAGAATATTGTGTTTGTAGATCTGAAAACGGCTTTCGATAGAATAGACAGATACAAATTATGGACCATCTTTGAAGGCTATGGGATACAAGGACAATTGCTAGAAAATATCATAGCCATGTACCACTCGAGCCAAAGTGCTACATAGACAGAATATCCAAAGAAGAAAAGCTTGACCTAACAGATTCAGAAAATTGTGAACACTTTGCTTCAGATAAAACAATAGATCCCCAATAAATGAACTTCTATTTGCAGACGATCAGTGCCTGTTTTAAATCGACGATGGCTGACTGCAAAATCATATTAATAATCTGTGTTCAACATGCAGCAGATACAATATGAGTATAACTACAGCCCAAACCGAAGCAATACAAGATAGCAGATCTCCTGGTCCATTAAGTATACAGATAAATGGCACATCTCTGAAACAACTTAAAGAATTCTTCTTCTTCTTCTTCTTCTTCTTCTTCTTCTTCTTCTTCTTCTTCTTCTTCTTCTTCTTCTTCTTCTTCTTCTTCTTCTTCTTCTTCTTTGTCTTCTTCTTCTGCGTTCATCCGAAGTTGTTTTTTTCCGGACGTGATTGCGTTGTGCCTGTTTAAAGCAGAGCTGCGTTCTTGCGCCGTTAGGCCGACACATCCGATTTCTGCGGGCATTTATTGACCGAGTTAGCCTTCCCGGGGTTTCTTAGGACGTTTGACTCTCACTGTTGTGATGTTATCCCCCATCCCGGCTGGCCCATATAGAACAGCCAAAGACATCTTCGTCAGCCCTCAAGGGAAGGCAGGGGCAGACCATGGGCATTTCCCGCCATCCAAGAAGGCTTCCATAATTGCAGAGCCGACACATAGCGCTCTGGTACTGAGCTCACCCAAGGAATTGTCCCGTCCTGCACATGGCTGCTTAGCCTCACTTCAGTATCTTGGGCCCTCCGTTCACCACAGGCTGTTCCTCCGAAAACCAGAAGAATGCAGTCTGCAGATAGCATCCACACAGTGAGCTTTCGATTCGGACTTTCCACGTAATGGATGTGCTATCCAAGCAATATTCCATTTATTGCCACTAGGACACTTTTTCCACCTTTGATGACGCCTACACAGTGAGCTTTCGATTCGGACTTTCCACGAAATGGATTTGCTAGCCAAGCAATATTCCATTTCATGCTTCTGGGATGCTTTTGTTACTGACATACCTGTGGTATGAAGTATGGCAGTCTAAGTACTTTTTCATGCACCTTTAAATGTCAACCTGAATGTAGTTAAAGTAAGCTGCAGTCAACTTGAGCTTGTTGATATCTCTATAGAGCTTGTCCTCAAATGGAGCAGGTGTGGGCCAAAACATCTTTCTCTGTTCTCCATATATTGGGCACTCCTGCAGCAGATGTTTAGCTGTCATTTTACCAGTTCCACAATAACATTCATCGATATCTCGTATCTTTAGTTTATTTAACAAATGGTATTTCAGATTGTTGTGTCCTGTGCGGAGTCTGAAGATTGTTACTTGTTCTTTTCGGTCGAGTTTGTAATATGCATCTTCCTTCTGGTGGCCTGGATGCTCTGATTCCCATTTGGCTCTATAAGTGCTTTTTATGAACCTCTTTGCCTCATTATAGGTTATGTCTATATCAGACTGTGGTAGTCGTCCGGCCTCTTTTGCCAGTCTGCCAGCCTCTTCATTTCCAGGTAAATGCAATGTGATGGGATCCACTGTATTACAACTTTTTTGGATTTATGACATAGTCCATAGAGTGCTGCTCTTAGGTCTGCTAGTTATGTGCTGTTTTTGCTCTTCAGTATTGAGACAGCTGACTTTGCATTTGTGAAGATAGCTATTTGCTTCTCTTTATTTTCCTCCATCAAGAGCATTTCTGCTGCAGTTTTCAAAGCTTATACCTCTGCTTTGAAGTTACTTGAAAATTTTCCAGTTGCCGCTGACTGTGTTTATTTCACTCCATTTTTTAAATTTAGGAGAATTCCTTCTCCCTCATTTTCTATAGAATGTTTTGCTGATCCGACTGTATATGCATGGGTCCAATTGCTACTCTGGTAATGTTCTTTTATATAGTTTAGATCGATTTTTCTTCTTTCTTTTTCATTCTGAGTGTTCTTTTTCTCAATACTAGGAATGTTTTCTACCATCTCAGGCAGTTGCTGCTGTCTCCAAGCTGGGAACTTGTGTGCATTGTAAATGGGTTTGACTGTTGATATATTAAGTATAGGATCTGCCCTAATCTTTCGGTTTGCGGTTTCTACAAAGTTGCTACGCTTCAGTCTTCCCTTTCCAAAGCCATTAAACCTGTTATACATAGGGTGGTCTGTCAATCTTCTAAATTGTTCTGCTTGTTGCTGGACTCTGCTATCTCTTCTATCCTGCATTGGTTGTAAACAAGTGATCTTTTCTAGTTCATTAATAGGCGTTGTCTTCAGGCTTCCAGTTATGATTCGCATTCCTTGATTTTGGACTCTACTTATTTTGTTAAAGTTTGACTTAGCTGCTGTTGCACAAGCTGCGATGCCATATTCCAGTACTGGCCTCACCCGTCCAGTATATAACTTCTTGAGAACTTTCTCATCTTGCTCGCCATGTTGTAACAGCAAGCTTTTTCATGATTGCCATTCTTTATTTTGCTCTTGTTCGATTTTTCTCAACATGTGTCTTCCATGTCAGGCGACGATGGAAGGTGACTCCTAGATAGTTTGGATTTTCTTCATGGCGCAATATTTTTCCATTCAATACCAGCTTAGGTTGCTGAGTTATATTTGAGTGGGAGAACACTGTGCATGTTGTTTTCTCGTCACTTATCTTCACTAGCCATGATTTTGACCAGTTATCTAGCGCTAATAAATAAGGCTTGTTGTATTCTGCTGTTAGCTGTACTAATATATTCTTCAGATGTCCATATGGCTAAGTTATCTGCAAAGGAGGATGTGTGTACTCTGGCTGGAAAATTTTTCGTGATGTCATTTTTATATGCTAGGAATAATGTTGGTGAAAGAACTCCTCCTTGAGGGACACCTTGCTTAAATAGCCTCATTTTGCTGGTTTGTCTTTGTACAAATCTGCAAAACACTTATGGCAAAGTCCTCGAAAAAATAGTACCGCGCAGGCTCCAGCAACATTTGGAAAGTCGGAATCTGCTTCTGTCACAAAAAATGCCTGGAGGATGCGACCAGGAGATGCGGGATTTGCCAGATACACACCATCTCTAGGCCCACAGCAACGTTCACAGTTTATAGCAACTTTACGGGCAAAGGGGAATAACCCCAGTAATCCTTTACCCGTAAGGGAGTGGAAGATTACGCCCATGGATTCTGGAAAGTTCTATATGTATGTACCGGAAACTTGTGATTTGACTGCGCAGACGCAGTCACTCGACTAGAACTGAGGGAGATGATGGTTGTTCTGGCCAACAAACCAGAAGTTCTGTGTGGCTGCAGTAAGAGGAAGGAATGGTTCCAATGTCAATGTTAAAGACAGTCGACATAACGTTCCCAGTTTGGACGAGGTTTCATCCTTCTAACTGCATTGCCAAATAAAAAGGTGAGAGTGCTACCTTTCTTAGATCAGTTGGTGTCGGAATTGCAAACACCCGAGATTGTCGATTGCATAAAGCCATATTCGCGCGTAGGTCGAGAGTGGGCCTGTAAATTTCTGCAACAAGCAGGCTTGTTTACATGACCCAATTTTTTGGCCTGTTTCCAACTGTCTGCACGGCTGTGAAAAGTACAGGTATTGAATGCTTGTCTCGCCGTCAGAACCGGCTGGGAAAAAATGAGGCTGGGCCTGAATGTTGGCAAGATGGGCACTACTTGACCGCCTTTGAACTCAGGCGTAGTCGACAACCGGAAATCGGTGAAGGCGTAACGAAACCCTACCGAGTGGGGTATCCTCCGACTCGGCCGGTCAAAACGAATCTCATGGGAACGTCCTTTGGTGAATCGACGGGCATTTGAGCGATCCCGCGTGTGTCGAAGTTCGCATCTTTTGGCGGGGCGATTGCTGGTTTTTCTTTGCCTTCCTCATACACTTTGTGTTCAAGGTCTCCTTAACTGACTACCATGCTAATCTATAGTGGGTTCCTGTGAGGAGAACAACGGGGAAGGGAAAGAGGGAGAAATGATGCTACAGACATGTTCTGATGGTTGCAGGGGGGATGAACTGGGGGAAAGCAGGGCCACCTGGGAAGATCTGGAAGGGGGTTTTGCCAACGGCCCTCCTTCAGGGCCATCTTGCCTATGGGTACTGTAGACCCTCTAACCCTCTATGTCATTAGAAGACTTCCTCTGGGGAACTGGGGGAAGACACTCATGACTAGTCACCGTGGGTTTACTCTGTCACCAGTCCAGGGAAACAGATGATCTATCCCGCTACTTGTCAGACCCCAGACCTTATTCTTCTTCTGACCGTGAGGCATGGCCTGTAATTGAACCACCGCCCATCTTAGGGAGGTGATTCACTCTATGAGTACCATGATTGTGTCTATCCCCATATGATGGGTCCTGGTCACGTGATTCTCACCGAGGGTTGCCTGTGTCATTTTTCCAGATTCTACCTTCATGAGAGGAGTAATTGACAGCCGTCCAAATCATAGACATGTGTCAGCGTCAACAGTCTGGACAGACCAGTCAACGTGAGGTGATCATACTGCCATCACCCGGTCAGTCGTCCATGCCCTTAGAAAAGCTCCAGTATGAGGTATCAACTGGGTTATGACAAGGACATCTTGGCAAGTATCATGTTCACGTGATTGTCCAGCACTGCCACTGATGACCTATTCAACAACTATTCAACGTTTTTGTGAAATCAGACAACGCTTGGTCCACACAATTATGTTCTGTTAGAACTCTGGCCATTGACACAATGTTTCTGTGAACATCACTTTAGACTGTGGATATATAGTTTGGTTGGTGCCATTGTTGGGAGAGACATGCACGTTGGCATACCCTGGAGTGGTTGAGAGAACCTGATATATTAGCCAACTAACATTATAGAGGTTTGTCATTCCTAGGAGGGAAGCATTCATCTCATCGGATGTCGATGAGAATCCTCAGCATCGTTCAGACACATGTTCATATATATATATATATATATATATATATATATATATATATATATATATATATATATATATATATATATAAAGAGAGAGAGAGAGAGAGAGAGAGAGAGAGAGAGAGAGAGAGAGAGAGAGAGAGAGAGAGATTCATAGATAAGTGCAATAGCCTGTTCCCTTCACCTCATGGAAGCTGTTGACATTTAATTTGGGGGCGTTCGACCGGGATTGTAATGATTCAGCTCTGGTGATTATTGATAGGACAAGACCTTCCTAATATCTCTACATAAGTCTGCGTAGGTCTTTGGTCCTATTTCCACTCTTGACACTGATAGATTAACTTGTGGCGTGCTGTGTTGTGTGTATAGATAAGATCTGTGTATTGATTATTTATCTATTGCATTGTTGATTTTGCATTTACACAACTCACACCCGCACTGGCTATGGCAACTTCCAAACTCGATATGGCAGAACTGCGGGCAAGAGGTGAAGGAATGGGCCTGTCAGGTCCTGCACTATCAGAGTACATACAGGGGGTGGAGAGAGATTTCCGTCAGGCGGAAAGAGAAGATCGGAAGACATAGTTGGAATTAAAAAAGATGGAGTTGGAGACTAAAAGAATTGAAGCTAAGCAAGCCACTAAAAAGTTGGAACTTGAAGCTGAGCAGGCTGCTAAGAGACTTGAAGCTGAGCAGGCTGCTAAGAGACTCGAAGCTGAGCAAGCTGCTAAGAGTTTAGAAGCTGAATAAGAAGCTAAGAAAATAGAGCATGAGTACCGAATGCGGGAACTCGAGCTCAAGGCACAATCTGGCAGGGAATCTGAGGGAGCAGTGGGAAGTTCGTCTCTCCCTGGTTCACCTACCTTGGGTAGACATGGTTACCATGCCATCAAGTTTCCTCTAGCTATTTATGAGGAAGACAAGGAAAAGATAGACCAGTACTTATTGTCACAAAATAAAACCGTGTGTTTAACCGGTTGATTATTATAGAGGATTTTTTTGATTAACCGGACTATCTGCTAAGCAACAAGGGTTTCAACGAATACAGAGAAAACATTCATAGTTGTGGCTACACGTGTTTCCAAAACAGGTCGGGCAGAAATAACAGTTGTACTTGTACATCTGGTTGACGGATTGGCCACTGTCGGAAGTGCGGGAGCCGAATCTCGACAACGCCGTGGCAGTTTGTCAACATTTGAATACAAATGGAAGCAGTGGGGTCAGCCCATAAACACATTTGGTGGTGAGTGAGGAGGAAGTGAGTGCGCTGAATCATACATCGTTTTGACAAGTCAGATGGAAAACGGAAGTACTCAGCAAGGAAGTAAACAGTCCATATGTCATATAGTTTCCGGACATCACTCAGAGGGGCAGATTGCTACTGACAGCTTGTTGAGGAAAACTCTTTGTTGGAACTCGACAGCAACTCGCTGGCTTGTTTTGAGAATCTAAACTATTACTGACAACTTTGACAGGACTTAAGCCAGGAAAATAGTTTCCTGACAATGGATGATATGCGCAAATAACACCTGCAGGACGTCACCCATATCACGTGACCAATTTTAGGAGTTTGCCATATAAACCCGAGTTGGGATCAACTAGGGGGGAGTTGACCAAGAACCGTGGATTATGATGGACGTGTTTGTGGGAGAGCTCTACAGTGTTAGATTAATTTAACATTAACTAGCATGTGCCGTTATGGCAAAGTGTAGTAGCCATCCCGGGAATGAGGCGGTTTTTACATAAGGTAGTCAATATAGTCTATTAGTTCTAATTAATATAGACTGTAGCCTTGTTAAACTATAGTGTGATGATTAGCACTGTTAGTGGAAACTAGTTAGAGTAGAATAGTGATAGTAGCTATGCTAGTTAAGAATAGAGTAATGATGGATAATTGGGAGACGGGGAAATTGCCCGCTGGGGTTTTGCACTATGTATGGGTCATTTCTTATCATAGCCTGATTCGGCTCTAGGTGGGTAGCTAATCTGCTCTATGACTAATTCTAGTTAGCTAAAGATCATTAAGCAAGGTGATAGGCTTACACTCAGCCGAAAGGATCAGTGACTAGTACTATCACCAGATGTGTTGTTTCTATCCTAGGTTCCCTACCAGATCCAAGGAAACTCAACAAGTTTTTGGGAAAGAATCCAATCCCATTAGGAAGAACACCAGTTCAAGAATCAATAAAGTTGCATACAGAACGTTGCATACAGAAGGAAGTTGATTCACCAAAGAGAGTGATGCGTACTGATGCACCACACAGCATCAGACAGTAGTAACGAACTGAAAACATTAAGTCTAATAATTACATAGTGTGATATAATCTCGTGTAATAGAACACAAGACTTGATACTTGAGGCTAGATAGACACGAGGGAGGATCCAGTACAGTAACAATTAACATTAATCTGTGTACACACTGCAAAAGACTTGTGCATTTTTTTATGAACGATAGGAACGGACATTGTGTAGTGGGCAACCGGTCCATGATTAACTGTTAATACCACCGGTGTCTATTTCGGATGTTCATGAAATTGGATTACCAGAGGTCTACAGAGGCAAAGCATTATCCGGCAAGATGGTTCCGGCAACGGGTGAGACGTACTTGTTCTGACGTAACGTGCTGTGGTCTATCTTTGCTGTGATCAGCTGACTGAGTTGATGTCTGAGAGACAGAGTCTACACACTTTATAGAACACGTCACACATTTTCTTCGCATACACGTCTCATACACGTTACACTTTTATTTTAATAAATTAATCTTTATTAATTTCTAGAAGCAAGAGTTGTTGAGTATGTTGCGTTGGGGAAGTATGAGAAGGGGGGCATAGTACGACAGTGAGAGAGTGATAGGAAAAGGTGTCCATAGGCTGATGGAGTGTGTTGGACGGAAGCTGGTGGATTCTCCAGAATATTGAGAGAAAAAAAATATTATAATGTGGGTGTCGGATCTCCTCACTCCAGGGACGACACTTTAAAGGAGGACACGACACTTATAGAAATTCGAGGCAATGTCTGTCGTTATGGGTCTAGATAGGGACAAATGGTGTCTTAAGGTATCTCAGTGATTGCGCAGAACGGCGTTCGAAGTCTACTCGTGGTTGCCGCCGGAACACGTGAACAACTACGACGAGTTGAAGACCGCCTTACTCAAACGTTTCGAGGTCACGTCACACACTTATCGGAAGAAGTTTTGATCCGCGAAATGAGAGCCGGGTGAGCTGTTCACCGCTTACATTCTGCATCTGAAATCCTACCTCAATAAATGAATGGATCTAGCTGGGTTTGCTCATGACTACGAAAGTCTCGAAGAACTCATGATAGTAGACCAGATACGTAAGCATATGTCGAAACCTCTCAAGGCCTTCTTGGGAGAGCAAGGGGTGGAACGAATGGACGTTGTGACTAAGCTATCCGAACGATTCGTTGAGGTTCATGGGGAGGCTAGTGAAACCCATCCCCAAAATCCCAAAATTCAGGACAAGACAGATAAAAAGGAAACGAAAAACTCTCAATCACGGAAGGTAGAATCTAGTGAAAAATCCACTGACAAGAGTCCGGAGGAGTCGAAGGAGGGGAGTGATAACCCACAGCAGTCTTCCCCGAAAAAACTCTGGAAGGGAAGATGGTGCAAACAATGCAGGTCGAATGCGCACAATACCAAAGATTGCAGATCATAGCCGAAAGCCTCCCACTACGCGGCCTGCCTAGTGGAACCAAAAGTGGACTCCGCCGAAAAGGTCGAGGCCGAGGAAGAGACTCCGGACCAAGATAGGCCACCTGTAGTTGAACTGATAGAAGTTAGTTTCCAACAATTTGAGTGTCTTTATGACACTGGCCTGGACGGGGAGGTAGTCATTGCCGCCAATCTGGTACACCCTGGACAAGTCACAGGGGAGACCATGGAGATAAAGCCTGCGATGAAGAGTGCTGTGGCCATGAAGCTTCCAATCGCCCAAGTGGAGATTCGGTCAAGATATGTCACCGGCACAATTAAGGCCACTGTATTGACCGATCCCATCTTTCTCGTCATCCTAGGTTGCCGGTATATCTTCCTGGGGGATGCCCAGGGAGCAAATCCACATGGGAGCCATTCAGACTCGTTCCCAGACGGGAACCGATCAGGCAGACGCAATAGTCTCTAACCCCCTGCCTGGGGAGTTGCGAACTGCCCAGAGTGAGGATGCAACCCTACGTCCTTGCTACAAGAAGCTGCAGAGAAGTGCTGACCCACCAAAACGGGGGAAGTACTACATGAAGAATCGGCTGCTCAACCGGAGAGATGGAAGGGGAGACAACCTACACGGTCAGTTGGTAATTTAGAAGTCCTACCATTCCCAGATTCTTCATATGGGGCATACCATCTCGTTTAGCGGGCATATGGGCATTGCCGTCACCTTGCAGCGAATTTCCTGCCATTACTATTAGCCAGGAATGACCGGCGATGTGCATCGGTATGTGAATTCATGCCCCGAGTGCCAAAGAGTGGCACTGAAATACTGGACAGCGCCGGTGGTCTTGGGTGAAATGCCCATAATGAACTCTACTTTCGAGAGGGTGGCCATCGACATCGTGGGTCCTCTCCCTAGGACTAGGAGGAGGAACATGTACATCCTCACAATGGTGGATTGCTGTTCGATGTGGGGTAAGGCCATACCACTGACCACCATTGACTCGAAACGGGTGGCTGACGCACTGATAGAGGCCTTTACCAGATTAGGCTTCCCTAATCAGATTCTGACCGACAATGGGTCCCAGTTTTGTGGCAAACTCATGGAGGAGGTATTTAGATTATTTCACTCCAACCACATTCACACCAGCCCTTACCACCCTCAAGCCAATGGACAAGTCGAGGGATTCAACGGAACGTTGATGACGATGCTCCGAAAACTTGCACACAAAAAACCTGATAGGTGGGATGAATACATCCCAGCAACACTTTTCGCCTATCGAGAAGTGCCTCATGGCTCGACAGGACTACCACCAGCTACTCTGCTGTTTGGTCGACCAATCAAGGGACCATTGGAGGCTTTGCTGAGGAGTTGGACCAAGGAGGGAACGTCAGAAGAAGTGATCTCCTCTTATAAATATGTGGAGGAGCTGAAAGAAAAGCTTCACACGGGCTGGGCACTGGCAACTCAGAACTTGCGAAAGGTCAGAAAAAGACATGCGGTCTAAGGACAGATCTCTCGAGGTGGAAGACAAAGTCTTGTGGTTACTCCCAACGGGAACCAAGAAACTGGAGATAGGATGGCAAGGACCATTTCCCGTGGAACGGGTGGTATCTAGAACCAACTATCAGATCCGGATCCGGGGAAAGTCGAAGTTTTCCATATTAATCTGCAGTGGAAGTACGAGGAGAGACCCGGTGACATAGCAGCCCACCTCATGACGATGACAGTCGCCGTAGAGATTGAAACAGGACCCGACGAGGGCCGGGAGTATCCACTTGTGCACCAAGAAACCTATCGGGATGTGCAAGTGAACCCTGATCTGACTCCCCAAGAGAGAGAGAAAAGATAGCCCAAGTCTTGGAGTCCCATCAGCAGATACTGACTAATAAACCCGGCCGGACGGGATTGGTCGAGTTCGATATGACCTTGACCACACAAGATCCTGTCCGCCAAAAGGTGTACCCGGTGCCATTCTCTAAAGAGAGGGCCCTGGAAGAGGAAATACAGTGCTGAAGGATGACGTGATTGCGCCATCCACATCACCCTACAATGCGGGTGTGGTTTTGCTACGCAAACCAAGTGGAGAGCACCGATTGTGTATAGATTATCGACTCCTGAACAGTCACACCCAGTTTCAGGTGGAACCCTTACCGACTCCAACCCAGTTATTCGCTACGCTCCACCAGGCTAGGTAATTCTCCAAAGTTGATCTGAGTAGGGGGTATTATCAGATCCCAGTCAAACCGGAGGTCCGACCCCTGCTGGCTTTCACTACCCCTAGTGGGCACTACGAGTTCAAGGTTATGCCCTTTGGACTCAGCAATGCGCCTAGTGTGTTTACTCGCATGATGAGGGCCTTGCTTGATCCCTTACAGGATCCGTCCATTATTTCGTTCATGGATGATATACTGATCGCTAGTGACAACTTGGATGACCACTTGAAGTCTTTAGAGAGGATCTTTACTAGGTTCCGGGAGGTAGGGCTCACTGCTCGCCCAACCAAGTGCATGGTTGGTTACCAAACGCTTGAATTTCTCGGGCACACCATCACCCCAGGAAAGATTGTCCCGGAGGAGAAGAACCTCGAAAAGGTCCGACGTACTCCAAGGCCAAAGACGAAGAAAGATGTACGATACTTCCTCTTGTTGTGTGGGTTTTACCAAAAGTGCATCCCACATTTCAACGAACTGGCGGCTCCGTTAACGGAAACCTTGAAAAAGGGATCCCCAGATCCAATTGTGAGGACGCCCGATTGCGAGGGTGCCTACAGTCAGTTGAAAGAGGCCTTGGTAGGAAAACCTGTTTTACATCTCCCCGACCTGTCCAAACCCTTCGTTTAAGAACAGATGCGAGTGGGATCGGAATTGGTGCAGCTTTGTTGCAGAAAGAGAGGGAGGATGCGTCCGTGTTTCGACCGGAGGCATACGAAAGTCGAAAACTTTTGCCAGCCGAAAGAAATTATTCGACCGTCGAAAGAGAACGTTTGTCACTTGTGTGGGCCGTGCAAAAATTCCAGCCCTATTTGTATGGTGTTCAGTTTCGTGTTCAGTCAGACCATCAACCCTTGATGTTTCTGGCCATCTCTCAGAAGCTCAACGCGCGTTTGATGCGTTGGTCGTTGTTGCTTCAGCCCTACCACTTTACAGTGGAGTACATTCCCGGCAAGGAGAATGTTGGAGCTGATTTTCTGTCAAGGTATCCAGTCCCCGAAGAGGAGGAGTAGATCTCTCTTAAGAGGGGGCCTATGTCACAAAAAATTTTGTATCCTGGAGGATGCGACCAGGAGATGCGGGATTTGCCAGACACACACCATCTCTAGGCCTGCAGCAACGATCACGGTTTATAGCAACTTTTACATGCAAAGGGGAATAACCCCAGTAATCCTTTACCTCTAAGGGAGTGGATGATTACTCCCATGGATTCTGGAAAGTTCTATACATGTGTACCGGAAACTTGTGTTTTGACTGCGCAGACGCAGTCACTCGACTAGAACTGAGGGAGATGATGGTTGTTCTGGCTGTCAAGGTTCTGTAGGGGACAGAGAAGAGGACAGACGTTAGAGATATGGACATGAGGTGAGTACGGGGGAAGGAGAACAGTCTAGATGCTGAAGATAGGAAAGACAGGACTGTACCCGTGAAAGACAGTGTCACCTTGAACAGAAGTACGCAATACGCCTAGCCTCAACCAGGCGTGTGCGAGAGATATGACTTCCCACGGGCTGCACGAGGGGAAAAGACCTCGTGACCACCGGGCAGTCGAGGAGAAGTCAGATGGGCTTTGGACATGACAGAGAGAGAGGATGCATGACTGAGAGTGTGACAGGATAGACTATACCTAGGACTTCGGGGCCATCGAATAGCTGAGCCGTTTGACTTGTGCTTGTGTGTGTGGCTGTGATACGAGAGCGTATGGCTTGTAGTGTAACGTATTATATTGCTACACTAGTTGACCCGGCCCGGCTTCGCTCAGGCACTGGCGGGGATCTATCTATCTATCTATCTATCTATCTATCTATCTATCTATCTATCTATCTATCTATCTATCTATCTATCTATCTATCTATCTGCTTGTCTGTCTGACCCGGCCCGGCTTCGCCCAGCTCCTGGTAGGAAGTATCTAATTTAATTCATATAAGTAGTCATATAAGATCCCGTTCCCGTTCCCGACTATCTGTCTGTCTGTCTATCTGTTTGTCTGTCTGTCTGTCTATCTGTTTGTCTGTCTGTCTGTCTGGCTGTCTGACCCGGCCCGATTCACCCAGTCCCTGGTGGGGAGCATCTAATTTAATTCATATAAGTTCCCGGTCCCGACTATCTATCTATCTATCTATCTATCTATCTATCTATCTATCTATCTATCTATCTATCTATCTATCTATCTATCTATCTATCTATCTATCTATCTATCTATCTATCTATCTATCTATCTTCTTCTTCTTCTTCTTCTCGTTCGCTTGAAATATGTCTATATCTGCAATGTCGTCTCTTGCATGAATTGAACTGTTTTTTTCAGTTCACACAGTGGTCCATAGAGTTTATCTTCCACTGTCGTCTCTCTAGGCCAGAAGGTTTGCCTAGATATGTTATATTTTGGGCAGTCTTGGAGTATGTGCTCTGCTGTCTGCGACGCCAATCCACATGTGCACATGGCTGTTTCACCAATCTTGAATTTTGTATACATGTGGTTGCGTAATCTATTGTGCCCTGTTCTGAGGCGCAGAATAATGACTTGTTCTGGTCTGTCCATAATGTGGTAGTCATCTTGAGCAGGTTTTGGTGGCTTTCTGACTGATTTGATCATTCTTTTCTTTCGGTGGTATGTAACGGGCACATCAGGCTGTTCCTCTTTGGCTCCTTCCTTAGCCAATTGATCAGCTCTGTCGTTTCCGGGTACTCCACAGTGGGATGGTATCCACTGTATGGTGACTTTATGCTGACTGCTAAGTTCAGAAAGTAGTGTCCTTAGTACTGGCAATTTCCCAGAGAGGAGCGCCTCGAGTACTGATTTTGCATCTGTTAGTAGCACCACAGGTTGTGTACCATTGCTGTTATTTAGTAATTTCTCTGTTGCTATCTTGATTGCCTCAATTTCGGCATCATAGTTATGGCAGTACTTTCCTGTCGGTACTCTGGCTGTGTCCCTAGTATTATTTGGGTATTCTATGTACACTCCCGCTCCTCCGTTTCGAACAGCATTTTGTGCTGACCCATCTGTGTAGACTCGGATCCAGAGGTCCTGTGGGTATTCTTCATCAAGGAAGCTGAGAGTGGCTGTTCTGCGCTGCACACTGTTCTGTTCTTCCTTGTCAAATATTCCTCTCACTTTTGTCTGGATTTGTAACGATAGTCTATGCTCATCTTTCCATGGAGTTCGCTCTGGAATAGTTGTTAGGGGGATACCAACTGTGGGCAGATCAGTGGCTTCTCTGCAGAGTCGTTTGGCCTGGTGGATGAAACTACTTCTTTTCAACCGCCCCATAGCTAGGTTTTCAAATCTGTTCTTCATAGGGTGGCCTGGCAAGCTGAGGAACTTTTCTGCTTGTATTAGCGTTTTCGTATCTCTGCGCTCACTCAGTGCCTGTGTCCTCCCCATCTTCTCCATTTCCACTATAGGGGTTGATCTCATCCCTCCTGTGGTGACTCTAAGTGCTTGATTTTGCACCTTGTCCAGCTCTTGTAGTGTGGTATTTGATGCTGAACACCACGCAGTTGACCCATATTCCAGGTGTGGTCGTATGCTCTGTTGGTAAACTTTGCTAAGTATTTTCGTACTCGCTCCCCATGTGGTTCCACTTAGCTTTCTCAGAATGGCTATTTTCCTTCTGGCTTTTGCTACTGCTTTGTTGATGTGCTTTCTCCATGTCAGCTTGCCATCAAATGTTACTCCAAGGTATGTTGGTTCTTTATCTTCTCTTAGGGGTGTTCCATTTATCTGGATGATCCCTGCCTTTTGTTTTGGAGAGAGGGTAAATAGGGTGGTGCTGCACTTGTCAGTGTTTATGCTGACACACCATCTATTTGCCCATGCAGCAAATGTATCTACAGCTCTTTGTAGCAATCTGGTGGCCACTGATGCATATTCATTTGTGCTCCATAGAACCAGGTCATCGGCGTACATTGCCGCTTTAATTCCATGCGGTAGGTGAGCAACAAGATCATTGATGAAGATTAGAAAAAGTGTGGGAGACAAGACTCCGCCCTGGGGGACACCGTGACGCAGTAGTACTTTCTTGCTCTTGAGTCCGTCTATCTGTACTCGGGCTCTTCTGTTGTGCAAGTATGCTTTCACCCATTTGTACATTCTTCCATTGACTTTGCAGTTTCTCAGTTTCTTCATCAGACCTTCTTTCCAGACTTTGTCAAAGGCTTTCTTCAGATCTATCCATGCCGCAAGCACCAGCTTCTTCTCTTGGAATGCATCCTCAATTTCTTGAGAGAGGTAGGTTGTCTGATCTTCCGTAGAGTAGCACTGCCTAAAGCCAGCCTGCTGTGGCACAAGGATGTTTTTACTTTCAATGTACCACTGCAGTCTGTGATTGATGATGCGCTCCAGTGTTTTGCAGAGACAGCTGGTGAGGCTAATTGGTCTGTAGCTAGAGGCAATGGAACCATCTTTCCCTGATTTTAGGAGGGGTATCATGATTGCTTCTCTCCAGGCTTGTGGAACACTGCCTAAGGTCCAGCTGTTATTGAAGATCTGCAACAGCTTTGTTTTGGCCTCTGTTCCTAGGTTCCTGATCATTTCATTGGAGATACCATCAGCTCCTGGTGACTTTCTCATTTTCAGTTTTGATATGGCTAGCTCCAGTTCGCTGATTGTGATGGGTGCCTCCAGAACCTCATGTACTATTTCCTTCTGTCCTGTATGTTGTCGTTTCTCTCGAATCTCTTGTTGTTTCTCTGGACTAATTTTGATATTGCTATCTTGTGCGAACGAGTCCGCAAAATGGTCAGCTGCTTGCTTTCTTGTTAAGATTTTTCCATCTTTATGTAGGGCAATTTTTGAGTTTCTCCCTGTGCCCTCGTCATTAAGCTGTTTTATTAGCTTC
Organism: Cepaea hortensis; assembly: GCA_963921405.1. NCBI lineage: Eukaryota > Metazoa > Mollusca > Gastropoda > Stylommatophora > Helicidae > Cepaea > Cepaea hortensis. The sequence continues at coordinate 90,181,482 of OY992880.1, read as the reverse complement.
CACAATTTCCTTGTGTCTCTTTCAAAGTTCAGAGACTCCGTTTTCTCCTGCCAGCTTTTCCGTCTAGCCTGCAGCTTGGCCCTTTGAAATTTGGCTTTTGCATGCTGGAATTTATTGTGGTGCTCTTGGCTGGGTGTGGCCTCTGCTTGCTTTCTACACACTTCAACATCATTATGCAACTGTTCCAGTTCACTACTCCAGTAGGGTTTATATTGTTTACGGGCTCCTCTTGGTACTGTTTCTCGCGCTGCCTGTAGTATGCATTTCCCAAACTCTTCAACTGCTTTATTTATGTCTTTCTCAGTGTTCAGGTTTCTAACCAGTATGCTGGTGCGATGCTTGTACATTGCCCAGTCTGCTTTCTTGTAGTTCCACCTCGAGAGGGTGCTGCTTTCACTTACAAGCTCATTTTCTACGGTTAGAAAGACTGGCCGATGGTCACTGCCACCAAGTTGTTTCCCAACAGTTCGTGTAATGTTCCACTCCAGGTCTGGTGAATGAAAAGCCAGGTCAGGTGTAGTTGTAGAGTGCCATGATCTCGAGTAGAAAGTATGTGGGTCGGACGGCTTGTTAATCAACATGAATCTATTCTCATCCTGCCAGTCTTCCAGTCTCTCTCCTCTCTGGTCCATGTGATCATAGCCCCAGCTCTGCGAGTGGCTGTTGAAATCGCCACACACAATCATTTTTTCTTTTAGTGGTAGAGTGTCCAGTGCCTGTGGGCGGTCACTTGGACAGTAGTAATTGATCAGATGTAGATCTGTATTACCTGTCTTAAGTTTAAGTGTCTGATACTCAGCCCCTTCCATGTAGACTTTGATTTGGGAAGCCATGATGTTATTTCTTACAAGGGTCAGTATCCCACCTTTTCGCCTGTTCTTTCGGTCAGATCGGTAACACTGGTAGCCTCTGATTTTGAAGGCTATATTTTCATTGAGGTGAGTTTCTTGCAAGCAACATATGCTTACTTTTTCTTGGTCCAAGATTTTTTCTAATTCTATTTTTTTGTTGCTGACTCCCTCCGCATTCCAGTGCATTATTTTAAGTCTTCGTTTAGTATGGCCAGTCGTTCTATTCTCATGTCCCCTGGCTCCACAGGACATCTGAGAAGGACCTCCAGTAGTTGGGGTTGGACCCTTTCGAGACATAGGGCCCGGCACTGCACCTGCCTGGGGGTCCAAAGCAGGGCGAGCACCATAACGATTAGCAGTAGTCGACATATTCCATTTTGCGTGATTGCGTGGCATCCTGATTTCTGTGGTGCGCCTCTTGGCTGGTTGCCTCCGTCTTCAGCACCTTTCTTTGCTAGAGCAGACTGTGGTCTCACTCGAGTGTAGATGTGTACGCGCGCACACACCTGTCTGCGCATGCATGTACGTGCATACACATCTAGAGCATACTGGTTATTTTCCGGCGCCAGAGACTCGCCGTCGCCCCTTCTCCTGTTAGTTTAAACAGGCCCGCCACGTGAAGGCCAGGAGTTGGACTTTTGCTGCATAGGTTATGTATTCACGAGCCATTGAGGTATTTGAGCAATGTTGGGCGCTCACCCCAACACCACGCCTCGGCTACATACAGCAACATTTGGAACCCATCTATCTATCTATCTATCTATCTATCTATCTATAGCCAGGGGACTTAACTTAAGATATAGCAATGATACTAAATGTTATGTCCCTTGTTTTATATTTTCTTATGTTGAGTCATGTAATTACAAAATTAAATTTTAATAAGTAAATAGATGATTGTACACTAAGAAACTATTACATTTGGTTGCACAGGAATGAAAAGAAAACATGTAGAAAATTTCATCTCAATCGGATGGACCGTTTGCGAACGCATAAAAAACATACATACATACATACATACATACACACACATACATACATACATTGTGTTTTATAGATATAGATTATTGCTACATTATTAATGAGTGCGTACTTTGTACTGATAGATGAGACTTTATGTATGATTATATCACGGAGTAATAAATAATATCTCATTAACTCATGTGTTTATGTCTCATCTATGCTCGCACTATCTACCTGTCTTGAACCCTTCACCTGCTAATACCTCCAGACGTTGACAGGATAAACTATAGGGGAAAACGTCAGTTTTTGGTGAGTCCTAAGACAGATAAAATAACAACTGTGACAGTTCTTGGAGTAGCCAAGAAAAACTGTAAACATACACACAACACGACAACAACATATTAATTGTGTAATATATATTTGTCCTGAGTCCACTCTAAAATCCATTCTGAAGCTAATTACTATACATTCTCTCATTACATGACATTGGCATGACTGTACGACGATATTAATGTTTTTCTGTCCTACAACAGGTTGATGTTAAGAAATATTATTATACCGGTAAACAAGTTGCAGAAACCACGAAAACGACTAGAACAGAAGTCATCAGTAGTGCTGGAGCAACACCCCTGAAATCAGCTAAGTTAAATTTATTTCTTGAATTGAGTCAATAAATAGTCACTCATTTTCCTTTCACGCATGTAAATTTTATGTACCATTTTGTAATCGTACTAAAAGGTAGATAACCAACCGGCACATGCCATAATTATTTCCTAAGGGACATAATCCTTTGTGTACATAAATATTTTTGTAAAATTCTAAGATGTCGACTTTAGAAAAGTGTATCGAGTTAGGGAAAAAAACTAGGATACACAGGAGATAAGCTAGCAGACTGGAGTGAGAAGAAACATGCAGAAAATTTGCTAAGAGAAGAGAAAGAACAAGAACGACAAGAAAGAACGTTAGAACGGGAACAGAAGAAATTAGAAATAGAGGCAGCTAACAAAGCAACGGAGGCAGCCATAAGACAGAAAGAATTAGAAACAGCAGCAGCTAACTAGAAATTAGAAATTGAAGCAGCCATCAAACAGAAAGAATTAGAAACAGCAGCAGCTAACATAAAGTTAGAAATTGAAGCAGCCTTAAGACAGAAAGAATTGGAATTAGAAGCTAAGAAAATTGAGTCTGAAACACAAATGAAAGTAAAACAATTAGAAATAGACCCTAATGTAGAGATCTCAATGAGTAAATTAAAAAGCAAGGAAGAAGAACAAAAATTTAATTAGTTCAAAGGAATAGTAAAACCCTTTTGTTCTGGAGACTCAATAGGCGCATGGACAGAAAATTTTGAATGTTTAATGCATTACCGTGACATTGCTAAAGAGAATGGGGCCTTAATATACATGAGAAACTTGGCTCTGGAGCCATTGAAAGTAATAGAAACAATACCTCAGGAATTAAGAATAAATTATGACTATATCAAACAGAGGATAATGCAACATTTTTCATTAGACACTGCTGGATATCAAATGCAGTTCTCTAAGTTATGCCCAAAAGCTAATCAAACATTCATAGACAACGTCTCAACAGTACAGGACGTATTCACTAAGTGGATTAACTCAGCAAAAGTAGAGAAAGGTTTCGACAATTTAAAAGACTTAATGATTATAAATAAGATTATAACATCATTACCAACAGCTTTCTCCAAATTTTTGCAACAAAGTGATTGTCAGACCATTCATGACATTGAACAAAATGGTAATGCATTTTTCACAGCGAAAAGAGACATCTTTGTTCTTAATGATAATCAGAATGATGTAGCAAATGCTATAAATGTAACAAAACCAAAATCATTTCAGAATAGAAATAAACTTAAAGTGAAGTACTCAACATGCAAATATGAAATAAACCTAAAGTGAAGTACTCAACATGCAAATATTGCAAACTATCACATGATGATTACTCGATGTGTGATAGAAACCCAAATTATAAACATCACCTAGAAATGATGGTTAACAAGCAAAAAACAAAGCGTGCAGAGTACAAAAGAGCTGTTAAATACTTCTTTTGCCGGGCTTATGGCCAATATTCTTCGATTTGTGAGGGTCGTCGCGTGGTAAAAGAAGCAAATGATATTTTTATTGATACCTCATCAAGTGAAGATGAGAATGATACAGAGAGTGAAAGTCAGCATGAAAATGTTAATGCTTTAGAAGTTATAGATATATTTAACTATGATGAATGTAACACCTGTAAGAAATTTCATTCAGACAATATTTTGGAGTGTGGTCACACCATCCCAATCACAAATAAAAGTGCCAACGCCGCCTTAACATCAAAAGGTAAACTTGAGTTCCATTAAGGCTTTATAAACAAACAGCCATGCAAAATCATCCGTGATAGCGGAGCAACCTTGATTGGGGTCAGAAAAACATTTATCCAAAACCCTGACTACATAGGAGACTTTGTAACATGTCGCACATTCGCAGGCAATATGGAAAAATATCCTCTAGCACTGACAGAAATTCACACACCATTCATATCAGGTCGTGTAATCTGTGCTGTATTACACAATCCGTGCGCAGACCTTATTATTGAAATCTTCCCGATGTCAAAAATTGTTCCAACAAAGACATCAAAAGTTGGGAACAAAGGCATTGCAGCACTGAGGCAGTAACAAAACCAATTGCAATTGAGCAAAATTATGAATGCCAAAAAGAAAAATTACAAGAGAAAACTCCATGGGAGACTATCAGTGACAAAACTATACAACAAACAAGTGGTTTGCATTATACTTGTTCCGCCCAAGTTTATCAGGTCAAAGTGATAAATAAAATAGTCATCAACGCTGCTGACAAACCTACAGAAGTTGCCACTATTACCAAATTAATATCGCAAGACAGCGACCATGCAGACAAACAACATGCAAATAAAACAACACAAACGAAACAGTTGAGACAGAAACCACATACTCGGCTCCCACATACAGACAAATCGGATTATGGAAAAAAACAGGGACAGAAATCATCATCCTACACTAAATAGTGCAGAAACAACGGACAATATTAAGACTGGCACAACACTTACCTATTTAGGAAAAGACGACAATAACACTTTCCCTAAGAGACACAATACGACCGACAGATTGAAACACCCAGATTCACCATTGTGTACAACGAACTTATGTACAATATTGCCATTACTGCTGTTAATAAGTACATTCATCACAGCACTTGTAGTACAGCAGAAAATAACCTCAACCATAATATTCTTGACAAATCAATTATCTCTGATACTAACAACTGTGTTAATAAATCAGGTAACATCATTTGATTGCTATGATAAATTTAGATCCACTCTTATAGTCTTCAGTAAATTTTTATATGTAATTAAGACATTTCAAACAAATTGCATTTGTAAGAGTGCCTATTTAGATGACGCAATCAAGAAATTGAAATTGATATTTTCTAATCCACCCATTCCTCGTCTCAGAGATATTAACATTCAGTTTATATTAAAAAAAAGATGCCAGCACTACTGCAATTTCAGGAATTTTGATGCAAAAGCACAACAGAGTAGAACATCCAATTATCTACGTCAGCCGCAAGCTCAAACCCGCAGAGAAAAAATACAGCATTGCGGAACTTGGAGGACTAAGTGTGGTCTATTGTGTCCTTAAGCTTGAAAAATATCTCAGAGGCACCCACTTTCTCATCCAAACAGATAACTCACCGTTGTTGGTAATCAAACAAGATACACCGAAAAACAACATAATCGCATGGCGGGCCTTAATATTACAAGATTTCAGCTATGACATTCAACATATCAAAGGTTCTAAAAATATTTTACCAGACGTTTTGACAAGGACAAGAATGCCTGAGTCACCAGATGAATGAAGTGCCAACTAGTATGCCCGAATATGCAGACTGTGATATTTTATTCGATGCATCTATCAAACAGCGACATTCTAAATTCGTCAGAACCCTGTAACAAATATTTTTACATTGGGACCTCCTTCTTGCAATTTATCATAAATTCGGAATGGATATGGCTAAGGGTCACAGACTAAGACGAGGCAGGTCCTGGATGGCACAGGCAGAACTTTCTATAAGTCAGGTGTGTGATCTAGAGACCATCAATCGTGAAAGAGAGTCAGTTGAAGTTCCGGAAGACATGACGGACTGGCACAATATAATAATAACACTGGGTCGTGAGTGCAAAGAATGAGTAGCGGGCCACACTAAGTTTGAAGTGCAACAGCTAATCCGGATCAACACACATCAAGGTGACATAGTCATCTACACTGATGGGTCAGTGGTGAGAAACAGGCGTAGTGGCTGGTGCTTTATTGCAAAGAATAACGGGTGAGGCTTGAAAAAGGAGAGTCTGGCATATGAGACTACGACCTCCCGCATGAGAATGGAGGTGGAGGCAGATTCAAAGAGTATGCTTAGCAAGGTGGAGAAAGGAATGTTTCGTGTGGAATGGCTCTCGTCGCTTCAGAGGTCACAGATCGTGAGAATTGCATGGATATTTTGCCCTAGCCAAGCGGGTGTACTGGGGAATGAACAGGCTGATAGGCTAGCAGGGAATGCACCTCTTGGTGGAATTTTGCCTATGGACAAAGGGGAGGTGGTCGTGCGCTTGTGAAACCAGGTGGAGAACGCGGAGGAACAGATTGAGAACCCATATGTGGAAAGAATGAGATTGCGGGGGATTGGCAGGGGTTCTGGAAAAATCTCAAAACTGAGAGGGAAGACCAGGAGAACTTTTAATCAGATAGCGGTTGGTATGATTAGTAGTATGAATCTTTGCTGGCTGTTGAACGAGGGGACGGAGCACGTATGGGAATGTCCTGAGTGCAGTGATGTCGGTTCTTAACTCAACTCAACCTTGTACTTTTGTCCTGGCAGTTCTGTTCTCAAGGTAGTGGCTGATCCATTTGTACATTATCCCACAAACATGCATTTTTTGCAGTTTGCTTTCAGTCCTACTTTCATACTTTATCAAATGCTTTTTCTAAATCTATCTAGACCGCTAGTGTGTGCTTTTTCTCTTGGAATGCATCCTCTATTTCCTGAGCTATATAGGTTATGTGATCTTCGGTGGATCTGTGCTTTCTTAATCCTGCTTGGCGTGGTGTTAAGAGTTGGCTTTCTTCCAGATGCCATGTTAGCCTGCCATTAATTTTCCTACACAGCTAAGTAGACTGATAGGTCGATAGCCATTTGGTTCTTCCAGGTCTTTTCCTATCTTTGGGACTGGTATTAGTATAGCTTCCTTCCATGCCTGTGGGACTATTCCTCTCTTCCAGCTGTAATTTAGGACTGCTAGTTGTTTCTTTTTTGCCTTAGTGCCTAGTCCTATTAGCATTTCATTTGTGATTCCATCCTTTCCTGGTGATTTCTTCTTTTTTAGGGTATTAATTGCCTGTTCCATTTCTTCCATTGTTAGATTTGCCATCATATGTTCTGCTGCTGTCCTGTCTCTGTATTGCTATGATGTAACTATTTATCTTTAATTGCTTTCTTCTGTTCGGTTGTAATATCAATGTGGTTTGCACTGGTATAGTGTTCCATTGGTGCATTTGCAGCCTTTTTGTCTTTTGTCCATACCTGTCAAAGTGCAGGTGTTCTGTTTTTTCCCTCCAACAATCTCTTGTTGTTTGATTTACTGTTCTTTTATATTTTGCTAAGATGGCTTTGAGAGAGATGTTTGCTTCAGTTGTTAGCTCACTCTCTGCTGTCTTCCTGACATCTTCAACATTGTCCTCCAAAATGTGTAGCACTTCAGTCCAGTATGGTTTGTAATTTTTCCTCGCTCCTCTTGGAATAGACTCAGTGGCCGCCTGTATTATTGCTTTGTTTAGACTTTCCACCATTTGCTTCATGTTGCCATATCGTGTATTTATGTTTTCACAATATTTGTATGTTAGTATGGCAAATCTGTCCCAATCTTCTCGTTTGTAACTCCAGCGGGGCAAAGGTCTATGCTCCTGTGGAACATACTCCATATTCATTACAAGCTTGATTGGTCTGTGGTCACTACCTGCTAATTGGTCAAGCATATGGCGATCGATTTTGTGGAGGATGTCTCCTGTGCAGAAAACAAAGTCTGGAGTAGAAGTGGTAAACCATCTTCTGGAGTAGAAGCTCGGTGTTTTATCCGCTTTGTTGAGATGGAGATTTGAGTCTATTTCCCAGTCCTCCACTTCATCTTCTCTTTTGTTAGTATCTGGCTTTCCCGATCTTTCTGAACGGCTATTAAAGTCTCCGACAATAATGTAGTTTGTGTCAGTTATTTTCATGTTTGAGAGTGTAAGGTCCTTATCTGCTGGGATATTCAGATTGTAAATTCTTATTTTCACGTCCTTTATCATTATATCAACACCTATAATTTCCGTTTGGTTGTCAGAGATCATAGATACTTCGCTGCAAGGTATTGTATTTCGTGTAAGTATTAGAACTCCTCCTTTGTGTCCTTCGCGATCGAAACGTGTGGCCTGATATCCTCTGGTTGAGAATCTGCGATTGGTGTTGAGGTGTATCTCGTGAATGCATGTCACATCGATTCTATCTTTATGAAAACACTTTGTTAGGGAGACACTCATGTTATAAACTCCTTCGGAATTCAACTGTAATATGTTGAGTGTCCGGGTTGTTTGGTCAGTAGCTCTTAACCTACTCCTCTGTGCCCTGACTCCACATCGCAGGGGAAGGTGACCATAATAGTCATGGGTGGACCCCCTAGAAGCAGGGGGCCCGGCACTATCACCGCCGGGTGATAGTCTGGTTCCTCTCCCTTGACCTGTCCGACACGAGTGACACTACCAGTAGCTGTGCTACCGTCGGCACAGCTCTTGGGGTCATTGGAACACACAAGCCCCTCTACCTCTTCACGGTGGACACACGGCAGATGGGAGTTAAAGAATTCACATAACTAAGAAGTATGATAAAAGAAGATGGCATATTGGATAGAGATATCGAAAAGACATTTCAAAAAGCAAGAACACTTACATATCAATTATCACATCACCCTACTGAAACATCCAAACATACCTATGTCCGCACAACGACAGATAACAAACAACATATTCACAACAACCCTATGCTACCAATCTAAAACTTGGACATTATCCAAATCACATGTACGCAAATTCAACACCTGCGAGGTGAGATGCCTGAGGAGAGCTGCCAACTTAATCCGAGACCGAATAAGAAATGTTGTTATTAGACAGACAGTGGGATCAACACCTTGTGCCACATTTATAGAAAGACAGAAGATCAAGTGGTTTGGCCATCTGGTTAGAATACAACACCATCAACTACCAGCACTGGCCCTACATCAAAGATCATCTGCGACGAGAGCAAGAGGACGCCGGAGAAGAAAATGGATTGACGACATCAAAGACATTGTACAATCACACGGAATGATACTATCCAGTGCCACTCATCGGGTACTGGAACGCCAATTATTCCTCTCCACGACGCTTGACGGCAAAAGTGGAAGATGATGATGATGGTGATGAACCAGGCCGTTGACCACAATATATGATACTGGAAATATACCTTGCAACTTGTGTAGAGTTGTGTTTATTGCAATTCAGGAGAAGATGAAACCATAGAATGTGATCAACATTGAACAATTATACGGAAGTCTCAAACAATATGTTGAACAATTTATTGCCTGGCTGGACTGAATTTTGTGCGTGGATTAGCTTTCCCTGTTAGCAGTTTCCTTCGCCATCAGTTTCCTTCGCCATCAGGCAACCCCATTCCCACTTCAGAGGTACTTGTAATTAACGTCCCCAAGACAAGGACGGTAGGTCAACATTTTAGTCCAACTGTCCGGTGTAGGGGATGAACCCCATACCTTGGCATCAGCACACCGGATGTTTAAGAACCCTCGTTATTATCCATTCGGCCATGCTGACCTACATGACGTAGGTTCATATCAAGCTACTAAGAGAGTTGTGCGGCAAGGATGTGTAATGTCTCCAGATTAAAACGAGAGTCGCTATGTCAAAGGTAGCCTTTTGCAAGATGAAAAAACATTCTAACCAATGCGGGTCCGCATGGCCGAATGGATAAGAACGCGTGTTCTTAAATATCTGGTGTGCTGATGCCGAGGAAAGCGGTTCAAACCCCTACACCGGACATCTGGACTAACATGTTGACCTGTCGTCCTTGACTTTGGGACGTCAATTACAAGTACCTCTGAAGTCGGAGTGGGTTCACCTGCTGGCAAGGGAAACAGTTAATAGGGAAAGCAAATCCACACTCAAAATTCAGCCCATCACCTCTATAAAATAGTGTATATGGACTACGCTTGAGTTCAAAGCGAGCGAGTGCACACAAAAATATATATACTAACCAATTAAAAAAAGAGTGTTGTAGTGATACATAGAATCTATACTTTTGGATGAATGTGAAACGTGGACAATTAGCAGACAATCTAGAAAAAACAAATTATCTAATGGCAGTCGAAATGTGGTTTCTAAAGAAAATGCAAAGAATACCACGGACAGACAGAAAAACCAAGAAGCAAATGAAAACAGTAAACTGATTGAAGAAATTAAACAGTCAATATTTTGGGGGTACGTTATGGGAAGAAATAAACTAGAGAACTTGGTGAAAATTGACTAGATTGAGGGAAAAAGAACAAGGGAAAGGCAGAGAAGTAAATATCTGGATGGCTTTGACCACATGACATGGTAGAGCTAATCCATGACTCTGATGATCGTGTATGACGTCAAAACATGATTGCACACCGATTGGCATGGCACATGATTATGATGATATTTCGCTGCATCTCATCAAGTGCACACTGCCGAGTTACATATCATATAAAGTGAATAAATGAATTATTCTTTAGTTGAAATATTTAAAACACATAGTCACAGGTATTGTTCGAATGTGGATCTTTTGTTATCCCCACGGTCATTTCAAATTTAGAACGAACTCTTTCAGTTTGCATAAAACCGATTTGAACCGCCTAATTCCTAAGGGCTCACTATATTTGAACTAACGTTTATTGTTCTTTGAATACAATATATGAAACGCTTTGTCTTTATTAATTTTATGACTGCGGCTTATTGAGAAATCACCAAGGAGAGCTTTTTATAGCCTGCCCACTGCACAAAGATTAATGAAGACTGATTAACTCTCTTGTTACTCACACTGGTATTTGTTCGGCTATTCGATTTGATAATTGTCTTTCCGTTCGACGTACGTAAGTTACTTAGCACTCAAACTGAAATGTATCAATGCACTTTGATGTGTTGTACGGAGACAATGGTTCTTTCACGAGTGGAATAGACATCGGGTAGTTTTATATCTGATAATTAATTCATCGTCATCATGTGCCAATCTTACACGATCACAGACTCGTGGATCAGCTCAATGTTCTTGTCTCGACCATGCCACGTGACCAAATCATCTAGATATTTACTTCTCTGTCTTCCCCTTATTCTTTTCCCCTCAATCTTGCAATTTGTCACCAAGTTCTCAAATTTATTTCTTCTCATAACGTGTTCAATAATTGTGACTGTCTAAGTATAATTTCTCTAATCAGTTTACGGTTGTAATCTGCTTCTGGTAGGACTTGCTCATTGGTTTTTCTGTCTGTCCATGGTATTCTTTGCATTTTCCTCAGAAACTACATCTCCACTGCCATTATATGTTTTTCAGCTTGTCTCATCGTTGTCCACATCTTACATCCATATCATACAAAAGTACATGTTCTATGTAGCACAGCAACGCTATTTTTCTCGTTGTAATCTTTTTATTAGTCAGTTGTTTTCCATCTTGCAAAAGACTACCTTTGACACAGTGATTCTTGTTCTATTCTCTTCAAGGCACATCCCATAAGATGTTATGACTGTTTCGAGATAGTTGTACAGATTCACTTGTTTAAGAATATTCCCATTTACCCGTATATTATTTTGTGGTATTTCTTTCTTCCTGTCTTCTTCCAATTTAAGTCTAGCTAGTTGTTCACTGTGTACAAGAACAGCAGCTATTAAATGTCGCAGATCCTGTTCGTTGTCTGCAATTAATACTGTATCATCTGCATATCTAATGCTATTGATGTTATGCCCCACAATGGTGATTCCTCTCATATCGCCCATATCTTCCAAATTTCTAACAAATATTTTCATTGTATAGGGAAACAGAACTGGAAACATAACACATCCCTGTCACACATCTTACTTAATAGGCTGACATTGACCTACTTCATTATCGATGCTTCCAATACATAGATGTAGGTCTTAGTTTGCTTCTATAGAACGCTAAATTAAAGTCAGCATTAGAGTAAAGATTCATCACACTTGGAAAGTATCTCTCCTGTATGTCTTCTCTCGTGTTTCATTGGTTCAGCAGTAAAGAATGTTTGGTTTACTGCTGTTGTGTAAGTCGATCGTGCATTTGTTTCACTATGTCTTCTCCTCGAAAGGTTGGTCACCTGATGAAACACTTGAAGTTTGGGGACCAATGATTATGTTTGAATATGTTTGGGTGATTGGTAGTTTTTTTATTTTTGTTTCGCGCTCGCTCGCGTTTTAACTCAAGCGTAGTCCACACACACACAACTTCTAGTAGTAGGCTACATGGACTGAATTTTTTGCGTGTGGATTTGCTTTCCCTATTAACAGTGTCCCTCGCCAACAGGTGAACCCAGTCCGACTACAGAGTTACTTGTAATTTACGTCCCTAAGTCAAGGACGATTTGTCAACATTTTAGTCCAACTGTCCGGTGCAGGGATTGAACCCCTTACCTCGGCATTAGCACACCGGATGTTTAAGAACACGCATTCTTATCCATTCGACCATGATGACTGACAGTGACGCTTCATGAAGTTGCCTGGATAAGACTGCAGTCAGGTGTAAGGTGTCTAGTTCTTCTTTTAGTGTATCATGGGAGCAAATCTTTCTAGCTCCATTAAACAAGGTCCTTACCATGCCACTCTTATATTTGATATGTGCTAAGCTATTGCAGTTCAGATATTGACCCGTCCATGTTCCTTTTCGATAGACTGCAATGCGGATGGTGCCATCTTATCGACGTCAGATTAGGTTGGCTAAGAACGATAAGGTTCCTGGTCATTAGATAAAAAGATGTTCTTGTGGGACTGGTTCATTGCGGAGTGGAACGGTTCTGTTTGTTGTCTGGTCTCAGTGATGAATAATAATATATCGATAACATAGCGGCGGTATAGAACCAGGTCGTAATATTCGAGACTCTTAGTGTTTCTAATTGTGCCACAAAGATGTCCACTAGAATGAGGCCCAGGAGACTCTCTGTCAACGTAATTTGGCGGTAGGATTTGTTGTTGTTGTTCGTTTAGAAAATTGAATGTAATATTGGATGTGCCACAGTAGTAGTAGTTTCCCGAGTTTAGATGTCAGTAGGCTTAACTTCAGCGTTTTTCTCTTTTATGCGATCACAGATGGTCTTCACTGTTTCTTCCAGGGGAACGTCAGTGTAAAGAGACACCATGTACTTTTGTATGAGATCGATTGTGTCCAAAAGTTCGACCAGTTCGAATGAATGCAGCACTGGTTCGAAAATATCAGCAAGCCATTTCGACATTCTGTGTTGGACAGAGTTGACCATAGATATGTGATATGGGTCTTGTGGGACATTTTTCTAAACTTCCTCATGTGATTCAATCTGATTCTAGAGAGACTACTGATATTTTTTTAAAGTCCTCGCAAATACTTTTAACCGGTCTCTGTGGCTGAGGGCTTGCGAACGCGATTTGTGAGCCCGTATACCCGGGTTCGAAACACGGCGGTGCTGGTTTTTTCGAAAATAGGTATAAGAGCCGGTCGTTCAGAAAGGAATGGCAAACCACTGAACGTAAAATTTGCCCAGGAATCACGAACAGCGAAAATGCTGGGGTTGACTGCTACGTCCTGTGGACATGCAGCTTAATTAAAAATACTTTTAACACACTGTTGATTTGCACGCTTGCACACGACTCCTGATATTTTTTAAGTCCTTGCAAATACCTTTAACAGACTGTTGATTTGCACGCTTGCACACGACTCCTGATATTTTTTAAGTCCTTGCAAATACCTTTAACAGACTGTTGATTTGCACGCTTGCACATAGCTTGTGCAGCTTTATCTAATAATTTATGTTCACGAGTCAATATGATAACGTTTCTACAAAAACAAATATTGACGCATATGTTGCGTTAATGATGTATGTGTCATACGCACAATTGTTATTAATCACTCCAGCCTAAAGATATTATATAACTTAGAAGCCCAAAATAAGCCAACTCATCACACATCATTGCTGCAATTCATTTCATACATAGCTCTAGGAGTTGCAATTTCTGGAGATTTTCCAATATGAAAGGATGTAATTCGCCCATCTAGACTCTACGCGGCTTTCTTCACATCGCTTCACAGTTTTTCTAGATCAGTGGTTCTCAACCTTTTTTTTTGTTGGTCCGTGCCCCCCCCCCTTTCACCATATTTTCAGAACGTCACCCCTCCCTTTTCGTATTTCCTTCCTAAAAATTTGGCCCGTGCCCCCCTTCACCATATTTTCAGAACGTCACCCCCCCTTTCGTATTTCCTGCCTAAAAATTTCCCCTCCCTTTTTACACAGTATACGTAATATCATCATCATCAAGTGCCGTGCCGGCTGGCGTAGGCGTTCATGGCTCTCCATAGATCTCGGTCTTTGGTTTTCTGGATCAACTCTGGTGCTGATATTCCTCCATGCCACCGTCTCAATCCATCCAGCATCACTTCTCTTGGTCTACCTCTGCCTCTCTTCCCCTCGATCTTTCCAGTTGTTACGATGTTCTCCAATGCCTCTCTTCTCATCACGTGACCAAAGAAAGATGTTTGTCTCTGTCTTATTGTTGTATATAATGTTCTAGTTTCATTAGCCTGTTTCAGGCAGTCGTCGTTAGTTACTCTGGCAGTCCAAGGAATTCGCAACATTCGTCTCAGGAACCACATCTCTGTTGCTTCTAATTTCTTCTTAATTTGTTCATTTACGTTCCAAGATTCACTGCCATACAGCAAAACTGGTTCTACATAGCATTTCAGCACTCTCTTTCTTACATTCAGTGATAGTGACTTATTGCATAAGATACTCTTCATTTTCTGAAAAGCGGCTTTTGCCTGCCCTATTCTACTCCTAATCTCTGTTGTACATCTTCCATCTGATGTTATAAATGCCCCTAGGTATCTAAAATTATCAACTTGGTTAAGGATTTTCCCTTCTATTTCTATGTCACATTTTGGTGTCACCATTTTCTTTGAAATTACCATTGTTACTGTTTTCTTGATATTCAAGGAGAGTCCTTTCCTTGCACTCTCTGTTACTACAACGTCTAATAATTGTTGTAGGTCTGTTGAATTATCCGCCACCAATACTGTGTCATCTGCATAGCGTATATTATTTATATTATAACCTCCAACTAGTATTCCTGGCATCTCTTTGATCTCTCTCATTATTACTTCGCTATACAGGGAGAAAAGATCTGGTGACAAGACACACCCTTGTCGTACTCCTAGCTTTATCCGTTCGTAAATACCCTCTTTATTTCCCATTTTAATTGCTGCTACTTGGTTCCAGTAAACATTCTTTATTATTCTTAAATCTTTTCCATCAATGTTGATATCTTCCAACATTTTAATCAGTTCATCATGTTTTACTTTATCAAATGCCTTAGTATAATCTATGAAGCACAAATATATGTCTCTCTGTTTCTCTATTGACCTTTCTATTAGTGTCCGTAATGTATAAATTGCATTGTTTGTGCCCTTTCCTTCCACAAATCCATACTGTTCTTCACTAATTTCCATTTTTATTTTCTTTTTGATTCTTCTCATTATGATTCTGAGAAGAAGCTTAGTGATATGGTTTATAAGGTTAATTGTACGAAAATCTTCACAATCAATTGCTCCTGGTCTTTTTGGTATAGCTATAAATAAAGATTTCAGCATATCACTGGGTAAATATCCACTGCTGTAAATATCATCCAACATTTTGGTTAATATATCTACTCCAAATTCTCCCAATACTTCTAATTCTTCTATTGTAATTTCATCTGGCCCAGCTGTTTTTCCTTTCTTCATACGTTTCATAGCGTCAGCGACTTCTTCTTTCAGAATAGGTGGACCTTCTAAGTTACTATCTTCTGTTAATTCTCCCCTTTCTCCTTCATATAATTCTCTTATATACGCATTCCACCTCTTCATTATAGCATCTTCCTCTAATATTATCTTTCCTGTTTTTGATTTCAAACACCCTGTATTTATTCTTATTTTTCTTCCTGTAAGCTCACTGATTTTTCTGTGCATATTTTTTGTATCTTTAATGGAATTTAATTCAATTTTTTTTGCATTGCTCGTTTAACCAACTTTCTTTAGCCTTTCCACATTTATCTTTTATTTCTTTATTTATCTTAGCGTATTCTTGTTTGTCATTTTTACTCTGTTTTCTTTTGTCCATCAGTTTTAAGATATCTTCATTCATCCATTTTTTCTTAGCTATTTTGCCTCTCTCCGGTAATCCTTCTTTGCTAGTTTGATGAATGGAGTCCCTTAACATTTCCCATTGTTCATCTATACTCTGTATTTTAGTTATTGCATTGTACCTATTTTTCACAGTCACTCTGTATTGTTCTTGCATTTCTTTATCTATTTTCAGAACCTCTTTATTAAGTCTCATGTTCTTAACCATTTTTTTCCCTCTCTTTAATCTTACTTTTATTTGTCCACATAGTGGTACATGATCACTATTACAGTCAGCACCAGGCATTGTCTTTACATTAATTAAAGCATTTCTAAATCTTTTATTAATTAGTATGTAGTCAATTTGGTTGCGTATTTTCTTATCAGGGCTTATCCAGGGCTTATCCATGTGTACAGTCGTCTTTTATGGTGTTTAAACCATGTGTTTCCAATTATCATCTCATTGATATTTGCCCATTCTATTAGCATTTCCCCTCTTTCATTTCTTGTACCTAAACCATAATTCCCCACTACATCCTCCATTTTTCCCTTTCCTACTTTTGCATTAAAATCACCAAGTATTATTTTTATTTCTTGTAATAATGGAAGCTAAATTTAATAGCACATACTAAAACAAGTCTAGACGTCCACATAAAACGTGATTTGTGGGTCTACTTACTTTATAAAATGAATTTTAGAAGGGTGAGACGTACATAACCGTAAAGTATGAAGGGAAAAACAATATCAAGTAATCAGTTCTTGTATTAACGCGATCTTGAAATAATCTTAAATCTTACGACAATAAGTTAGCATTATTTATTATTTTGTGTTTCTCTAATAATGGGGGGGGGGGGGGGGGAAGGAAGCAAACGGGTAAGGTTATCCAATAACAGAATCTTGATATGTTGAGAAGTGTGAGATAAGGAATGAAGGTAGTAACAGGTAATGTGCACAAGGCACTAAAAAGCAAATTTGGCCAGAACCCGAATGCAGCAGGATAAAAAAAAAATTTGTAATATTAATAATCATAATCCATTCATTTTCTATTTAAATTTGATACCTTACCCTGTTTTACACCGGTGTAATCTAGGGACCTTTTGATTGTGATATGTGTATTATTATTACCGTTTATGTTTTCATTTAGGAACTTGTATCTTGTATTTTTTGACTTAGTATTTGTATCTATTTACTTAGCTATTTTATATTAGATAACTTTGTTTATTTTTAGATAGAACTCTGATAGCATATTCTTAAATATAGGAAGATAACATTCTTTTGAAACATGTCCAGTGTGTCCGTGTTAAATCTGTTTGGAACACAGAATAAACTAATTTGTTAGTCTAAAACGTACAACTGGCAAATCTGTCTGTTATGAATATCTTTCCCAGAATGCAAAGCGCTTGAAAGCGGAAATTGCCTGCAGACGTCATTCTTCTCTTTATGTTATCGCCATATTGGATTGCCAACCAAATAGAAGCACAACTGATATGCGGTTTTGGACGTTCTTTACCGCAGAATTATCATGATTTAATATTTCAGAATTAGGTAAGTGAAATGGCTGTTATTTATTAAGTGTTTTTGTTATTAAAATAGTGTTAGCAATAACGTTTTTACACAAATAATGAAGAGGTGGAACTTCAATTTTATTTTTATTTTTATCCTCACACTGACTGACACAGTAAGTAGCAGTCAATACCTGGTCGGCCTCAATTTTTATTTATTACAATGAAATTCATTTGCTAATTGTTAAATTATCACCACTAATTTAAAAATGTTGTGTTGTCGGTAGTATATTTATTAATGTGGTTGATTTATTGTAATATGCTTGTATTAGTTGTATCATCTGATCATTTGTGACTGTGACTGGTAAAAATTAATTACTAAATATTCAATCAATTATTCATTTGTTTTGGTGCCTTCAGTCAAAAGTATTTATTTAGTATTTATTTGACTGACGCATGTTAGTTTAGTCAACAAACGACGACGTAGCCGTTGACAGGAGTAGCGATTAGGTTAGTTTAGTAGTTAATAAAAAAACAAAATGAGCACCAACATAATAATGTTTGCATTTAATTCATTTATCATCATATTGTAAAAAAAAAAAATGTGTTGGCATTGTTCATTGTTGGATTCCAGCCATGTGTAGCTACACTTCAGTACAATAATTACATTTCTCTAATTAACATTTAACATAAAATAATGTTGGACAGAGGTGACAGAATTAATCCAATGTACCTCATTCTAATTCAAGCTTTTGTCAGCCATAAGCACATAAATTTGTGTGCGAATTGTGTAGTGTCATTTAGTTGCGCAATTGATAAATGCAGATAGAATACATCAGATGGCTTGTCATCTTAGAAGCTATACCTACCTGTTGTATCTCACCACTTAGCTTAGACTTAGCTGGAATGGTTTCACTTCACAGTTTGAAAATTTTTGAATTGTTTGAAAAACGACTGTAATAGCAGCAATGTCAGTTGTCGTTCTTTGTGAAAGGTTGTGTTTGAGGGGCGTAATCGTTTTTCGCAGACAATTTTTGCGACAGTGACAGTGACTTCCGGTTGTAACCATGCTTGCTTATGATCTCATATATTCAAAAACAACTTGGCATTTGTCATGGGAAACTACTGTAATAAATTGAGAAATGGGCTTTCTGTTAGGCTGCAAACATTTGTCGCTTAGAACTTTTTTCTCTTGAACTTATTAAGTTTTTATTATGTTCTGTTTACTGCAGTTTTGAATTCTACCTTCAGTTTTACATATACTTGAAGAGTTTCAATGTTAATTTCATTTAAATTGTGTTCAGAAGAAAATATTCAGCACATCCATCAAATAAGAGATAGCACAATCATAACTGAAAATTCAAAATGGCGGCACCCTGACTATACTAATTACTACAATGGACCTGTATTTATTTATAATTAGAACTGGCAGTTTAACTACTAAAATTAAACAGTATAATTTTTCAGCATTTGAGATGCCTGAAAATAATTTTGAAAGCCAGTTTTCAGATCTGTTTGTAAACCTGTAAATAATAAAAGGAGTACTTTTTTTCTTAGCAGTGCAGCAGTATTATTTAAATTTAAATACAATACAGTGAAGTAAGTTGTGTGTTTGTGTTTTTTTAAAGTTAGTATTTAATTATTAATTGCTCACTTTTAGATACAGAACAGTGTAATTATAGAGCAGAAGTAGAAATCAATTATTAGCGAAAGAGACTGCTTAATTTATGCAGCAGTTACAAACTTATTTACATAACATTAATGCATGATATTTAATCAACAAAAGAAAGCTGTCGCAATGCAGTAGGTACATTAAGACAATATGAGTACATTTTCATGAATTGTTCTTTCACTAACGACGAACATTTCACATGACATTTAATAAATATAAATGGGCAGCTATTTGAAACTATTAATTAGGCCACATCACATCCTATCGAAAAGTCTTAAAAGTTGAGTGCATTTTTGTCGGAGACTCATGCTTTGTACGATGCTTTCAGGAGGCCACCGTGCAGAAAGAGACCGAGCCATATGGGGTAAAACCTGGTGCAATGAAGTCGATCCTCTCAATCCTATTGACATTCTATCAAAAGAGGAATGTGACCTTTACTTTCCTGTTATCAAAACGCACAATAAAGTATACATCTTGCCAGGTTTGTTAGCAATGTGACAGACTGTTAATGAATAATAAACAATTGGCGGCCATATTTAATTGTTAATTAGGTCACGGCACATCGTATTGAAAAATAGATAATACGCCAAGTTGGGTCTCACCACCGCGGACGCAATGATATATGGGTCTATGTTGTCCGTTTAAAATTAAACAAGCCACAGTAATAGAAGGCAGAATTTCTCAGCTTCCAATTTTAGCCACGATAAAATCTCCCCTATCTCTTAGGACATCATTACACTTCCTGGTTTTAAATTACGACACAAAAAATTCATAACTGCTTAGAATTAACGTACACTCTTCGTTGAGATACCGCTGGATTCATCTTGTTAAGCTGTATCCAACTGTGATGATTTCATAAGTAGAAGCCCTATTTAAAAATATTTTCTGTATATGCTAGTAATAGCTTGCTTGGCTTGTATTAAATTAATTACCGACCTTTTTTGCTAAAACAATATTGAAATATAAAAGAAGATCATGAATTAAAACCATTGTTATGATTATACTTCACCAATTTGCTGCATAAAAGTGCTAAGGATTTTTTAAAACTCTAATGCTTATGAGCCTGCTCTGTGGCGAAGCAATGGCAAACTACTGAACTTAAACTTGCCAAACATCACAAACAGCCAAAAGTACTCGTTCTTTAACATCTTGGGTTCTGATGCAGATGTAGCAGGTTCAACCCCATCACTGGTCATTTGGACTAAAATTTTGGGGGAATAAATTACACAAACTTCTGAAGAGTGGGTTCGTTTGATGGCAAGGGATACTGGTGACAGGGAAAGCCAATCCACACGCAGATATCGTGTCCAGTGTACTAGAAGTAGTAGCGCAAAATATGGACTATGCTTGAGCAAGCGACCACAAAACAAACAAATAAACACAGTTAAAGAGGCCGTAATGAAATGACTGAAGTTTCCCAGAAACCATAGATTAGTTATAAGCAATATACATATACAATTAAAGAGGGTGAATATACACCAAAATTTGATCTGCTTGCACTGAAGAGTGAGGAGATAAAATGACAAATTCAGCGTAGAAGTAAAGAAATTTGCATTGTCTGATCTGGAAATTCTATTTCAAGATGTCAGTGACCAATGTGAAATATTAAAGGACTGTCAGCAAGGTTGCAGAAACAACTATCCCAAAAATAAAATGATGGGACGTAAGAAATGGATGGCCGAAGACATCTTAAATGGGTATAAGAAAGAATAACCAAAATAACCATGACAGATATGAAGAGATTCATAGGAAAATTAGGAAATTGTGCCGAGACAAAAGAAACATAGCTAGAGGGAAATTGAAAACTAACACAACATCAGGAATACCTAATTAATACACAAAAGAATTAATGACACCACTAAGAAAAGAACTATGCTTGAGCTCAAAGCAAATGACCACAAAATAAACACATAAACATAGTTAAAGGGGCAGTAATGAAATGACTGAAGCTTCCTAGAAAGATTGAACACACACCTTAGTGCCTGGACATTTTTACCAGTTATCTGCGTCATCAATCGTACAATATTCTGGTGCTAAGGAAAGAAGGCTGGCCCCTGAATTATGCTGAGGTTTTTCTACCTCTGCCAAAACACTGCATTCATGAGTTATGTAATTATTTAGCTACTGGGGAATCCAGAAGCACAGGTCTAGACGACAAGTATATTATTATATGGCCTGAAGACCAACAGTCTAGTATTGTTTTTTAGGACACATGATGTCAGTGTTGGATTCTGGGTAGATGGGGTGGGTCAAATGGTGAATTTTAAAATGTCACAATGCAAGGTTGAGTTCACCATGAGGTCAGCGAGCTGGATGGTTTGGGGATGGGGGTGATAGTGTGTAGGGTCAAAGTGCTACTGTGTGATGATGGGCGTGGCACCATTAGCAGTGGTTAGTTACAACTGCAAACAACAATGGGCAGACTTTTTGTGCAAACATATAGCTCAACTCTATAGAGAGTAAAGAACACACATTTTGGTACCTTAAACTTGATAGCTTTTCTTGGGTAATTTTGTGTTGCTGATTCCAAAAATGTAATCAGATTTTTTTCCTATCAGCTGATTTGTGAGATAACTAAGAATGACCTTAGTTGGGCAGTTGTTATGTACAAGCCTAGAATTAGCTGCCATTTTGACTGTAATGGCTTTGAATTATTTTTGCCTTCATGTAAAACACCAAACATGTATTAACACGTTATCACTATAAATTTTTTAAATCTGTAGTCAGCACACAAAAAGCTTCTTTTCGAAGACTTCCTGTAATGTGATATGCCCGACAGTCATGCTTAATTGTCCAACAGTAATCTGCCATCATGTGGGCATCTTAAAGTCCCTGGTATCTCTCTTCCATTGTTTTTATATCTTGGTGAATATTCCTTGAAGAGATATAGATTTTGGATTAGATCATTCAGTTCATGCTGGTTGGAATGTTGAGCTGCTGGAAAATCATCTTTGAAATCACCATCACTGTAACTTGTCGTTCAACATGCCACTGCTTTTTCACCTTCAGGCAATGAATCCAAAATCTGACTGAAAGTTGGAATTAGTATGTCATCTCCAATTGGAGCAGGTTGTCTTAGTTATTTAGTTAGTTAGAGTCTTTCCTCTTGAGCCTAAGTCGGCGCATAGGGCAGAAGTCATGGCTCTCCATGTCCGGCGGTTCGCTGCTACCTGTTGTAGATCCTGGATGTTCATTTGGCCGTTGAATGAGCCTTCTCTGATGATGGCTCTACGCAAGGTCTCTCTTGGTCTTCCCCGTTTTCTTTTCCCTACTGGTGACCATAAGAGGGCTTGGTTTGGGAGTCTTGTCTTGTCCATTCTGAGTACATGGCTGATGTAGTTCTAACGGCGTTTTCTTATAAAATTGGATACACTTTGTCTAGCAGAATCTAGATATGGATATTTCCATTTTGTGTGATTATTTCCAAATTTTGTAAGGGACTAGATAGCAGTAGTTTTTTTTTTTCCAGAGCCTTATAGGGAAAATACTGTAACAATATTAATTAAATACCCAAATGCCTGTATCTCAAAAACTAGAGCTGCTACAGACAAATAAATGTGATATTTTGATTTTGTAGGCCTCATTTAAGCAAAATCAGGTGTAAAATGTTTGGCACCCAAAAAGTATTTTTTTGGGTAGGGTTGTGTTATCTAAGTAAAAAGTCTTACATAATTCTTTTTTTTTTTTCATTCTCAGGTTTATAAGTCACATCTGCTTGGGACAGCCTGTTTTGTTACAAGATGTCTTGTATACACTACAAGTTTAAAAGTAGTCTTGACTACAATTCTGTGACTTTTGATGGCATGCACCTGTCTTTGGGAGATCTTAAGAAGGCCATAAGTCTACAGAAACGATTAAAACCGGGCGAATTTGATTTGGAAATTACAAATGCACAAACAGGTGATGGTAAGTATATGCTTTCAACCCTTTTATTAACATTTTTAATACAACCTGAATTAGTAGGAGGTCTCTGAAAAAGCGAGTCAATTAAGAACATGATGAAAGACTTGATCCAAGCAGCAGTCAGTGCACAGGGTTTGAGATGTTTGGTCAAAGCTTAGGGATTCATTTCTGCTTCATACTTGTTACAGACACACATGTTAAGAACTCACATGTACCTCTGTACAGGCAAGGTAGAAAGCCAAAAATACAACCAATACAAAAATGCATTCACACTATCTTCAGTATCTGGTATGTCCACCATGTACTTGCAAACAAGCTTGGCAGAGGCTCTTCATTGAATGCACAAGTGTCTGAAGGAAATTCTGGGGAATCAAGTCCCATTCACATGTAAAAGTGGCTTTGAGCTGATGCAGATTAGCTGTAGACTTCGTCCCACTTATGTTCTATCGGGGACATGTTTGGTGACAGGTCATGCCAATCAATCATCAGAATGTTCTGCTGCTGGAGATATTGTTGCACAATGCATGCGGTCTGCACACATGCGTTATCCTGCTGGAGAAACACAGGAGCAACCAATGCATTAAGAACCTTATCTCAATATGTCACAGCATTAACATGTCCGTGGAAGACACCTCCAAATTGGTTGTGCTGACAAACACAGCAATCTGCAAATCGCTGTCAACACCGTTGCTAAATCCGCATATGTCCATCAGCAAAGAATAGATTGAATCTACTCACGTCTGCGAATAGGACAGCATTCAACTGCAGTCTAGTCAATAAGACATGTTACTCTGCCCATTGCAGGCGCTGCTGACGATGTCTGTGAGTCAAGTTTGGCCCAACATTATGTTGTCTTGCAGTAAGGCCTGTATCTTTGTCTTTCAAGAGACTTGCCTGTGTCTACCTGCTGTTGCTGTTTGACTTGCTGGGAGAAAACGACCCCGTAGGTGATTCAGCACAATATGATGATCTTGCACTGTCGTGTGCGTAAAGAATGAATGTCGTAAGAGTTATTTGTTCTTCTTTACCACTTTAGTGTCGTCCCTGGAGTGAGGGGAATCAACACCCACATTTGTTTTAATTCAATATCTCTATCCTGGAGATATCCAGCAGACTCCGTCCACACACTCCTTCAATCTGAAGACACCTTCTTCTCACTCTTACTCACCCCTGGATCATGCCCCCTCTCATTCTTCCCCAACATAACATACTTGACAACTCTAGCCTCAACAAATAAAAACAAGAAATTTATTAAAGCAAAGAGTATATGTAGGAGAAGTGTGTGTGTGTGTATAAGGTGTAGAATGTGTGACGTGTACTCTACAGTGTCTATAGACTCAGATCAGGATTCAGGAGTATAGTCATTCTCATCCCTGTGCTGAAAACACACCAGCACCATGTATCCCATACAGGTAGCCTCACCCAGGTGATGCTCCTCCGGTCACGTGAAGACTTCCTCCGTTGTCTCTGGAACCACTAGGATGCTTGGACACCCATGACAAATACTGTCCAATGAGAGTCTTCAATATGATTCACACTATGAATTTCCTCGGTTATTTAACTCATTGTTAATCAGAAAATTCTAACCCTATTGTCACTGTTATTGGGGAAATCTCAATGGATCTAGTGTCACTGGTTGTAAAGATTCCCCATATTAACACCACAGTCTAAATGTTCTCTGTATCAGTATAACTTTGGTGTGAATGTTCCTGGTATCAATAGTGTATCTCTACAATGATCTGACTGTTCAATGATACCACTATCACTTGCTAATCATAATCTCATCAGCATGTCCTGCTCAGCAGAAGCCAGGTTCCCGCAAACCAACTTGGGTATAAGCCCAATGTAGCGGCCTCTCAGCAACTTCTGTCTTCAAATTCTGAGCCATCATCTTCTAAAATTGTGTTAGCTTCACTGTTGAAAATCAGAGCACACATACGTGGACCTGTAAATGGAACCTGTAGAATAGAGAATACTATGGTGAGGGCAACTCAGTCCTGGCCGGAATTAGGTAAGTGTAGGCCAATAGCAGCACTCAGATCTATAACAGAGATCCGATCTCTGTCATACGGCCAAATAACTCAATCATATGATCTGAGACATGGCAACACCAGGAAAGAATAAAGGAACGGGTAGAAACCCAGCAGATGCCCTACTGGAAGATCCTACCATTTCACATACCTCTTCCCCCTCTCAACCATCTTTAATCTCTAATTATTATTCCACCACATTGTCCTCAACTCCCTGAGTAAAATGATATACCACACAAGCCAGTTGAAGCCACACAATAGGATACTAGTGCCGACGCTCCTATGATACTTTCTAGCACCGCACTTATAGAACATTATATCACCGCACCTATAATACATTATATCACCGCACAGTACTGTACTCTATTCCTAATCATACTCTTAAGTTAGATATTATTAATAGCCTACCATATGCCTATTTCGGTTGCTACTCGAGAAACTGCAATCAGACTGGATCTATGTCCGCGGATAACTATCCCCACTTAGACATTATAGTCTCTCTTATGTAACGCAACTTGGAATAATGCACAGATCCTAACACTTCAGAATGTTTTTCTCGACTCCCTCCACCTGTTTACCGCAACTGGGTTTTATATGGGTGCTTGAGTGACGTCACCAAAAAGTCCAGACGCCAATCAGTCCAGAATCTGGCTTTGTCCCCCTGTTTCTAGACTAACCGGAGTCAATTCGCTGTCAAGTTCACTTTCATCTGGGAAATTCTTTGTCTCATACAACAAAGATCCTGGCTGTCGGTGAGCCAGAGACCCCCCCCCCCCCCCCCCCCCCCCCCACATCACAGAATCCTTCCGACCTCTGGCAGACATTCTGTCCATCACTTTCAAAGGCCGACTCCCGCCCTGCAGACAGATGACGCCAGTGCACGTCTCTCGAACAACAAATTGTCGACCGTGTGCAGACATCGCGACGTGACTCACTTTGATCTCATACACAAATGCCGACCAGGTGCAGACAGTTTTAACGACGTATTTTTCTCAGTCTGTTCAACATCAAAGGGTCTATTGTGTTTGCAGACTAATGTCGGGCTTGGTTGTCATCGATCGCAACGAACAAGTTTATTTATCTCGCGACATGCACAGAGATAGTAACTTGTGGTTGGCCACTACAAAGTCAGTCCCAGGCACCGCCAGTGGTTCCATAATGTTCATTGAGACGTACAGTAGTACTGTGATGGCAATTCATCTTTCTGGCAATGGCCCACGAGCTCATTCTGGACTCCAACATACCAATGGCACGTTGGCGATCATTTTCAGTCATGATATTTCAAGTTTTGTCTCAACAGTCTTTTTATACTGAGTATGCTGCCACAATGTGTACACATTTTCGGGGTCATATTGGAAATCGTGTGTCATGTGTAACTTTTATTGTTTTCATGTAATCTTACACAAACCGTGGATTGAATCACACACTTTCCAGTCCAGCAGCCATTCACCCTGTACCCCATGAAAAACACGCTGAAAATCTATTCCCCCACTTTTTTCCCAAGCTTCTAGGCATCAGTATATATAAGAGTGGTGCATTTTTAATGTGCTTCGGTATATATAGCCATAATTACCCCTGGTTAATTTAACTGGTGTGGCTTCATGTACAATGAACTGTAAACCAGTAGACTGTGCTGGCCCCAAGTCAAGAATGAGAAGTCAATGAAAATATTGACCAGGTTTTATATTTGACCAGCAGTGAGAGTTGCTGGGCTTTTTATAATCTTTCTCTTCTAACAGTGGTATGTTTGGTTTTTTTCCATACGCCAGTCAGACTTTAATGTTGACTTCTCATCATTTACACTTGGACGTAAATTGGACGTAAGTAACTCAAGAAGTCTGATGGCAAGGAACACCGTTGAAATCAGTTCAGTGCACTCATCAGTAGTAGCAACTGCTAGTAGAAGTAGCGCATGTGCATCTGATGCTGGAACGTTTCTCATTACAAAATAGCTAAACAGTCTAATGCTGGAACGTTTCTCACTACAAAATAGCCAAACAATCTGATGCAAACTAATTAGTAAACTTTTGTTCAAGCTGTTATACATATTTTATTTAGCATTTACTTTGTCATGTCAGCATTGCTTGAGATGTCATCAGCTGACAGCTTATTTAGGCTATACACATGTTGAATAAATATTGATAATTAACTTCGTTTCAGTGTACAAGAAGAATGGTGAATTAATAGCGAAAAACACATCTGTGATTGTGTCAAGGGTTCCGGTGAATAAAACCACAGCTAGCAGTACACAGAAGTCATGGTAAGGCAACATTTGATTTCACATTTGTAAAATATGATATAGATGTTATTAACTATTAAAGAGAAAATAAAGAGCAGACATCAGCCAACACCTCAAAATTTACTTTGACAAGGAGAAAAGATAATGCTTAGTAAGTGTATGCAGGCTTAGGGAGGAGATTGCTTAAGTATTATTGCTCTTTCTTACTATATATTTATTAATAACACAGATGCAGTGTTGTGAGATTTCAAGTATCTCTCTGCATGTTTTCTTTTCATTGGGGATGTCTGATGACACTGATGTAATCGCGAAATAAATATAATCCTGTGTTTGTCGGTAGTAGCATAGTTTGGACTCGTGGTTGTTTCGCTAGCTATTTTGTCATCTTAAATATTTAAAAGTAACCTTAGTTCTGTATAACAGATGTGAAAACCTAGCTTTGGGACAGTTGGAAAAAAAAAGTTTATCCACCAGGCAAACAACTCAAACTGATCTGCCCACTGCCGTATTCCCCTGAAAACTATCCCTGAATAAACTCCACGG
Organism: Cepaea hortensis; assembly: GCA_963921405.1. NCBI lineage: Eukaryota > Metazoa > Mollusca > Gastropoda > Stylommatophora > Helicidae > Cepaea > Cepaea hortensis. The sequence continues at coordinate 90,153,296 of OY992880.1, read as the reverse complement.
AAAGAGGAAAATAGACTTTCACTACAAATCAAGACGAAAGTGAATGAAATAAATCAACAAGAAAGAATAGCTGTTTCCTTGATGATTAATACCCCCATACACAGATATAACCAAAAATAAATAAATACTGTTCGAAACGGAGGAGCAGGCGTGCACATAGAATACCCAAATAATACTAGGGACATGGCCAGAGTACTAACAGGTAAGTACTGCCATAACTATGCAGAAATCCGGGCAATCAAGATAACAAATTACTGAATACCAACCATGGACACAGCCTGTGGTGCTATTGATAGATGTAGAATCAGTACTTAAGGCGCTCCAGCCAGAAAAATTGCCAGTACTGAGTACAGTACTTTCTGAACCAGTCAGCGTGATGGTCACTATAGAGTGGATACCACCTCTTTGTACAGTACCTGAAAATGAGAGAGCATAATAGATTATATGGCCACATGTATACAAAATTCAAGATTGGCCAATTAGCCGTGTGCACATGTGGATTGGCGCTGTAGACAGCAGATCACATATGCCAAGATTGCCCAAAGTATGACATTTCTAGGAAAACCTTCTAGCCTACAGAAATATCAGTGGAAGATTTTAACATGCCATGACTACCAACAAATTTATGAAGTAGAGTCATGGCAAAGACAACTAAAAAAAAAAAAAAGACAAATTCATAATAGAGACAACATTGCAGATTGTAGACGAATTTGAAGTGAACGAAAGAATAAAAAGATTATTTGAAACTCCACTGGGAGCTTGGTGCATCAGTCGTGATGAAGTTTCCTCCCAGAATATCTGCAGGCGTTTTTCCTGAGCTGTCATTCCCTTTGTCAAATCCGCTACCACAGGATCAGAATCGACCACCATCCTTTTTCTTATTTTTGTGAAGCGTTCAGGCTGAAATAAACCAAGCTTGCTCAAAGCCATCTGCCAAACATACGTACCCTTTCCCTATTGTATCGACGAGTAAAATTAATAATTAAAAAAACTGTAATTTTTAAAGTAAACATTTATTTTAGCGAATGAAAGAAGATTTGTTACTTTTAATCGTTATTCTGTTACTTTCCAATTATAATTCTGCAATTGCGACAGTATCTGTTTACATTTGGAATTCTTAGCATGTGTTGTCATTTATTACTTGATAGAAACCCTCAGATCAGTGTTAGCACAAAGCGTACATTTGACATCTGGTCAATAAATTAATGCAACATTTTCGTTTTATAACACATTTCTGGATAATATATGTTAGGGTGATTAAAGTACACAGGATTAAATATTTTTTTTAAATGTTGCATATCCCTTACAGGACATTGCAGTCAATACCAGCATTTTTTTTGCCGCTGTTGATGTTAGGCAAGGTTTATGTTCAGTAGTTTGCCATTGCTTTCTGAACGACCGGCTCACATGCCCCCGTAAGTTACCAGCGAACCGCTGCCGATTCTCGCAGCTGCTGTTTCCCCACGTGGATATACAGGATTACGAACATTCATTTCATTGTATCACATTCATTTTAAAAATGCATGCTCATATTTAAATTCCTGCTAATGGGCAGGCAGTAGACAATTAACAGAATTTTAATTAACTGTAATCTAGCATACTTTGCCGGTCTCCCTGGCCAAGGGAGTTAACGACGTTGCTTGTAATCCCGTATATCCATGTGAGGAAAACAGCTGCACAAGATTCAGCAGCAGATAGCACCGCTCTGGTAACTTACGGGGGTATGCGGTCGTTCAGAAAGCAATGCCAAACTACTGAACGTAAAACTTGCCTGGTACATCGACAGCAGCTGAAAAATGCTTGTGTTGACTGTAATGTCCTGTAAGGGATATGCAACATTAATTAAAAAAAAGGCATACTTCAGCATTTATAACTATGCCAAAGAAACCAGGTGCTCAGACTATGATAATTGTATGAGTCATATGACAGAGCCCTTTACTGAGAATAATTATGAGAAGAGTATGAGATAAGATTATACCAGTAATTAGTGGTAAACAGTGTTTGTAGAAGGAAAGGGCATACAGCACACGTAGGGCACATATAGATTCTCAGGATGTTAGCATTGACTTTAAGCTGTTATAAATCACGTGACTCTAGATGTCTCCTAGCCAAAGACAATTGGAATCAGATGTAAATGAGTAGTTTTGGGAGTTGTAGCAATACAGCATATTTGAATATAAGTACATACACAAGGCCAATTGGGCTTATGGTGCTAGATACAAATTTGTATAGACCATTCAGCACTTGGTGCATGATGTGATCAGTATCTCGCCGACTGCCTTTAAGGCATTTTCCTGGTATCTATTTTAGGCTTGGTCAACCTGGGCGCCTAGGTTAATTTAACAATTCTGCCCTGGTGTGGATTGGAACCAGTGACCATAATTGACTGTAGCTTTTACAATTTCTGTGATATATGGAGCAAGAATTATGTTATTTCTTTACAGGGAGGCGTTCAAGCAAGAATGTGCCAAGAATGTAGTACGTGTCTCTATGTGGTAACTTGTGGTTCTGATAGATACTTCATATTCAGTTAATTAATATTTTTTTAAACTGTTATTGATACTATGGAAAATAGGCTATAACCTGTGTGATATAAACACTTCTTTCTAGTTTTTTTTAATGCTTTGTCCTGTTGTGAACTTTTGCTGAACTCTTTCGGTATCAAGAATCTCTTCATCAGTTTGTTGATTACTTTATACACTGTATTTTTTAATGTCTTCTCTCCCATTTTCTATCGCTTTAAACCCTTCATTCCCAGTTGTTACTTTTAACTCATGTTGCCCCATGCTTGTATTAACCCACTGAGGCTCAATGATCACTAGGGCTTAAGTTTAAAATAAAAAATAAACAAATTCTTCTATGGCGGATCATTAGTCTGTAATTGTGGACATTTTTTGTTGTTGAGTACACTGGCATTCAGAACATAAACTATGTTAAATGAAATGTTTTTTCTGAATGCCCACAAAGCAGAAAAAAGCATTGATGGCTTCTGCTAGGCCATAGGTGTGTTGCAAGTGTATTTGATTGATATTTCCTAGTATACAAATGTTAAGGAAAAACGCCATGAAACATAGCGTGAACATGGTGTGGTGAAATGTAATGTCTTCTGGTTGGAAAGTGCATTGGTTTTGCTGCTCTCTCTCTCTCTCTCTCTCTCTCTCTCTCTCTCTCTCTCTCTCTCTCTCTCTCTCTCTCTCTCTCTCTCTCTCTCTCTCTCTCTCTCTCTCTCTCTCTCTCTCTCTCTCTCTCTCTCTCCCTCCCTCCCTCCCTCCCTCCCTCCTTCCTCTTCCTGCTGTAATGTAATAGACTATGGTTAATGAATATATTTGCATGCTGTTTATATGTGTATTCTGAAGTATTTTGTATGTTTGTCACATATTGCAAGCAATAAATGTACTCACTATGTTTAATTCAGGGGGTTGGCTATCAACCTGATGCTGACAACTTTTTTTTTTTTTTTTTTTTTTTTAAATAAATACAAAATGTAACAAGGGTATCTTTAATCTTGTAGAGAAGCAAGATACCAGTGAACAACAAAATCTCCCTTAGATTTATATAGAATTGTAGGTAGAGAATAAAGATTAATAATACATTTATTTATATGCCTTTCACATTATCTCGTATATTTCTGTAAATATTTTAAATATTTTGATGTAAATCATTGCTGCTCACTGTGCTTGAACCAGTGAGAAGAATTTTTAGTCAGTCATTCTCCATGTTACATTTCCTGGATCAGTAAGTCGTCTGCATCATCTGTGTTCTAAGTTCAGTTATTCTTATTTGGCCACAATACATCAATTGTACAATGAGCTTGAGCTTATTATATCAAAAGCTTATTATATCATATTTGTTGTTTCTGTAATATTGGGCAAAACGTATACCTTAGAGTATGTAATGTGCTGTTTTTTTTTTTTTTTATTATAAAGTCAATTTGTGCACATGGTCACATGCCTATTCAGTAGTCCTGTTCTGAACTGCAGAATGATTTGTTCTGGTCTGTCCTTAATATGGTGTTGGTGGCTGTCTGATTGATTTGATTCCTTTCTTTTGGTGTTATGTGCTGGTACCTCCAGTTGCACCTTCATTAGTTGATCAGTTCTCTGATTTACACGCATTTTCAGATGGTGTCAGATATATTGTGACCGTGTGCTGGTTGCCTACTTCAATTAGTAGTACTGGCAATTTTCTGAACTGGAGTGCCTGAAGTACTGATTTTACTTCATAGATACCACAGACTGTAAACCATAATTGGTATTCAGTAATTTCTCTGTTGCTCTTGATTGCCTAAATTTCTGCATCATAGTTACAGTACCTTCGAGTATTCTATGTATGCTGCTGCTCCTCGATGTCTAACAGCATTTTGTGTCTGTAGACTGGCCTAGAGGTTCCGTGGGTATTCATCATCATGAAAACCGTGTCTGTGGTCTCCTCTCCCCATTAAATTTGATCTTTGCATTCTGGTATATTATTGTGTGCTATTGACATAAATTGGTCATTGGAAGCTTTCTAGATTTTTCCACATTACTTGCAGTTGCATTAATTCACTATTCTAATATGGTTTTTGATTTTATGAGGTCCTTTTGGTATTGATTCCAAAAATGTCAGTTGTAAGCAATTGCCCAACTCTTCAACTACTTTATTTGTCTTGGTCTTTGTGTTCAGATTTCTGAACAAAATGGTGGTGCAGTGTTTACTTCAACCTTGACCTGAGACAGTCGTTAGTAGAGAGTAAATGAAAATATAGGTCTAGTGACATTGCATTTCTTTTTGCCACATATATTTTAAATAATCATGGCCATTTTGTACCATCACTAGTGTCTGTTGGCAAGGTTATGTTGAGGGTTAGAAATCACTGGGGGGAAAAAGGTGCACATTTGCTTTATTGGTTACATTGCAAGGATACAATGTCAGGGTTGTACAGGATATGACTGCTCGAACATGATAATTGTTTTTTTTAGCATTACTTGTAAGGACTATTTTCCATGCATTGAGGTAAAATGGTGTCAGCCCCATATTTTATAGACCAATTGGCACTTGGTGTGTCTTTTAACTTGCCAGAAAATGTTCTGGTGCCCACTTTGGGCTTGGAAGACATGGTACTCCACATCAGTATAAAAAGAAATGCCTGCTCCAATGGGGATGTGACCTGGCCATAACCACTGTGCAGACAGGCAGCATGCTAACTAATGTGTTACTGCACCACTCATGCATCATTTATGCAAGTTGTTAAGGCAAAGAGGGTTTGCATTTTTTGGTGAAAATTTGAAATGCTGTATGTTGTATAATGTGGTAGCATGTAAAAAGTAAGTAAAGAACCCTTTTACACTCTAACATGGATCAGGCATACAGTAGACCCATTTTTGAAAATAGATCTTAGGTGATATCACATCGGCCACCTTCATTTCCAAAGACATGTTAGGTTGGATCGACCTGGGAGCTCAAGTTTGAAAAAATCCAAACTCATTGAGTTGTGGAATCATTTATGAAGTAGCTAACCAGGCAGTCAGCAGGGTTGGTCCCTTTGACTTCTGCCAGGGAAGGAGTTGTTCAGATTATACATATTGTTATACAGTCTAGCAGTTTATTCAAATGTTTATGGCAATTTACCAGACTCTTTGCTAATTGTGTGTTCCTGTGGGATCTATATTACTATATTGTAAATACTGGTGATATTAATTTGTGAACCTGTGAGGAAAATGTGTGATTATTAAAAATTACTTAAGGCAGCTGTATTTGTACATGTAACATCTGTGATATTATTTTGTAATAATTTAATTATATTGAGAACAAACTGTTTATAGAAGCATATTTTGTGCAATGTTACTTATTTTATTTAACCTTGTGATATAAAAAAAAACACTTATATTTGCAATACCAGGTGCTTTCAACTCTTTTCATTTATGTCCCGTTTGGAGATTGTACCTAATTTCCCTTTGTAGTACACTTTGAGAACTAGCTGCTATTTCTTGTGTTTCAAAAATGGTGTGATTCTTTTAAAAGTCAAGCATAATCCATACACACTGCTTCTAATAGCACTGGAGTGAATTTTGCATATGGATTAGCTTTCCCTATTACCAGTGGCCCTCACTATGAGGCAGCTAACGCTGTCCGACTATTGAAAGACTTGTATGTCCATAAGTCAATAACAAAATGTCAGCATTTTAGTCTGGTTAAACTGTCTGGTTTAGGAGTTGAACCCCATACCTCAGCATCAGCACACTGTATGTTTAAGAATGCACGTTCTTATCCATTTGGCCATACTGACCTACTAGTTTGCATGTTAGTTCTTTTCTTTTAGAGTTTATCAAGATTATCTGTTTTAATTTCTGCTCAAGTTGTCACTGTTATACTTGTTAATTGGGAATATCTTACATCCTTTCTGTGTCTGTGCCTCAAATCCTTTTCTTTGATTTATGGTCGCCATGCCACACCTAAATGGGTTTTTGATTGTACAGTAACAAGTCATGTAACACACACACATCTGTGTTTGTAATTGTTTTTTGTATGTGTGTGTGGTGTGTCTATTAGTTCATTAACCCTTTACAGGGCAGATGCTTGTCCATTTTCTAGCCCTGAACGGGCAAGATTTTTTCAGGTTCGGTAAAATTCCGGGTCGCGTTAGTAAAAACATCACAAATAAGGTGTTAGTCCACCGATTTTAGTTAAATAAACAACACAATGAAGGGAAAAGCATGCAGAATATGTTACTCACGTGATTGTTGTCGGTAATCCATATATGAACACAAATATTTACGAAATACGGCATGTTGTTTGTGATTTTCCGTCACCTATACGGCAATATACAAACACATTTTCAGAATCACAATCACTTTCTTTAAAGTCCGACTCACGACTGCTAATGCAAAGTAACGCTTTGCACTGATATCTAGCTCCGATTAATAGTCAACTTCGTGCCCTTTAATGTCATTTAAATTGAACAGAGCGAAATCTCGGCTATCACTTGAAGAATCGCCAAAATTCATTTTGAAAAACAGCGTAAATATCCCGAAAACTATCAAAAATTGTCCGTAAAAGTCCGTTCAAATTCATACTATCTCGTTTACAAATGGCGGCCACGCTGTCAAGCTGTCGGCGAAAGCGAAAGTAGCCGCCGGGAGTGTCGGAAAGCCGAGAGATCGCGTTTTTACAATGCATAATAGTATCGGACGCTACGATCGTTTTATGGCATCGGCCGGAATTGGCCGCTGTGACCTGTAAAGGGTTAATGGTTGAATTGGCAATGTTAACACTGGCGCAAGTCTAATTTTGTTGGCAATGCACATGCAAACATACACTTGTACACAACACACTGTTTGAAACCAATAAAGAAATGAGTGATTATTTGCTGATGTCATTTAAATGTTGGCATATTTTAGATACTATAAACATTGTTTTTAAAAATGTATTGTTCTGTGGACATCATCGTCAGATTTATGCTGAATTGCTTTAATGTTCTTAAAAGTTCTAAATGTTTTTCAGTAGCAAAGGTATTTAAGTTTCTGTTCATTCATTTCCTGTCAGTCTTTATGTATACTAGTTGTGTGCTGATGTATGCATTTTTGTTTAAAGCATGTCATATACAATCCAATTCTTGTGGGTTATTATAATTGGGATATTTAATGGCAATTAATATTTCAGGTGAAGTAGCTGTGGTTTTAGAATTTGTTTTATTACAGTAAATTCTTAGTTAATTTTTCTAGCATGTTCTTGAAGGAGCATTCAGCAATTTGCTTTTATTCCAATTTCTATCATTTTAACCCTTTACAGGGCACAGGTTTTTCCAATTTCTAACTCTAAACGGGCAAGATTTTTGAGGGTTTTAGTCAGATTTTAGGTCATGTTAGTAAAAAGATCATAACTAAGTTGTTAGTGAATGGATTTTAGTGAAATAAAGAGCAAAATGAAAAGAAATGCATGCAGATTAATAATTGTACTCACATGTCATATGAATAATCCAGTCTTGTTGGTATAATCCACATATGAACACAAATATTTACAAAATATAACACATTATTTGTGAGTGTCAGTCATATATACACTATGTACAAACACTGCCAACTGCTCACTGGCCTCCAAGATGCTGGGGAAAACAAGTGTCCTTGCAGTAGTTCATTTGGCACACATCACAGCCATACGAACTTTCAATGGTTCGTCTTGCAGGGGTACGACGTTTGGCGTGACTGCACGCCACACAGGCTTTCTTCCTGCCCTCAAACCTCATGAGCTTGTGGTTGTGGACACTTTCTGGAGCTACTGCTTGGCCTTTCCTCTTTGCTGCAGCCCTCTTCCTGCTGGAGAATCCTGCGATTAGTTGCTTACATAAATCCAGACGGAAGTCCAGAAGGGCGTAGCGTTTGCTGGGCTTTGCTGTGCTTTGCTGTGGACTGCTCGAACAGGATGAATGCATTATTTATGCATGAACGAAGACAAAACTGACGAGGTAGCGCCAGTATTTTCTGCACTTCTTCAGTGTAGAGTAATACCCCCTCATTTGATCTGCCTTGTCCACCCCTCCCATGCATTGGTTGTAGAGTTTGATGACAGCAGGGCAGGACACAGGCTTTCTGGTGCGAGTGTGCCGGTCCCATCGCTCAACAGTGGTCAATGTGTGTGAGGTATTGTTGGAGAGCATGAAGACGTCCCTTTTATCATGCCACACAGTAGCAAGCAGATCCTCTTTCTGGAAGACTTGATGGTCCCCTTGCGTCATTTTTCTTTTTTCTCTGAATGCCAGAGGCAGATCTTTCCGGTTCTTTCTTACTGTTGCTGCCGCATAAGTTTTCTCTTGGAGAAGGTTAGTAAAAAGCGCAACTGACGAAAAAAAGTTATCAAAATAGAGGTGATGATACTTCCCCAAAAAGGGGGCAGCAAGCTGCATCACTACATCATGGCCCAGTCCATGCTGAATGGCACCATCTATTTTGCCACGGTAAACAGAAAACTGGAGGAGGTAACCAGTTGCTGACTCGCAAGCACACCAAACTTTCATTCCCCATTTTTTGGCTTGGCTGGTAGATACGTTTTAGTGCATTCCTGCCTTGGAATGGCACCATTGCCTCATCAATGGCAATTTCTTTCTTAGGTTTGTAATGTTGTAAGAAAGTCCTATTAGCCATGTCAATGAGAGGCCGAATTTTGTGGAGGCGGTCACTGCCGTCAGCTGTGTTGTTGTCAGTCACATGTAAATACTGCTCCAGCTTCTTGAATCTCTTCAGCGGCATCACATTCTTCACACCTGGCATTCCCAACATAATATCTGCAGACCAGCACAATTCCAAACGAGGAGGTTTGTAGATCCCCAATAAAATGAGCAGACCAAAATAGGCCTGTATTTCGGTTGCATTGGTTGGAACCCAGCCTCGATCACCTACTCGCTCGATCTTTCGCCTAGCATACGTATTTGTTTGATCGGCAATCATTTGAAACGTTTGTTCCTCGAAGAGTTGAAGAAAGAATGCACGCTGAGAACGATCGTCAGTTGTTATTGATAAGTTGACGCCAGTTTCTTCACTAAATTCTTCGATATTCAGTGTTGTTGTTGTGTTGCTCCAACCGTTTGCGTCGCGAGACGGCCCCACCCGACTTTCTTCAGCGACATTTTCTGAATCAGATTCACTTTCTTCAAAGTCCGAAAGATCTGAAGTGTGCACGCTACACACGCTGATATCACTGAGATCAAACTCTGATTCATCGTCACTTTCGTGCGTTTCAATGTCACTTAAATTGAACCCTTCGAACTCGCCGCTATCGCTTGAAGAATTGAGGAAATCCATTTTCATTAACAACGCACAAAAATCCCGAAAACTAATGAACAATCTGATCAAATTTAATGAAAACACTTGCAAACGTTACCCACGCTTTCACTCTATCAGCAAGACTGGTAGAAAGGAACAGGAAGTCTCGGAAATTCGCGAGATCGCATTTTTAAAATGACTAGTATTCAAAGCCGGAATCGGACGATATGAGCGTTTTATCGCATCGGCCGGAATCGGACGCTATGCCTTGTAAAGGGTTAAATTGCTGTCTTGGTTTATTTTTCACGGAAAGCTCTTAAAAAATAATTCCTCTTTGTGCCCATTTCCTTTCAGTTCCAATAGGAAGGGGTATGCATAATTTCAAAACAACAAGCTCTGGGGTATAGTAGTCATTACATTTGGCCTATAGCATGCTTTTCTTTAGAGCTGTTTACAGGACTATCTTTTGTAGTCTCTGATCTAAGTTTTTGTTGTTGTTGTTGGTTATCTATAACTTATGGCATTCAGTGCTTTACCATTCATTATTAATCTTCTACCCAGAGGGCAGATGTAACTTACTCTTTCATAATTTTTTTTATTGCTGTCTGTTCAGATTGTATTTTAAGTAGCAATCTGTTCTTCAGTATCTGCATACTACTCCAGGTACTCCTTGAGCATCCAGGCCACCTTTGTCCGCAATGAAAACTGTAGTTAGGGCAGCTCCACTTGCTTCTTTCTGCATTATGTATTCTCTACTTAAATTTTGACACTATGGCTATTCTTCCAAGATACCCACAAGGACTTCCCATTTCAATGTTACCATTTAAACTGTCTGCTTACTTCTGCAGCTGGAATTCTTTTCTAAGATATTTTATATATATATAAAACATAACATTGAAATGGGAAGTCCGTGTATGTGTATATATATATATGTTTTAATTTACTGTTTAATATTTATGCTTTTTGTGTCTGTGTATCATTAATTAAATGCCAATTGGACTTTATGAGATATTTTAATTATTGTGATAGAGCTACAGTTTAGTTTTGCCATAAGCTATAACATTTAGCGTAAGGGTTCTTCAACGTGGTTTCTTAAATTGTGTTGCCTTTTACATGTAGAGAAAACAGAGCTTCATTACTGATATATCTTACTGTTAAAAATATTTGTTTTAAAAAAAAAGTATTGTTTAAGGTCCAAACATTGCAATCTACTATAAACATGCACAAAATAAATGCCATTCATTGAAACAAAACATCTTTGTTTTCTAGTTTTCTGGAGTGAGGGAGGAAGGAATGGCCACAATTTGTACACACAGAACCCGCAGCCAGGTTTATTGTGTCAAATGAACATTACATTTTAATTGGCTGTCAGCTTGAAGGTGGTCATATGGGCAAATTGCAGCCAGAACATTTCATGTGATTTCATTAGTTTTTAACTGTTCTCTGGTAAAACAAAGAACTCATATTAACACATCTTAGAACCAAATACACAAAGTGACTAGTGCCAGTTGTGAAAACATTCAGTACAGAGCAACGAAAGGAACATAGACATATAGTGTATTGTATTGTAATTTCAAACCAAATATTTGAAAAAATAAAATTACTTCAGCAAAAGCAGCAAATAAAGCAGTACTTGTACAGTTTGATTCGTTATTTGTCATTTTTATTGTAAAAATAACTTTTGTACTTTTATAAAGAAAAAAAAAAATAAAGTAAACAGTCTTTTTCTTGAGGCATATTGGGTGTTAAAAACAAAATTCCTCCTTATGTAAATGGAATTTGAAATCATGATTTCCACAATTTCTTTTGCTTTTATTGGCACCATAATATTTCTTTAACATAGCATTTTCATATCTTGATGGCATATATATTTTCCAAAATTGTGGCAGCATATTTATTTGTTAATATTTCATTTTGGTGTGTCCTTGGCTAAACTGTACTTTTTGAAACAAATATTGAGATTATACTGAATTTTGAGGTATTTTTGTACAGCACAGTTACATTTTTTGGCAAAGGCTTGTCATTAACAGAACCACTTTTGCATTTTGGGCACAGAGTAGTTGTGAGAGGGTACCCTATTTTTACCATATTAACACATTTCTGCTGAGAAACACTATGAATATGTGGCTCTGTGAACATTTGTTAATAAAATTACTGAACTAAAAGGCAATGTGAAGGATGAACGGGTTGAAGTGTTTTTTGTTGTGTATTTATTCCATCTCTTTTTGGTTGTTTAAATGCATATGTTAGACACTCCTGCAACAGATGTTCAGCTGTCACTTCACATTTCCCAGTTAACATTCATCAGTATCTTTAGTTGACTAAACATTTGGTATTTTTATCTGTTGTGTCTTATGTAGAGACTGAAGATTATTACTAATATGCATTATCTTTCTGGTAGCTTGGATATTCCAGTTCCCACTTCCACAATTGCTTCAAATAAATCTCTTGGCCGCATATAGGTTATACCTTTATTAGGTTGCAGTATTTTAAATCCTTCTTTTGCTAATCTTTTTATCTCATTTCCAGGTATGTTGCAATGTTTCATTGTAATACAGCACCTTTAGATTTCTGAAATAGTTCATGGTGTGCTGCTTTTAGGTCTCATTGTTTCTGCTTATCAACTACAGTGCAAACCGTGTAAAGCGATCTTGGATGTGTGTAAGGCGATCTCGGACGTGGTGAATTTCTGTTGTGAAGAATAATATTGTATTGCACATTGTAAATGCATTACTATGTACTTGAACTCTTCACCTTATCAGGGTTGCACTGTATTTGTTTCTGTTTATTTTTCTCTGTCGATGGCTCTGAAGTTACTCGGAAATGTTGCAGTTTCCACTGACAGTCTTATTTACTCCATCTTTTAGATTCAGGAGAATTGTCCCACCCATGTCATTTATGCCTGTTTTCTATTATGTTTTTCTATCGGTGCTGCTTACTCCAAGCTGGGAGTTTGTGTTCTTTGTTAATGATATATTGAGTATATGATCTTTTTTTGGTGCTGATTCTACAGACTTGTTTCCTATTAGTCCTCCCCTTCTAAGACCATTAAACCTATGTTACATGGATTTGTCTATCAATCTTTGTTAATAGGCATAAATCTAATGCCTCCAGTTATTATCTACCTTCCTTGATTTTGGACTTTAATTTTAGAGATTTTTTGGAGATTAATTTAATGTATGACTTAACAAATACTGCAATAGTGTATTTAAGGAATGACCTCACTCATCCAATACATAGCTTATTGATAACCTGTCTTATCTCCTTGCGATATTGTACCAGCAAGATGTTTCATTTTTGCTATTCTTTGCCTTGCTCTGTGATTAAAGATAACTTGGTGTTGTGGATTTCTTCTTGATGCAATATTTTACTTTTCAACAAGCTTAATTAATGTGCTGTATTTTATTTGAAATGATCACTGTGCATGTTTTCTCCTCACTGATCTTCAGTATCCATTCAAATTTTGACCGTACGTCTACATAGAAGGTATACTTGTTTTGAATTTTCATAATATACTGTATACGGAACATGTTTAGAAATAAATTTCATCTATTTCTATATCGTCTAAATTTCATAAGTTATGAAACACATTGAACAAATATCTGATGCGGAAGGATTTGTAAAGCGGTTTGCAATGATTGAACATGTTTCTTAACATAACACTGGTTACATCCCGTTTGTCTTCTTTGTATTCTGTCTTCTGTTAGGCTAAAATACATTGTACACCCAGCTTTCATGCCATCTACATTATCTCAAAGCTACACATTTTTGCATGCTGGAAATATTTTTCTTAACGCATTTTCAAAATTATTTAAAAATATTATTTACTTTTAGTCTCAGTGCTATCAGTACAATTTATACTTACTCCTTCACTTTCATGATTAGGTGCTTGCACTTTACTCATTAAAACATCTTTGTTCTAACATGTGAATATTTACCTGAGTCAGTAAAGTAAGACATAGTATGACAAGTTAAAATCAGCAATTTAGTATGCTATATACAGTCTATCTCAGTGGTTCTCAACCGGTGTTGAATTGTCCCCACCCTCCTGGGGGACATTTTAGGGTGGAGGGGGGATTAAAATTATTTCAAGATGGAGTTAAACAAGAACCGATTACTTGATATTGTTTTCCCTCCATGCTTTACGGTTCTGTACTTCTCGCCCTTCTGATATGTAGACGTCTAGACTTGTTCTAGTATGTGTTATTAAATTTAGCTTCCATTTATATGTATAGTGGGTGGGGGAATTTAATAGGGAGGATATATGAAAGGTGGGGGAGGGGGAGAAATGATATTCTGAACATATGGTGTATGGGCCAAAAAAGGTTGAGAACCACTGGTCTATCTGTTTTCTTTGCTTATAACTGAGATGAAAATGTTATTTGGATAGCATATATCTATTTTATTCCTCTTTTTTTTGCTCTTGTTATTTAACATTGTTAACACATTTTTTCACATTGGTATACATGCTCTGTATTGTAAGTAGCATCACAAGATAACACCATCTATGTTTCATAAGTTTGATACACACACTCTTCTTTTTGTGGTGTTTGTAAATGACATAAACATAATTATATATGTGCATAGGTAGTTTAGTAACTCAATAATTCAAAGCATGTTCATCTATACATGTCCTGGCTTTTAAAAAATATATTGATTTTCTATGGTGCATGCCTTTCTTCTGCTCTTTATCCCCCTTTGGACATTAGCCACAAGCAGCTCATGCCAAGCTGTCTTATCCATAGCTACCCTCTATGCTACCCCATATTCATCATCTTCTCTTCTGAATTTGTTTTTAGTCACTATATTTTGTTTGTGTCTGTGGTTATATTATCAGGTTTTCTCAGCGTGTCCCACTCAACTGCAGTTTTTTCCCTACATTTTGTGACACCGATGTCAAGCTCTTTCCATAATCGCTGCATTGATTCTGTTGCGCTATTTTTGTCGTTGTTCTTAGGTAATTGTTTTAGTCATACCCCATGTTGATGATTCTGGCTGTAGTAGTGTTGTCATATTTGGATTATTTATTCTAAGTTTGATCCTAGATTTAATTTCTTTTGACTTCCATCAATTTCCTAGTGAAATCAGTTGCCTCTTGTATTCTTATTTTATCTCTTATCCTCTCTTCTATTCTCTTCTCTCTTTCTCCCCCCTCCCCCCTCTTTGCCTGTGATTCCTGCTCTTTCACCAGGAGTTATCATTGGCTCGATTTATTCCCATTACCTTAGTCTTTTTCCTTGTGAATGTTTATACCTAATTGTGACCTTTCATCAAATGTGGTTTATTTTTCAGGTTTATCTTGTATCTGAATTTGTGCGTGAAGACAAGAAGGTAATACCAGCAAATTTCTGATCATTAAGCTGCGCTGGCTTCTGCTAGTTTTCACTCATGAAGATCTCTGCAGTTCACGTCTGTAAATATTGCCCTTATTAAGTTAATGTTTGTGGGATCCTATAGTGTTATATTCATTCAGTAGCATGTCCTTTGCAGAACCTCGCTCCCATAACAACCTTCCGGAAAACCTCTCGATAATAAGCAAGATGTCCCACGTCCAATACATCCATCTGGTGATCATCTGCCACATCCTGCACCCATCTTCTCTTTGGCCTTCCTCTTCCTCTCTTCCCGGGCATGTACCCCTCCATTATTGTTCTCTTTAAACTTTCGTGACGTTTCAAGTGACCAAAATATTTAAATTTTCTCACTTGTTTTAGTGGCATCCTTTATTGATCATTCTGAATATTTTCAGTACCCCTTTTCTAAGGATGTCTACATGATTAGTTGCAAATTCCTTTAATCAGCAGTCTTCCTTTCTCACCTTGTTTACCAATTGTTGCAGGACCTGGAAATTATTAAATCATCATCTTCCACTTCTGTCGTCAAGTGTTGTGACCTTAAATTGTTCCTCAGTTTCTTGATATTTTTGTTTTAGATACCCTACATGATTTTGATTTCCATGTTTATAAGATAATTATCACTTGATTGACAACTTAATGTTTTAATTACTGATCAGCTAGGGTGAATTTCTCTAATTACATCATAACATTTAGATCATGACTATAAAAACGTGTATAAAATATCAGATAGTAAGAGTGTTTCTTTATGTGCTGAAGTCTTAACAATTATACAATAATTTTTTACAAATTATTCTGTTCTATTATCATGTAACATATCCTTTGCAGAACGTCACTCAACACGGCTGCCAAAAAGTTTCTCAAACCCGAGTTGTCCGTGATGTCCTGTGTCCATCTTTTTGCTGATGGACTCCTATTTCTTCTTGCAGGAACCATTCCTTACATTACTGTTCTTTCCAAGCCTCTGTGGCAAAAGTATTTCAATTTTCGGTGATGCTGTTCATGAGCCTGTTTCCTTTGATGCTTAGATTTTAAAGAATGTCAGTAATTTTCTTTGCTTGGTCCATGATATTCTACAAGCTTTTCTGTAACATGAAAGATCAAAAGCCCCAATTTACTTTAGTGATTACAAAATGGTATGTTGCCAAACAAAAAATATAGTTCTTAATGTAACTGTATATGTTGGCATAGTTTTTACATATGAAATATAAGTAAGTTTTTGTTAAATCCATTAGTGTTATGCTGAGTGCAGTTGGATCGTGACTGAATGGCCTCCTGGGTTATAGAATACAACAATGTAAGTTAATTGTGATAATATGCATCTTAGTAAGAAAACAAAGCACACTGCAAACTTTGTGTCTTTATATACTACATATACACTTTGTTCGTAGAACACATTTGAAAAATGAAGTATTTGACATTTAAAAAATGTGATCCACAGTCAATAGTGGATAGCACTCCAAACAGAATGGTGGAAGAAATTTTTGCAAATCGCATAATGTCACGTGGAATTTGACCTGCTCGTTATCCAAATTTAACCCCATTATATTTTTATCTGTGGGGTTTCTTGAAATGAAATGTTTACAAAAATAATGTACACACATTTGAGGACCTGAAAGAAGCAATCAGAATCACCATTCAAGAAATAACAGACCTTGCAGAAGGTATATGACAATATGAAGAGACATATACAGTCATGTCTTGAAATCCGTGGTGGACATTTCCAACACCTGTTATAATGAATACTTCATTGGTACTTTCCTGCTTCCCCAAAACAGTTTTAGACCATAGCAGTGACTATTGTAACTATTTTAATGAATTATTTAGCACATTTTTTAATGTTGTTTACTTAATTTTTCAAATTTGTTCTAAATACAAAGTCTGGTGAGACTTTACAAACACCCAGTATATACACAGGTAGATTCTTCTTTTAAGTGATCTAGTTTTGCTGGTTGTATTTTCATCTCAGATAACAAAACGCTAAATTACAGAATGTGTATACCACTTTATATACCTTGTAGTTACAGTAATTCTTCCGAACTATACATTTTTGGGTACATTTATTGGTTTTTAATATCAATCACTACACAAGTTGGTGGTAAAGAAATTCCAGCAAGATTGAGACAAGCATCACATCTAGGACACCCTGAACGGTTTACAGTTACAAGACAAGATTACGCTGTTGCAAGAAAGATTAATACAGACCTTGTAAATTAAAATGTTGTATCTCATTTTGTGATCTCCTTTGCCTTATGAACATTTATGTTTGTTAAACTGCATACTAAATAAAGATATGGGCTGTCACCCAAATTAAGAGTTGCATTTCTTTTCTGTCACACTTGATGTTAATTATTCAGTATAGTCACTTTTAGTTTAACTGTTATGGCTGATTGAACGGACAGCCTACCCAGAACAATGAAAGGCTATTGTATCTTGTTTTGTGTGGGTAATGATGAGGAAGAATCTCAAGAAAGAAACCAGTAGTCAATATTACTGCGACCAATGGATAAAAACCCAACATTCTTGTCTGAGTGCAATGCAAATTTTCAACAGCCAACAAGAATTCTTTGAATCTATTACATTTATAAAATAATTGGAATAGATTAATTGTAGCACAGTATTTGGTGGCAGCTTGCCAGTTACAGTAGCTAGGAAAATCTGTGAAAAGAAAGACAAATACATGAATACAAGTGGACATCTGCTCCAGTCTTCATGAATGAACAAAAAAGCTTTCCTTATGTTCATTTCCTGAACTTATGGCTTCATTTGTGTATTTGTTAAAAAATGTGGTTATGTATTTGTGATTGTGATACTTTCGTTCTTTAGCTTAGTTTTCTTTTTTTTCTGCTCATTGACAACAAGTTTTGTTGAAACAGCTTGTGTCTTTTTGTCAAGTTGTTAGTGTCTATGGCCAGATTTGAACAGCCATGAGAGTTCTTGGAATCCATGAAATTGATAAAACTTATTATAGCATTTATTTGAAATATTTCCTAAAAGAAGTCATTCAGACTGCTTTTCTAATTCATGGTTATTGAAAAGAGGGTATTGAAAAGAGGGAGTGACAGATGTTGAAACATGAATGAACACAAAATGTAACTAGGAATCTATGAAAGAAAGACACACACAGATACAAGCGAACATTTGCATGAAAGCTTCAACGAACAAAAAAATGAAGCTTTCCTTATTGTTTCCTGAACTCGGGGCTTTGTTTGTGTTTTCGTTGAAATATGTTATTTAATTGTGATACTTTCGTTTTCTACCTTTCTGTGTCTTTGTTCGTTGGTAGTCCTTTTTCAGTGTGTTCACTTTTATCTCTGTATGTGTGTCTTAAGCTGGTTACATTTTGTGGTTATATGGTTTTCCTTTATGAAAAGATTATTTCAATGCTGATTCAATTGTGAATCTTTTAGTTTTCCTTGGTTGTCAGGTTCATTGTTGAGTCCCCATTTGTGTGTCATTTGACATATATCAGGACAGTTGGGCCTGGCTCATATTTTTATACCCTGCGGTGCTGAATGAATGATGTGATCATTCTAAAGCATTTCCAGAAAATGATACCAAAATATGTGAACTTTAAAAAAATCTCTTGGGGGGGGGGGGGGGGGTGTGAATCCAGGACCAGCACATCGATTCTTTAGAAGATAAAACAAAAACTGTTAGATTGCAGACCTTAATGCTGCTCAGCTGTCAAGTTCATGGCACAATTTGTAAATACAAAAATTTTTTCAGTAGCTGAGATTTGTCCAAAGTTGATTCTGGTTGGTGTGCATGTTAGTCAGCAACATAGATTGATTTCTATTTGTAGTGAAGTGAAAAACATGATGGAGTTGACAGAGAACAAACTGGCAGTGGGAAATAAACACGACTCCACCAGTCATCTCTTTATCTGGACAATGAGATAGATCATTGCCGGTTGTTTGCTCTATAGATAATGAATAAAGCACTGCCTCTTCTGCGGTAGTGGTGGCAGCATTTTGCGGAAATGGTTTTTGTCATGATTGTTCCTGTTTACCAGTCTCCAGCTACAATAGGCAGCAGCTGACTGAGTGTTCCTACTTTTCTTAATGTTTTTCATGCTTGTTAAATATTATTTCTTGATTACTCCTTGATCTTCCTTGTCTTCTAAACTCTGCTTAGGTTTTTCTTCTTGGACACTGTTTCTTCTCGGACATATAACTGTTAAATAATGGAAAACATAGCAGCATAATCAAATTCCAAATAAGTTACACAGAAAGGCAATTCACAGTATGTACGCTGTGACACTGCTCTAGCGATGCAAAAAAAAAAAAAATTAAATGTTGTGAAATATTAGAAATATTATTAATGCATGCAGAAAAATGACGGTAAGATGTTACACAGCATAAGATCAGCTGGCATGATGTCCCTACAAGCCAAGTTATCCATTCAGCACGTTGGTGGTAAGAGCTGTCTTGATAGATGCCATGCAGAGTGAAGATGAGAGAAAGTACTTTATATATATATATATATATATATATATATATATATATATATATATATATATATATATATATATATATATATATATATATATATATATATATATATATATATATATATATATATATATTTTAGTTCACAAATCATGAGTTTGTGTCAGGAAATCAGATAGTAGGAATAGTTGCTTCACTCAGGAAACACCTAGAAGTGAAATATTTATATTTAAGCGCCTGTTAATTTGGTGATGACTTAGCAGTAGTTTGGCATGTTGATATGTGAATGCTAGAAAATAGTGTATAATGTTTAATAATTTTATGTTATTTTATTAAGTTAAGTATTAAAAAAATCACTTAAACATTAGTAAAGCTTAAGTGTGTATATGCGAATGATTGACATATAAGCATGGCATCTTCAAGGCTTGAGGTTAGGTCTGCTGACTTTCTATATCATACCTTCATCGTTTCATTTCAGAAAGAGAAGCAGAAACGTGAGGAACAAAAACAGGTAAATACTGTTCTTTCTCTTTTATGCATATATGTAAAACAAAATTTCTGCAACTTGGTGTTTTTTAAAAGACATGTTTAAAATCCAAGTTAAAATGCTTGACTAAAATATATTTGTAATATCAAATCATCATCATTGGCACCTTGCCGTCTTGACAGACGATAGTTTGCGCTCTAAAAAGGCATAATAACTTTTAACTATGGCGGTAGCGAGTGTGACTGATAAGGCCAATTTGCGCTGTAAATGTCCGTTCACAGTGGGTGCATGTGAACACGTGGTCATTTCCACCATCATGCACCATCTTACGTCTCAAACGCTTGGTGTGTGACTTTTCTGCAATAATTTTCTCCTTTGACTTTATTCCATTTCTGATATTTGCCCTCCATGCAACACGTTCAGCGGCGACTTGCTCCCAATGTGTATTATCAATGCCTGTATCAATCATGTCCCGCTTACACATATCTTTGTATCGTAGTAGAGGCCGACCCTGAGATCTCTTACCCATCTGTAATTCACCAAAAAAGATATCCTTTGGTATTCTACCATCATCCATCCTCCTAAGATGTCCTATCCATCTAAGTCTACGAAGACTGAGCATGGAATAAACTGTCACACAACCTGATCTTTCCAATACTTCAGTATTTGTGATTTTGTCTTGCCACTTAATACCAAGAATTCTTCGCAGACACCGCATATGAAAGCTGTTTAAATTGTTCTCTTGGTGTGAGTAAGTTGTCCAGGTTTCACTGCCATAGAGAAGAGTACTAAGGACACAGGCTTGATAGACAAGGACTTTTGTTTTGGCAGTAAGCTTCCTGTTCTCCCAGACTCTTTTTCTTAACCTGTTCATTGTTGTTGCTGCCTTACCAATCCGGATGTTGATTTCCTGATCTAGGGATAATTTGCTATTTACCACTGATCCTAGATATGTAAAATGGTCTACTATCTCTAGTTCGGCGTCGTCAATAAAGATTGATGGTACCCCATGTGCACCTTGTGACATAATCTGTGTCTTCTTTTTGCTAATTGTTAAACCAAATTCAGAACAAGCATTGGAGAATGCAGATAGTAGACATTGCAATTCTTCCTCAGAGTGGGTCGTAACTGCAGCATCATCTGCAAAAAGCAACTCTCTGATCAGTACCCTCCTAATTTTGGTCTTAGCCTTCAATCTCTGAGCATTGTAGAGGCCGCCATCTGAGCGTGAGTGAATGTATATACCACCATCCTGATCACGAAATGCATATTTCAGTAGAAGTGAAAAGTATATTCCAAAGAGGGTGGGAGCTAGTACACAACCTTGCTTAACTCCACTCTTGATTTCAAATTCTTCAGAAGTTGCACCATCAAACTTGATTATACCCTTCATGCCTGTGTGGAACGATTCCACAATGGACAGAAGAGTTGGTGGGCAGCCAATCTTCTTTAGTGCCTTGAACAGACCCTCATGACTGACCAAATCAAATGCCTTTGTGAGGTCGATGAAGGCAATAAACAGTGGTTGATTCTGTTCACGGCATTTTTCTTGCATTTGTCGCAATGAGAATATCATATCAGTGGTAGACCGGTTCTGTCGAAAGCCACACTGTGATTCGGGGTAGACTTGATCTCCTAGGACTTGAAGTCTGCGCAGAACAATTCTGGCAAATACTTTTCCAACAATACACAGAAGTGAGATACCCCTATAGTTGTTACAGTCGCTCCGATCGCCCTTGTTCTTGTACAGCGTTATGATGTTTGAATCTTTGAAATCCTGTGGGACTTGTCCTTCACGCCAGCATAGCTCTATTAGCTGGTGGATCTGTAGAGTGAGTGTCTTGCCCACTCCTGATAACCTCTATTAGAATCCCATCCTTACCTGGAGCCTTGCCAGATGCAAGTTCATTTATAGCACACTTAACTTCTGTTATGGTGGGAAGTGTGTCCAGGTGGTCAAGAGTTGGTAGAGCCTCTATGGCGTTAAGGGCATCATCCGCTAGTTTGGTCTCACTTGAGTAAAGCTCCAAATAGTGCTCTACCCATCTGTCCATCTGCTGTTTCTTATCAGTGATGACTTCTCCAGTCAAGGTTTTCAGCGGTGCACTTCTTTTGATCACTGGACCACAGGCTTTCTTTATTCCTTCATACATGCTTCTTATGTCTCCCTTATCACTTGCGATTTGAATGGACTCACATAACTTGATCCAATAATCATTTGCACACTGCCTGGCAGCCTTTTGCACATCCTTCCTAGCTTGCCTTAGCTCACTCAGAGTGTTACGCGTTGGTCTTTCCTTGTTTCTTAAGAGAGCTTTCTTCTTCTTATCAATCAAGGGCTGCAGAGTCTCGCTGTTGGCCGCAAACCAGTCCTGCCTCTTATGATCCACAGTGCCGTA
Source organism: Cepaea hortensis (assembly GCA_963921405.1). Taxonomy (NCBI): domain Eukaryota; kingdom Metazoa; phylum Mollusca; class Gastropoda; order Stylommatophora; family Helicidae; genus Cepaea; species Cepaea hortensis. The sequence goes on along the minus strand of OY992880.1, from coordinate 90,130,871 downwards.
AACCCCTACGGCAGTTTTATAAAGAGTTTCCTTAATTTGACCCCACTTTTCATTTACTGTACAATTTTCTGGTGTATCAGTGAAAGCGTCTTCAAGTTGTTGTTGAAACTGAAAGCACTTTTCAGGATCATGAGTGTTAATAATATTAATCCTGGGGCTAGATTTGTGTTTAGCTGTGTAGATTCTCTTTGGTCTCAGTCTAACTCTTGCAACAACCAAAGAATGATCTGTATCACAGTCAGCACTGTGGTAACTACGAGTCAATGATATATGGTTCAGATGTTGTCTCCGTGTGATGATGAAGTCCAGCTGGTGCCAATGGCCGGATCTTGGATGTTTCCATGTGACCTTATGCATCTCTTTTGTTTAAAAAAAAAGAGTTTGTAATACATAGGTCATTACTGGTGCAATGCTCCAGCAGCCTTTGCCCATTTTCATTCATGCGACTGATGTTGTATTTTCCAAGGCACACTGGCCATGAACTCGAGTCCTTGCCCACACGAGCATTGAAATCACCGAGCATATAAATGTAGTCAGATTTTGGAACTGCCTTGATCACGGAGTCTAACTCCTTCACATCATCAGAGGAATCGAGTGTCGGTGCATATGCAGTAATAATGGTGGCAAACCCACAAGAGGTTGCCAAGCGCAGGGATAATAGTCTTTCATTTCCTCCTGCTGGAATTTCAATCATTCCCAGTAGCGAATTCTTCACTGCAAAGCCCACACCGTGTTGCCTTTTTTCTGCCTGCCCTGTACCCTTCCAGAAAAAGGTGTAGTTGTTTTCCCTGAGTGACCCTTCCTCAGCGAGGCGAGTCTCCTGCAGGCCAGCAATATCAATGTTAAGACGATTGAGTTCGGCATCAATCACAGCCGTTTTTCTCACATCGTCAATATTGGTCAAGTCAGTGGAAAATCCTGGACACATGGTTCTCACGTTCCAGGTTGCAAGCCGTAGCTTGAGGTTTCTATTTTTATTTTTGTTTGTACCTGGTGCATTGGTTTTACAGCCTGCGATTCAGCTTTTGTCCTAGCCCCAAGCACCCATTGAAGCAGGCAGGCTGTGGCGGATCAGCACCCAATTGGCTGGGGGCTGCCCAGCTTGAGGCGGGCGGTAGCTGATCAGTGACACCTATAGGTGTCTCCCACCGTCAGAGGCAACGCGTGGCGCCCCATGTCTACGCCAACTGACAAGGACTTATAACCCGTAACAGTTGCCTCTCGCTTTGATTCCGAGACCAGTTAAGACCAGGGATGGAGTTATTGCCTCTCCATAGCACAAAGCCTGGGCTAAAATATAGAGATCATGTGTTGCCCATGCAGCATGATCCCTCTCTCGGCCTGCCTAGTTCACTCCAGAGGAAAGGTAACACCCCTACATCTGGAACAAGACAAGCTGCAGAAGCTGCCGGATCAGCAAAGCAATGCTCTAACTGTCCGCCTGTCGGAGCTTCGATCCTAGACCAGTCGCCAACCAAGGCTTAGGGCCTGGTCTGCCCTGCCATGACAATTTTGTCTTTAGCTTGCATTTCCTCGCACCAGGGTAAGGCTTGTACCCTCCCAATTGCGCTCTTCCGCCCGAAGCCGTTGGCACAATGTGGGGTGTCGGGTTTGGTAAGCGCCGCCCAACGTTCGGTGCTAACAGAAACCAGGTAGTACCGTCTACTGTTATACGGTAGCTCAGTCATATCTGACTAAGACCTGACTAATATTATTAATATGCACACATCCAAATAGCTAGGGCAATTATTACATCAAATGGAAAATGTATGACAGACATTAAGAGCATAATTTAAAGCTGCAATTCAGAAAATGGAAACTATCTTATGCATTGTGACAATGGCATTGAATGTGAGAAAGAGAGTACTGAAGTGTTGACCTGTTTTCCCATATCACAGTGAATCATGAAATGAGAATGAACAAATTAGGAAGAGCTTGGCAGCAATAGAAATGTCGTTCCTGAGATAAATGTGGTGAATACTTGGGCTGCCAGAGTAACTGACATCAATTGCCTGGAAGAGACTAATGAATGTAGAATATTATTCACAATTAGCAGAAAGAGACAGTGTTCTTTCATCATATGAGTAGGGAGGCAGTAAAATTTGTGGCAGAAATTATGCTGATGGACCGACGGTGACACGGAGGAATATCATAATTGACCAACCCACCAAGGACTGAGATCAGTGGAGATGTGTGGATTCTAATGCCAGTTGGCAGGGCACGTTAGTCTAAATCAGTCTAGAGATGACACTCATTACATCTGAAATTTAAATACTTGAAAAAAGCTGGCAGCTTTACTAGAAAAGAGAGCATTAGAAGTGAACATAGAAAAAAAGCATTGCATTTGTGGGGAGTAAAAAGTGGTTTAGACATCTTTTGAAAGTCAAGCTTTGGGCTTGAGAACTTCAGAAACTTAAAGCGTTAGATGGGCAGATTCTGTCAAGGGTGTACTACTACGCAGTGCAGCTCATGTGATACATTTGTCTCGAGAACAAAAACTTTGCCTCTCCCCTATGTTCTTCAGCATACGTGGACTACAAACCATCCAAGGTACATAAGTGAATTTTAAATATTGAATAATGGTTATGCCTGGAGCTACCAAAAGAAAATACATTTTTTTTTAAAAATGCGTAAACCACAAAAATAATATCAGTTCTGTAATTTTTAGGTTGCAGATCAGGCACATGTACAACAATCATCAGAATTAGACAAAATCAAAGCAGTTATTAACCAGTCCACAATAGGGTTTGAGCCATCAAAGTAAGTATAGAAGTATTCTTTGTTGATTCATTGTTGGACAGCATGTATAAGTGGTGCAGATTCTCTATAATTTCCTGTTGTTATCATGTTAAAAAGGTCTTTGTTGAGCTTTGTCTTTTTGTGTGACCAAATAATCTTTTATCATGATAGCTGTTAATCCATGAAAGGGAATATATAAATACAAGATCTGTTTAAAAAGTATTTAGTTTCATCAAGGTAAATTGCCAACAATCGCTAAGAGTCATGTCAGGAGAATACAAGGCCTGTCGAATGAGTGAAATATGTTTTGGCCAAGAAATTCTTTCAGTCTAAACAGGTACACAAGTGTGTATATGTATGCTAGGCGATCATGTTCCCCCACACAAAAAATTATCCTCTGGTCTTGATAAATTCAGCTACTGATTGTCGTTTTGTCATTTGCCACTGTGTCAAATCATTCTCCAAAACACCCTAGATCTTCCCAATTGTCACAACCTTCTCCAGATCTTCTCATTCCATGACCAAAAAATGTGATTGTCTTGTCTTGATGTGGTTCTGCATTTTTAAATTAACCTTCTGCAGTACTTGGATATTGCACTTTTTATGTGACCAGCAGTATATAACATCCTAAAACATTTCCTTGGACAGTTAGGTTACATATAATTTTTTTTATTTTTGCACTGATGAAATGCTACCTGTGCTTGGATTATTCTGCATCTTATCCTGGTCTTACTCTTTCCATCTGTTATCACTGGCCTAGATAATTTAGTCCATTTTCTTGTTTCAGTGTTATCTGAGTTGTTTTTGTTTCTTTTGGTCCTGACTGTCATTTGTGTGTGTATTAATAGTTGTAGTAAATTAATTTTAGTATCTATGGTTACAGTGTCTATCTGTTATTGTTATTCATTTTCATTTCTTGCTTTAAGCACTATTACATTAGCATGATGCAGATCTTTGAGCTCTAATGCACGTATTTGATGAACAAAGATAAGATACCTATTGAGAGAATGCAACCTTGCCTTGCTTTATTTGAAAAATATAGATTATATAGAAATAAATGTGTGTTAAAAATAAATATATTTTTCATATTTTCTTTCAGTTTCGTGGGGAAATCTCAAATTCCATATGAAAGTTATGTCTGCAAGCGATGTAACCAGAGGGGTCATTTTGTTGGTCACTGTCCAAATGTTAATCCAGTAAGTTGTATGTGTACATCTAAAGGACCCTTTTACAGACACTTAAGACATATTGGTTATGGTGCTAACCTTTTCCCAAGACATTACCTGGTGCCCATTTCAGTTTGGCTCAACCTGAGAGTGCCTGGTCAATTTTTAAAAACTGCCTCGATGCAAATTATAATTTATGACCACTATGTCAGCAGGCAGGCATATAGCCACTAAGCTGTCACATATCCCATGTGCATATTACTTTACATATTATGAACTCTTGAAGGACGGGAGAGCACTGGCCGAGATGATATCCAAGCAGAAACTATTAAAGCCAATATAAATACTTCAGCTAAATTACTTCACAAATTATTTTGTAGAGACTGGTGATGTTACTAAATAAATCCATCCACCCATCATGTGCCATGCCGATAAACGTGGGCTGGCATGTTTGCCATCTCACTCGATCACCAGAGTTGTGGATCAGCTCTCTGTTCCTGTATCGACCATGCCACATGGCCAATCCATCCAGGTATTTGCTTCTAGGTCTTCCCCTTGGTCTCTTCCCTTCAATCTAACCAGTTGTCACCAAGTTCTCCAATTCATTTCTTCTCATAACATGCCCAAAAAAATTTGACTGTCTACGTCTAATGTCTCTAATCAGTTTGCGATCTTCATTTGTTTCTTGAAGGACTTGTTCATTAGTCTTTCTGTCTGTCCATGGTATTCTTTGTATTTTCCTCAAAAACCATATGTCCACAGCCATCAAATTTTTTTCCAGCTTGACTGCTCATTGTCCAAGCTTCACATCCATATAAAAGTACAGGTTCTATGTAGCATCTCAACACTCTTTTTCTCGTTTCAATTGACATCTTTTTATTGGTCAGTATGTTTTTCATCTTGCTAAAGGCTACTTTTGCCATGTTGATTCTTGTTCTAATCTCTTCAAGGCATCTCCCATCAGATGTTATTACTGTTCCGAGATAATTGTACCTATTCACTTGTTGAAGAATATTCCCATTTACTTCTATATTACTGTTTAAAATTAGTTGCATATCCTTTACAGGATGTCGCAGTCAAACCCAGCATATTTGGCTATTTATTTCTTGACAAGTTTACGTTCAGTAGTAAATTGCTTTCTGAACGACCTGCTCTCATACCATTGCATGAAAACTAGCGCAAAGCATCCTGCTGCCAAATTGTTCGCAGCTGTTTTTCGAATGTGATATGAGGGATTACTAACTGTGTCTGTAATCCCTGCGCCACAGAGCCGAATGAAGACATGTAGGTGTGTGAAAATTATAAAGGACTAGTATAACTTATTGTGAGTCCGTGGGAAAATGTTAAGCAAAATAATTCTGTAGAGATTAAGAGATTCACAAATTTCTTAGTGCTAGGAAATCTGCTGCTTTTTGTATTCTTATTTTAATATCTCTATTTTCTCCAAACACTCCATCACCCCATTGTTTTGTTGTTGTTGCCTAGTTTTCTTCCCAAATAGGTGTATGATTCCTCCTTGAAGAGAGGTTTCACCAAATCAGGTTTTTATTTGCTTTGTTTAATCTCAATTATCTTTCTTTCCTGTATGAATTATGAGACCTAGTTGTTATGACCTTTCATCAAGTGTGATTAGTTTATCCTGCATCAGATTATGTGTGTGGCCAGAGTGCAGTGTCATCAGCGAAGTCAAATCATACAGTTGCTTTGTTAGAATCAATTGAATTTTGTTTCTGGCAGCAGTTACTGCTGTCTTTATAACCCAGTCTATAATTAGTAAAAATAACAAGACATATGACATCCCTGTCATACTCCTTGTTTTGTTTTCTTAAAATGTAGCTGTCAGTTTTCCCTACATTTCATATCTTAATAGGCTGCCCATGTTAAGTTAATGATTTTCTGTGATCCCATAGTGCTGCATCAACCTCCAAAGAGATTCTTTGTCAATGCTGTCAATGGCCTTTTCATAATCTACAATTCCAGTGGCAAATTATATGTCGGTCTCTCTAGCCAAAGGGTTAGCAACATTGTTTGTAATCCTGTATATCCACGCGGGGAAAACAGCAGCTGCGAAAATCGACAGCGGTTCGCGCAGCGCTGGTAACTTATGGGGGTATATGAGCCAGTCGTTCATTCAGAAAGCAGTGGCAAACTACTGAATGTTAAACTTGCCTAGTACATCAACAGCAGCTGAAAAATGCTGGTGTTGACCGTAACGTCCTGTAAGGGATATGCAACATAAATATATATATATTTAAAAAAAAATGTTTTGCATATCCTTTACAGGACATCGCTGTCAACATTAGCATCTTTTAGCCGATTGTTGATTTCTTGGCAAGATTACGCTCAGTAGTTTGCCATTGCTTTCAGAGCGGCCAGCTCACATACCCCGTAAGTTACAGACGCGATTCGAACCACTGCTGATTCTCACCGTCGTCAAGTTACATAAGAGAGTATACGAGATTACGGAGAAAAGTCGCTAACCTCTAGGCCAGGAAGCTAGCATATATTATATATATATATATATATATATATATATATATATATATATATATATATATATATATATATATATATATATATATATATATATATATATATTCCTACTAGTAATGAATGTTACTTAATATGAAAACTAGCAGGTAAAATGCAATACTATCATGGTGTATTAGTACCATATGTTTTGGAGCACATAACAGCAGCTAGCAAATTAAACTTTGTTTAAAGAAACACACCTTGGTACATTAAGTTGAATAAAAATAGTTCTGCTGTCTTGTAATTTTGTGCATGTATAATCTATAGGAAGACCGGTATAATGAACCAAGGATAAAGCGCACCACAGGGATACCTAGTACAATGTTGACCATTGTTGATGACCCTATGCATCCTGGAGCACTACTCACTCACCATGGCCAGTTTGCTGTACCCACCGTCGATGTGTAAGTACAAATGCTCTTGTTTTCATAATAAATATTCTGTAAGGATGCCAACGCTGAACTGAGATATTGACTGCTGCAAGTGTTACTAGATCAGGTATAAGAAAATACTGGAATAGGAAGTTGAACCTTATGTATTATTTAAAAGAAGCAAAGGAAGACTGAAAGATGTATGTGAAAGGTTAAATAGATGGGCAGTAATTTAACATAATTAAAATATTAGATGACAGGGTATTTTAAAGTGTTTTTAAACATGTTTTAAAGAGAATCTTTCTATGTTCTGTAGCCATAGAATTTGAGATAAAAGTATGAAAAGTGTGGTAGAAATTTCAGATTAGAAATGTCATTTAATGAATCAGTAGCAGTACTAAGCTAATCACTGCAACATTTTTAGAATGAGAATGCATTATTAATCAGAAAGATATATCTTCTTCTGCGTTCATCTGGAGTTTTTTGTGTGTGGACGTGATTGCGCTGTGCCTGTTTACAGCAGAGCTGCATTCTTGCACCATTAGGCAGACACATCGACTTCTGCGGGCATTTGTTGACCGAGTTAACCTTCCCGGTGAGAAAGATATATGAAATGCATGAAACAGATGAGAAATGAAATGTTTGTGTTTAAGAAATCATAAAATTTAAAGTCTTTAATAATTTGGACTGAGAGGTGTCTTATTTTACTATTGCTTCTTTCTTGCTTCCATGAAAATTAAAATATCTATTTAGTATAAAAGTCAAGTATTGTTTATTTGTGCATTTTTACACCAAATGATGAAGAAATATAATTCTTGTAATTCCAGGCTTGGTTATAGAGAGGTCAAGAAGGAGCGTCCACCATTCCTGCCATTTGAGAAACATCAGGAGCCTGAGAAGAAGAAAATTCCACAGGAACTATTGTGTCACATATGTGAAGATTTGTGTGTGGATGCTGCCATAGCTCCTTGTTGTGGAACCAGCTTCTGTGATGAATGTAAGCCATTGTTGTAATCCATAAATATAATTTTTCTTTATGTTATGATAGGAGATATGGTGTCCGAAATGATTATTGCAAATATCTTGGACTGTCACAGTTACAATACAATTGCCTTAAAGAGGCTACTGAAAGAAGATTATATACAACTGTAAGAAAGAGGTAAAGTTATTTGGTCATATAATGAGAAGAGGGGCATTATAACACATTGCAGGCCAAGATATGATCGTGGGTGGACAGACAGTAGCAGGGAGTTAAATATCCTCAACAGAGTTGATTCGATGCACTAGAAATCAAGATTTGTGGAGGAACATTAATGCCTATGCTAGTTGGCAGCGCACACAATGTTGAGGATTTATACAATTGAAAAACAATTTTTGACTATTTTTGATATAAGTAAAATCTGACATGATTGTGCTGAATTTGTATATCACTACAGGTCTGAGAGAAGTTCTGCTGGAAAGTGATGACCACATGTGTCCATCCTGCAAGGAAACAAATGTTTCACCAGACAAAATAGTGCCCAATCGTGCCATGAGATTGGCTGTTACAAATTTCCACAATGATACTGGCTACACAAAGGTAATTTGTGACTTAGGATAATTGTATCTTTAATTCTATAATTGATATATCCTAGGATAATACTGTAATTCTTTAATTATGTTACATCCTAGGTTAACTGATTCAGCGCCAAAGTATATCTCCAAATGTGACCTTCTGTTTGGACAGAAGGGCGATATATTGCCTTACCAGGGTCATCATGTTATTTGCTCTGTGTTATCTTCAGCAATTTCGATGCTCAGTGAATGGAAATTGACACAATGCTTGTTCATTTGTTTTTGGCGCTCGCTGGCTTTAAACTCAAGCGTAGTCCGTACACACTACTTCGAGTAGTGCTGGACTGAATTTTGTGTGTGGATTAGCTTTCCCTATTAACAGTGTCCCTTGCTATCAGGTGATCCCACTCTTGACTTCAGAGGTACGTGTAATTTATTTCCTCTAAGTTAAGTACGACAGGTCAACAATATAGTCAACAATTTAGTCCAACTGTCCGGTGTAGGGGTTGAACACCTTACCTCGGCATCAGCACACTGGATGTTTACGAACACATGTTCTAATCCATTCGGCCATGCTGACCTGCACTTGTTCATTTGATTGTGAACCATATTTCATCCAAAAATCATTTTGTTTGGCACTGAATCAATTAATTCTACAATGAAAGTGTATGTTAGTTTGCTTGTGCAGTAATATCCTAGGTTTATTTTATGTTTATCTTAGGATCAATCCACATGTTCTATTTTATGTTCTATAATACATTGTCATATTTAGTTTTTATATAAAACATAGCTTAAGCGAATCTTACAATGATGCTGTATCTGAGCTTCTAAAGGAATGTTTTATCTTAGATTACTTCTCTTACAGTGTTTTATCTTAGGTTAAATTGGTTGTAGTATCTTGGGTTACTTCTGTTATCGGGTAACAATCTTCAAAATTGTCTGTAAATTGCCCGGGAAGTAAAGGTGGTCAGGAATGGAACTGGTCACTTCCATCACATATGCCATATTCTAGAATGCCTACCACTTCAAACCCCAAAGGCAATATCTGCATTAGCACTTCCTTCACCTACATTTGTTAAAAGGCTTTGGGTCACTTAGGTTATATTTTATCTTACATTAATTCTGTGATGATGTTGTCTATTAGGTTAAATCTATAATAATGTTTATGTTTAATGTTGTTATGAAACTTCAGTTTTATTTGAAAGTGTTTAAAATATTTTAAAATTAAATGGTTTTTGTTTATGTATGGTTGCTTACCTCATGCATATGCTAAATGCATATGTCGGGCATTGTTTGAGCCTAGCATCTAATCATGTAGATATTTTACAAAATGTACTACCGGTTAAAGTGGTGTATGTAATTCAAGTTTCTTAATTTATTGCCAGGTGAAAAAACGACGCTTGAGTTCCCAAAATGGAGAAACTTTACCACAGACACCAACCACACCAAACCAGCCTCCATCCCCTGTTAAGCCTTCATTCCACCCAGGCCCAGGTTCGCACATGACGTCGTCAGAATTCAAAGCCACAGACATTCCTAATCAGTCACTTGCACCTACTAGCCATACATCTACACACTCCTATGCTCCAAGAACAACACAGGCATACCAAGACCAGTATCAGTCGCAGTATAACTATTCAAGGCCACCCAGGTATCCCCAGAACCGATACTATAAAACGTGGAGACCGGAAACAGATAGGATTCCTGAGCCAAGTGCCATCAGTACAATATCTCGCAGGTAAAATCCAATGTTAAAGATTAATTTGCCTGCACATTTGTTGTCATCACATTTTTAATTCCTTAATGACAGATTCATGGCAGAGTTGTTCTCTTTACTACTGAGAATAGTAATATTATAAGAGATATGATTTATTACAGTATTGTGAGTTGACATTTTATTTCAGTTAGGCAAATAGGCAACAATGAGCAGTAGCCAGTATTGTGCATGTGATGAATAACATTGATAGACATAGACAACTTTTGATAATGATATTATGAATTTGATCCAATTGTAGAAAATAAGTGTGTGGAATGAGAAACATAATTTGTTTGTAAATGATGCAAAAACCTGGCATAGTTCAACACATACTATACTGCTGTCCTATTTATGCCTGTTATTAAAATTATAAAACTTAACTGTAACTACACTGGAAGCAAGTGCATATATATATATGAGAGGAAAGTAAAGTGAGAGATTTCTGTTCGCGCCATGACCCAGCCTAAAATGCTAACAGGGAAATCTTCGGGGAAGTGAAGATGATCAGCAAGATACTGACATAACCCTTCAAGTACAGATTGGTGTATACAAATATTTCACCAGCACCATATACCCATGATGCCTCAAGACGTGTAAAAGGGTCCTTTTACTTATGTGTTTGCCTGGGCCTTCAGATAAAACGTAACCAAGTTCCAGACACAAAGCCCATGTTGCTTGCCTCAGTATTATTAATCAGTATATTAATTATCTTTGTCATGTGTGACAATTTCTGATGAATAAAGGTGGGTGCATGGTCCTTTGCATGACATTGCAATCAACCCCAGCATTTATTGTAATTACTGGCTATGTTTAGTTCAGTACTGTTTGCCATTGACAACGTCTCACACCATAGAATTCAACAGAATTATGATCCCAAATCGCTGTACTGATTTCGACCCTCAACTTGGTGTGATGGAGATGATTTCATTTATCCTTACGCCACAGATGTCTTCTAATGAATATTCTGGATTAAAAGTCTTCATTGTCACTATGTACCACCTCCTGCAATGATTCTTGTGAAAAAAAAAAAAGATTTATTGCATTTTCTGCAGCTTGTGTTGGGGGGTGCTTTTGTCTCAACAAGTGTAAAATCCACAGTGAAACCGTGCTTATATTTTTCATTTTCACTTCTAAGTGCAATCTGTATTTACACATATCCCATCACACCATTAAAAATACTGAAGGGTTCATGTTTTCAGCCATGTGTTGTTGTTATTATTATTATTATTATTAGTTGAAATCTCCCATAACCTGCAAAGGCAGGTGTTAGATTTATTGAGAATTAACAAACCAAATTAATGGAACCTCGGGGCCAAAGAAAGCCGCAAACTTAAAAAAAAAATAGTTACTTTATGCAGTTTTGGGAAATCTTGAAGTAAAAGCAATGCATATACAGTTGGCATGTTGCAAGTTAATGTTTCGGCATAACCAGCTAATGGAATATTTCAATCAAAACTGTTCTGCTGTGTAGGTTGCAATGTTAGCAAGTGGTTAAACCATTTTAAAACTGTTTTGTAATTTAGTGCGCTATATAAATGTGCCTTGTATGCCTTTATGATGAAAGCCAATCTTGACACCGGTGGCTCTGAACTGATATCATTTATAATGCAGAACTCATGGAGGTGGACACTACAATAGATCTTATGTAGATCAGTCATCACAGAATATGGGGACAGCAGCATTCCCTGCCTCATCTACAACCATGAACAGTGAGAAGTAAGTGTGTAGCCATTTGGTGGTGTCTATTTGTTGGTGAAGTTACGTTTATTTGATTGTGCCAGTCCTTAGGCACAAGATGATAGTTTGCTTTTTTCCTTGGAGTTGTTGGATTGTCTTTTTTTTTCTTCCATTGACAGGTGTATTGACTGCAAATGATAATCTAGCTTTATTTCTCATTCTCAGTAATTTAACGGTGGGAAGCATGCTGATTATATTTCCTACAGCAGATATTCATGTCTAATATTTTGCAGTCTCCAGAAAAGAAGTTCAGTCAGTAAAGAAGTGGTGGTGTTTGGTTTGAATTTTTGAAGTCTCAACACATGCAGGAAGTGCAACAGATTCTGCTGGATAATGTATTTTCAGTTGGAACAGCCTGATTCTCTGCTGATTCATTTGTGTAAACATGTATATTCTAATGAGTAGTAATTATCTATTTAGCATATCTGCATATGCAGGCTGTGTGATTTAGGGATAAAATGGATTCTCTTTAATGTATATTTTACTGAATTTTACAGTTTGAAATGCGGAGGGTAGGTCGTAAGTTATGTGAACAAGCATCTTTTTAGTTACATACACATTAAAGCACTGAAATCAATGCAGGAGAACTTTTTCACTGACCCTATAGCTTACACACGGGTAGGAAATCATTGTAGTGATGAATTTGGGACTTATTGTGATATTGATCGGGAGTCTCAACAATTTAAAAATGAAACATAACCATGTCATTGACAGCTGCTGGGCCATGACTCGATAAACACAAGAAATCAATGGGGGGAACCGTTGAGGCCACTAAGACTATTACATAAATAAACACGCAGAAGGAAGTAGAGATTAGGAGATGCACTAGAGAATATAACATTTGAAAGCTATAGTTACCATCCCGGTCGGTAACTATAGCTTTCAAATTTTATGTTGTCTAGTGTGTCTTCTAGTCACTACTTCCTTCTTCTCCTTCTGTGAGCGCCAAATAATACTATGTGTGGTTTATTCATGAATCGATAGTTGCAAGTGTGTTGATAGTCACAACAATTATAGGAATTTTATATATGACAAAATCCATGAAAAAAGTTGATGCAGCTTCTATATAATACTGTTTGATTTAATGTTTGTTTGAAGAAATAAAGTATTATCTTAAATTAAAATGAAAAGATCAGAAATAAGCACCCTCAGTTAACATGACAGTGGCTGTCATTTATGATGCTTTTCTTATTTCTTGAAGATGAACCTAATATGTTTATCCATAACATTTCAGATCATCGCTGGCACCAGCTACTTCTGGAGGTACGCCTGTTTTAAATTCAGTTAGCCAGCCAGAGTCTATAACATCTGTAGCCCGAACAGTTTGGCCAATTATGACACCGGCACTGCTGAATGCTGCCACTGTACCACTCAGCAATTCAATGCCATCAATGCCACTGAATAGAGTCTTGAATGTTAGAGCTCCACCACCACTTGCCATGCCAACTCAAACACAAGCATGTTAGTCTACAAGTTTATTACTTTCTCTGTGTCATGTGATACATTCTTCCTTCCAACAGTTTCATGTGGTACTCTGGTTATTCTTACAGCAATATGTTTATTTCTGTGTTTCATTTATAACCATAATCGTTTCTGGAGCTTCAGCTCATCAATGTACTAAACTTACCTGTATCATTTCTCACATCTTCTCTTCTGCCCATTCTCCCCAACGAGCCGAGCCATACTCTCCCTCCATTTCTTCCTATCTTCTTCTTCTTCTTCTTCTTCTTCTTCTTCTTCTTCTTCTTCTTCTTCTTCTTCTTCTTCTTCTTCTTCTTCTTCTTCTTCTTCTTCTTCTTCTTCTTCTTCTGTGTTTGTCCGGAATGTTTTAGACGTAATTGCGTTTTGCCTGTTTACTACGATATTTGCACCTTTCGGCAGACGCATCCAACTTCTTCAGGTATTTGGTACATTATTTGATTTATTATTTCTGTGGGATTCAATAGTGCCTTAGCACAATCCAAACGATTTCCGGTCGAAGTCCTTTTCATAGGCCACACATCCAGTTTAAAGTGGTGGATTCAGTAGCCACACTCTATCATTATGCGTTATGTGGGCTATCACTCAATGCAGGATCTGCTTGTTTGAGGCCTTCCTTTCATCCCTTAGTTGTTTGTCAATGGCATTTCTTATTCTTTCCAGAATAATCTTGCTTAATATTTTCCCCTTAACTGACAGTAGCAATATTCCTCTATAATGTTTGCATTCCTACGGCTCCCATTTCATTAGCAGCTTCACCAGATCTGTCTTAATTGATTCTAAATTGTGTTAATACCAAACTTTCTTTGTTTTATTTTTCTTTCTTTCCTAATTTTGTGTTGTCTACTTTATCGTTTAATGTCTTTTACTGGTGAATTGTACTTACTTATGTGCGTTTCAAAGGGGAGGATTTTCATATCTGTGATGATCTGTGAAACCAACGATAGAGGACGTTGAAAATATTAGAAAACAAATAGCAACATGCGTTTGCCACTTGAATTGTGGATGAGAACAATGCTACTTCTTTTCAGTCATTATGCACAGAACTTTATACAAATGTATACATCACGATCAGCAGTTAATTTTTACATTTTGCACAATTGGGAATTGGATACAAGTAATTTCTTTAAACACCTACACACAGCCAAATTTACATCAGTGGTATGATTATCGAAGCCATTTTAAACTGCAGTCTGATGCAAAATTAGAACAGGTTACTGATGATTCTAACAACATTAAAATCCATTATCAAAACAGTGATGTGTAGTAGATAATGGATAAAGGTAATTGTTATTGGGATTGTGAATTCTGATGATGGTCATTGCATTTCTGATCTGTTTATTTTCATAATTGATTGATAAATGGTAGATGACAGCAGTTTGAAAGTAAAAATCTAGGGTAAAAAGTGCGATTGCATGTTTGTTAGCTTATGTAGATTTTGTGTCAGAACTAAAATAGATGTCTGCAAAAAGAAGTACAGAGTGATTGGGACTGACTTTATTTGTGTATTTATCACTAAGTAATATATTATGGGAGCTGCGGTAGAGTAGTGGCTAACATGCTAACATGCTGGGCCAGTGGTCATGTGTTCAAATCTCACAGAGGCAGAGCTTGTTAAAAACACCCGGGCTGCCAGACTGACTTGGCTTAAAATGTGTACCAGGAAATGGTCTGGGAAAGATGGTGGCTGGCATGAAATTGAACACATTCCTCAATGAGTGCCGATTGTTCTGCTGCACCAAATATCCAATATGCTTCAAAAGGGAAAAGGGTTCTTAATACAATACATGATAGGAGGAGAAAGCAATAAGTGGTACAAAACTGGGATTTGAAGGAATTACTTAATGAGATCACGACAAGATAATTCAGCAAATTCTGTCATATTCAGAAGCCTCTTGTTAAATAGTGTACAGGAAAAAGCTTGTATAAGCTCATCATGCACATGATGATGAATAAATCCACAGTGGAGATAATTTGTAATCAGAACTAGAAAATAGCATTTTCAAGTAAAAATTAAAGGTAATCCCAGGGAGCCAGTTAAGTATTTGACTTTTTGCATATTTTACCAGAAGGTTCTGAAATTGTGCATTGCCAGTCTATCAGGTTTGGTTGACTCAATAGCAATATTGGTTGAAAAAAATAATTCTGCTACCACTGAGATTCAGCTTGGTGTTTAAAAATAATATTGGTATTTTAACGGTGCATAATTTGGCACTTATATGTGTGGTTTGCACCAAACATTGAGTACACTAAACAATTTGGATGTGGTGTTGTGCTTTTTATTGCATGCATCATGAGCTGGTAGGAGCAACAATTTTTCTGTTGGGTAAATGTTTTAGCACACAGTTTAGTGCCCGGGTAGTTGGAAACCAAACATGTTTATGCTTACGATTACAATAAATAACTTTCAAATTACATTCTTTTTGAAACACCCTTAATTCAGTATTAGAAAGCTGCTAAAATATATTGATAAATAAGAATCCAGACATTAAAGTAATACAAGTCTTCAAATATTAGTCATGAAATGTAAGCACAGTTATGAGAAAAAATAATTAAATAGTGATATTTATTATTGTAAATTGTAAAAAGACACAGATTATGGTCGTCACTAAGAAGAACGAAATACCACAGTGTAATATACAAGTAAATGGGAATACTCATCAACAAGTGAATAGGTACAATTACCTCGGAACAGTAATAACATCTGATGGGAGATGCCTTGAAGAGATTAGAACAAGAATCGCCATGGCAAAAGTAGCCTTTAGCAAGATGAAAAACATACTGACCAATAAAAAGATGTCAATTGAAACGAGAAAAAGAGTGTTGAGATGCTACATAGAACCTGTGAAGCTTGGACAATGAGCAGCCAGGCTGAAAAATATCTGATGGCTGTAGAAATGTGGTTTCTGAGGAAAATGCAAAGAATACCATGGACAGCCAGAAAGACCAATGAACAAGTCCTTCAAGAAACAAATGAAGATCGTAAACTGATCAGAGACATTAGACGTAGACAGTCACAATTTTTTGGGCATGTTATGAGAAGAAATGATTTGGAGAACTTGGTGACAACTGGTAAGATCGAGGGGAACAGACCAAGGGGAAGACCTAGAAACAAGTATCTGGATGGCTTGGCCTTGTGGCATGGTCGAGACAAAAACACGGAACTGATCCACGACTCTGTTGATCGAGTGAGATGGCAGAACATGACCGCCCACGCTTACCGGCATGGCACATGATGGATGGATTTATTATTGAACCAGCTGTATAAAGTTACGTTATTTTGCTCCAGAAAGACAGCACTATATTTATTGCAGTTTTTAGTCTTTGGCAATCTGCTCAGACAAGGATTGAGAATAAAAGAATCATTTAAACATTTGAAGTGAAGTGTATCTTGTAAGATGAAACTACACACTATGCTTTTATGGGTTCCCATGAAGACAGAAACACACAGTCAAGCAAATGCTAATAGCCATCATTGAAGAAACAACCAAATGAAAGAGTAACTTATTCAACTGGGTCTCGAGATCATCTTGTCACATGTTATGTTTAGATGTTCTTGCATGTGGTTTAACTGAATGAACGAACAGTCTTTATTTTCAAAGGGTAACAAATTGGGCACGCAGGCCTGTCTTACATTCAGTCCTTATCACTCATCTGTCATTCATTGGGAGTGTTACGTTCTGACATTCTTTCACAGTGTTGCCATTATTGTGCTTTTAGAAAATGAAAATAAAAATCCTCAGATTCAAAGAGGAAAATTTGGTGTCTGATTTCAATCAAGACAAGGACATTGGGTACATGGGTGAATAGTTCTGGGCATAGGGTCATGTGGAAAATGATGACTACACCATCAATCTTAAATCATTTATGGAATGGATTTAAAGTATTCTTTTCACAAGTTTATGGTGACTGTATTTTCACATTTAGAAGATATTTTACTGTCCTTAAGAGTGCCTTCTTTTTATCTATTTCTTTCTTCTCATCCTTCATATAACATTCAAAATAGGTGAATTGTTTAAATCATGTTCAATAGAAATGTGTTGTGAAATGAGTTTTATTGGAAATTAGTTGTGGCTTTATGGGACAACTCACATTTACTTGGTTGGTTAGTGAATTCTCTGAAGACTGATGCAGTGACATTTAGGTCATTCAGCCCTTAGCAGGACTTGAATATGTTGGAGTATGGTTATAGAGACTTTCCTCCCAACCTGGTACCAAAGTACAATTCCTGTACAGGGAGTGTGTGACAGAGCTGTCTTTCCCCTCTCCTTGTCCAGAAATTAGTGTGGTGTGCAAGTTCGCTACTAATACTTCACATTTGCAGAAAGGCATTAAAATGTAACCAGACCATGACTCGACACAACTTGTGATTTGGCTGGGATTAGACCTATTTTGGTAGTATTTTCTCTTTAGGTTTTAGGCATTTCATTGTCAGCAGACTAACCAAGTGCCCAGAGGGAACACTTCATATTTAAACACTGACAGACTTCCATTAAGACCACCATTTTTCTTCTTTCTGGTTTTCTCCATTTGCTTTAAGAAGTGAGCCTGTGGTAAATTTTACATATATTCAGCTGAAATCTTGTGCATATGCTGTATTAATCACAAATTTGCTGCGTTATGAACATAAATGACAAAATGTCTACTTGTCTTGATATCCTGTTGGTTAGATACAATTTACTTAGCATATTTTTATACATTACTGATCTTTGTTATCAGTGTTTTGTCATTCAAACATCTGTATCTTGTTAACATTTTGCATCATTTTATCTGTTTTGTTTGTTTTTGGTATCACATTAATGTCATTATTGGTGTGATCTGAGCTCTTTTTCTGCAAATGATGGGGTATTTAAGATTTAAAAGCTACAATGCTTTTAAACACTCAAAAGATACAAGAGGTGTTCTGGGCCATACACCTATGTCTGCACTTGGCTAATCTAAAAAAAACTTTTACACATGCATTGACTGGTATTACATCCATCGACAAATATGGCAGCAGCAGAGTGGCTAGCACGTTTGCTTGTTGGACCTCTGGTTATGTGCTTGAATCTCCCCAGAGGCAGGGATGTTATAGCATTGATCTGTTCTGCCAGGTCGACCCAGTCCAACAAGGGCACCAGAAAGCTTTCTGGGAAGTCAAGGTACCATATCGACTATAACATTTATCTGGTGCTGAAAATCATAGCATAATCTTGAGCATGTTAAAATGTAATATTTGCGGTGGAATTTTGTTTGTCCTGTCTAAAATGTTAAAATAATGGATTTTATTGTTTACTTCATACCAAAAACAATTGGGCATAATAAACATGTTACTCTAACTTCCAGTTATCCATAACTAATTTAGAATGTGATTTAGCCATAAAGATAACTAATAATTTGTACTGTAAATTTTAGTCTTTTTTCTTCTTCAGAAATAATTAAAAAAAATTTAGTTGCATGTTCTTCACAGGACATAGCATTCTCCAGGATTTTGGCTGTTCGTTATTCCTGGGCAAGTTTTACGTTCAGTAGTTTACCATTGCTTTCTGAATGACCGGCACCTATACCTTTTTTGAAAGAAATCAGGACCACTGTTATGAACCCAGGTATACAGGATTATGAATCACATCTGTAACCCCTTCGCCACGAAGACTGGCTCTTCAGAAATACCCTTGCAAAAATTAAAAATAAAACATCTCAAAATATAAATTATCAGCAATGAGTATGAAACTTCTCTTTTGGATAGCAAGTAAAGTATAAAAAATGTAAAGAGCCCTGTTACATACCTCAAGGTGCATTGGGCACATGGTGCCATAATTGTACTGTGCACTCATTATAGGAAAAACATGACAGTTGCCATTACATTCTGCATATTTTACCATTAAGGGCTTTTCTGCTGCATTATAAAATGTCCTTGAATTCATGTTTAGGGCTGAAAAGAATACTCATTGATTCAGTAGTATGTCCCTTGCAGAACTTCACTCCCATAACAACCGTCCGGAAAACTTCTTGGTCATAAATAAGATGTCCCGCTTTCGATACACCCATCTGGAGATCATCTGCTTCATCCTGCACCCATCTTCTCTTTGACCTTCCTCTTCTTCTCTTCCTGGGCATAAGCCATCCATTATTGTTCTCTCCAAACTTTCATGACGTTTCAAGTGACAAACATATTTCAATTTTCTTTATTTTATCATCTGTAGTAGCCAACCTTCTTCATTATTCATTTTTTGTCGTATGGATGCATTTGTTCTTTTCTATATCCAAGGTATTCTTAGAACCCGTCTATAACATATATATTAAAAGGCATTTATGCACTGTTCAGCTTGTTTAGTAAATGTCCAGGTCTCGCAGGCATATGTTGCAATGGGAAAGATGAATGCTCTTAAAAATCTAATTTTTGTAGTTCTTTGTCACACTCCACAATTTATTCAGTTGTTTTAGTTTCTGAAGAGCAGTAGATATTTGTCTTTTAATATCTTTTATTGTGTCGCCATTGTTGATAATTGACCCACGATAATTGTTGGTAATTAATGACCCAAGATATTCGAAATTTTCCACCACCTCCAATTTTCCTCCATTAACATATATTTCTTTCTCCATATTAGTTTTATGTGTATGCATTATCTTTGTTTTGGCTATGTTAAGATATAAGTTTTGATTTTCACTACTCTTTTGGGTTGAGGTTATTTTTCTATAGCATTCAGTGATGTGGATAGTAATACTGTATTATCAGCATATCAAATTTCTGGTATTTCATGACCACCAATATTTAGGGCATTAATTTGCTCCTTAGTTATATCATCTCTGACATTTCTCATATTTTCGGTGTACAAGTTAAACAAATAAGGGAACAGCACACAACCCTGACAGATTCCTTGCTTGGTGTCAAACCAATCCGATGTCTCGCTATCTATTATAACCGCTGCTTGTTGGTCTAGACCAGTGGTTCTCAACCTTTTTTGGCCTGTGCCCCCCTTCACCATATTTTCAGAATGTCACTCCCCCCCCCCCCCCCCTTTTGTATTTCCTACCTAAAAATTTGGCCCGTGCCCCCCTTCACCATATTATCAGAACGTCATTCCCCCCTTTCGTATTTCCTACCTAAAAATCCCGCCCCTACACAGTATACATAATAATGGAAGCTAAATTTCTAGGCGTCCACATAAAACGTGATTTGTGGGTCTACTTACTTTATAAATTGAATTTTAGAAGGGTGAGACGTACAGAACCTTACAGTATGAACGGAAAAACAATATCAAGTAATCGGTTCTTGTATTAACGCGATTTTGAAATAATCTTAATTCCTCCCCCCTGGAAACCCTAAAATTCCCCCCTAGGGAGGAATACCCCACCGGTTGAGAACCACTGGTCTAGACAGAGCATTTTTATGAATTGTACTACATGCTGGTCTCCCTGGCCTAGGTGTTAGCGACTTTCTCCATAATCCAGTTTATCCACGTGAGCAAACGCGAATCAGTAGCGGTTCTCGCCGCACCCGTTACTTATGGAATGTGTGAGCTGTCTGCCCAGAAAGCAATGGCAAACTACAGAGCGTAATCTTGCAAAGACATCAACAACAGCGGTAAAATGCTGGTGCTGACAGCGATGTCCTGTAATAGTATATTGGGGGGGGGGGGGGGACTACATGTGATGGAAAGCCCATGATTTCCCAGTGTTTCTGATGTCAAATCCCATTGAATAATCCACAAAACATGAGAATAGGTTTACATTAAATTATCTACACTTCCCTATTATTAAACGCATGTTGAGCATGTGATCTCTTGTTCCTCTTCTTGTCTAAATCCAGCTTCAACCACATTAATTTCTTCTTCCATTTTCTTACGATGTCTTCCCATTATGATTTTTAATAGAAGTTTGCTTTCATGACTGATCAGGGCAACAGTTCTGTGGTTGGTGCATAATTTCAGGTTGCGCTTTTTTTGGTATTGGAATGAAGATAGATTTCTCGCAATCTTTTGGTTATATACCATATTTCCATATCTTTTTGCATAATGCGTGATAGATCTGTATGCTTTTTTCTCCTTCTGCTTTAATTAGTTCAGCTGGTATCTCATCACATCCAGGTGATTTACCCTTCTTCAGGTTCTTTATTACCCATGCAATTACATCTAATTCGGGTTCAGGTTTTGTCCCTGAGGTCATTGGTTGATGTATCTCATTAAAATCCCCACAGTCATTCATATCATACATTCCACTGCAGTATTTCTGCTACTATTGTAGAATGTTTCTAAATTCTGTTAGAGTATTTCCCAACTTGTCAGAGATAACATTTAATTGAGGTTGAACATTTCTGGTCAATAACTACATTTCTGTGATTGTAATCTCTTCCATTCTTATGATATTGCTCACTTCTAGTACAACAATCTTGTATATGTTGCTGAAAAGAATAATACAACACATTTCACAGCTTGATATCAAAACAGACTGTAGTGTAAATCAATCATCAATCAGGTGCCATCTCCACAATGAAGGTTGGCTGCAATAGATCTCCAACGCTGTCTCTCACCTTGACTGTACATTCTGTCAGGATGATGTTCGTCCATCTCTTGATGTTATCTTCCCACTTGTATCATTGTCTACCTCTTGCTCGCTTGCCCTCAGCTTGATGTCAAAACAGACTAGTCCAGGAGTCTGAAATGTGTTCTGCAACTATCAATCAATCATCAATCAGGTGCCGTCTCCACAATGAAGGTCGGCTGCAATATATCTCCAACACTGTCTGCCTCTCGCCCTGACTGTACATTCTGTCAGGATGATGTTCGTCCATCTCTTGATATCTTCCCACTTGTATCATTGTCTACCTCTTGCTCGCTTGCCCTCAACCTTGCCCTCCAGTATGGTTTTAATAAGAGTATCTACCTTTTAGCATGGCCAAAATATTTAACTTACCTCTTTATTTCTTTCATCAACTCTTCATTCCCAGTTTTTCTAGAAACCGCATTTGATTGTTTTTGTTTCTATGAAATACAAAATATTTGTCTGTATATCCACATATCCAGGGCCTCTATTCGACTTTCTAATTGCTTGTCCAATGACCAGGCTTCCTCGCCATACAGTAGCGGTGAATATACATAGCATTTGACAATTCTCATTTTTATTGCATTAATCTCTCTAGATGTACTGATTTCATGCTGTTTAAAGCATTTTTGGCCATTCCTATTCTATTTTTGATGTCTATGTCACTTTTGCCATCATCTGTTATTATTATATGTCCAAGATAGGAGAAACCTGTTTCTTGTTCTAGTATCTCCTTGTTTACTGTGATGTTCATAACTATGTTCCTCACAAATAAGAAAGCACATGATATTTAATTTTGTGCACATGACACAGTAAACTTGTGATACAGACTTGACAGACTTTCCAATGTTAAAAATTAGTTAAAATTGCTCACATATGTAACATTTTATGATGAAACGAAAAACAATTTTGAGTAATGTTCATGTTTTTGAGCAATGTTCATTATCATTTTTAACTCACTCTTGCTCAGTGACTTGCTAACTCTTCCATAGTGAACGTTCGACATTGTTATCATTGAGCAATGGTAGAGCAGTAGGACACCTGCCTATTGGTGCTGATGTCCAGGGTTTGGTTCTTTAGTTCAGCACATCAAGGTTGTGTACCTGTGCTAAATGCACAACACCAAGTTAACTGTTATATACCCCATTGGTTAGAAAAAGACATCATTGAAGCTTCCTTGTTTGAAGCACTTAAAAGAATCTCTTCCGTCTTTGTTGAAATGTCCCTATGCTACTGTTGTAAGCCAGTCTTTCATGTTTATCTGTGATAATTTATATTTAAGCTGGTAATTTTGTATTGGTTGTGTAATAGCACTGACAAGTTTTGTTTGTATGTGTGCGTGTAGTAATGCACATCTGTACGGGTATAGTTAACAGTAGATGTCTGTGACCTTTTAACTTTGATTAAATGCCTGGAAATTATGTTTATTTGACATGATTTAATATGGCATGATATTTTGTTATTACTTGTATTGCCTATTTAAGTTGCCATTTTATTCTAAGAGAAAGGAGTGAAAGGGGAGGGGGGGGGGGGGGGAGAATCAAATGTCAGTGACATGGGTCACCATCAGTGTGTAAAGTTAAATCTGTTCTGTTCCTTAAACCTCACCCCTTTTGATTGGTAATGAACATTTTAGAAACGGTTAAGATTCTCTCACTTTGAACTCAAGCATAGTCCATGCACGTACTACTACCTCTAGTGCACTGGACTGATTTTTGTGAGTGGATTAGCTTCCCCTATTACCAGTGTCCCACGCCATCAGGCGAACATACTCCAACTTCTGAGCTACTTGTAATTTACATCCCCAAATCAAGGGTGAGACGTCAACACCATTTTAGTCCAACTGACGGGTGTAAGAGTTGAACCCACTACCTCAGCATCAGCAAACCAGATGTTTAAAAACTAGCTGTCTTATCCACTCGGCTGACTTCCAACTGATGCTATGAGTAGAGTCCTTCAACAGTTTTGGCACTGGCACTTCCTTCCTCTGCCCTTTAGCTTCCATTACAGCATACACCTTCAACCAACTCACTCCAGGCCATTCTATCTTGTACTACCTTATATACAACTCTCTGCCCTTATTCTTCCAGGATTATTAATCTTTATCTCTAATTCTCTCTTCTCTGTACACTACCTCTACTTCACTTGCCCTGTGGGTTTCAAACATAGGACTCTCTAGTTAACCTATTATAAGGTTTTCTTGATTTGTTTCCTATCTAGCACCAGTGTCTTTTCGTCACCTATTGATTCGCTGGTATTTGGTTCTCTCCTTGTGCTCCACATGAATGATTCTGTCATACCATTTTAGAAGTGAGATTTCACCAAGGGAGGACACTCCATTTTCATATAAATCCAAAATGGCAATCTAATCAGTTTCCTTACAACTTTGCTCTCTTGTCCAATTCTTACGTAGATCTTTGAACTCAAGCGTAGCCCATAAACACTACTTATAGTAGTGATGGACTGAATTTTGCGTGCGGATTAGCTTTCCCTACAGTGTCCCTCGCCATCGGGCAAACCCACTTCAGAGGTACTTGTATTTTACATCCCCAAGTCAAGGACGACAGGTCAACATTTTGGTCCAGCTGACTGATGTAGGGGTTGAACCGCTTACCTTGACATCAGCACAACAGATGTTTTAGAACATGCATTCTTAGCCATTCGGCCATGCAGACCTGCTTACATAGATCTAAAAATCCAGATTCTAATTCTGGAGATTCTCCTAGACGAAAGGAGGTAAGTGGGCAATGCAGAATCCTGATGGCTTTCTCTGCATCATGTCACACTTCTGTTAGAAGATGCTCCTTTCATCTTGGTTGACTGAGGTATTCCTCTTTCCTTATATATGGAATGCTTCGTAGTTGACTGGTTTGTGCAGCTAAAGTTGTTTTAATGGAATGGGGTAACCAATGCCATGCCAACCTCTCTTAGTCGCTTCTTATGACATGCATGGTAGGTTAGAGTGTTACTGTTATTTGCTTCATATAAAGTCCCCCCATAACACCTGGTGACTGACAGCATATATAAGAAAGTCGACAAACTTACGTTAAAAAACATGAGAAAGGCAACACATATTAAAGGTTAAATCACCTTTATTGAAATCATTGAAAATGTGTGAAGCATAGCAAGGAAACATGTTGGCTTCTGAATGTCTTAGGTGATGGGGTTGATAAATATACCAAAATAAGTTAGTATATTAGCAGTGTGGATCCTGGTGCCAAAGAAAACGTCATCTTAGCGCTAAAGACATTTGCTGATGACACAAAGATGATATAGAAGATTAAGTTTTATCACTGCAATAACCTAGCAATCGACCACTATAATTTTTTATGTATTCAACTCATAATGCAACTTATTGCCGCTACGTCTTTATTCCTCTTGTGTCTTTAAGAACTTGTGGAGTATAGGCCCGCAACCGTGCATGCCAAGCCTGTTGTGGACGGCACAATTGGTTGGATACTGGTTATTTTTGTTTTCTTCTACAGTATGTGGTAGCCAGGCGCAAACCATTTAGTTGCCTTGTATGACACGTTGAGGAACTTATCTTTAATCATTGTCTCTCCATTTAGTTACTAGCACAGATATATTGTGAATTCTTATATAATTGTTTGCCTACCCACAACATTGAGAATGCCATCACCAGTCATTAGTGTTTACATGTTTGTTACCATGTATTCTATAGCCGCCAGTTAGATAACAATGTTTAACTCTTAACAAATGTCAGGGTTTTCCCATGTTTGTGTAGTATTTTTGTCACCAGAGAAAGTTTACAGGTTTTATTTTCACATTTTCATTATTTTGAAACAGATGGAATATTTAAAAATTGTGATCAGGATAATAGAAAACACAAGGTTCCATTGAAAGTATTGACCTCGGACACTTGGAAATATTGACCCTAAATGCCAACATCCCGAGTTATTAGAAAAATCTAAACTTTAGTATCAGGCCTTAAATGAGAGGCATTTGTGACAGAAGTATAAATTCTGCATCAGTCGATGTTAGTAATTATTTCTTTTGTCACCTACTGCTCTGATTCCTTTACTTGATTTCTAGATGTATTCAATAGATGTCACAGTTTCTCTTGTCTCTCACATTCCTTTGGTCTGTGTCAGGATTGAAATAGAAATATTAGTCACATCACACCTCTCCCTGAGTCTGCTGACAATGAAATACCTACAATCTGTGGAGAAAACATGACCAAATGAGGCCCAATCACAGCCAGTCCAGCTGTACTGTTTGAATCATGACCTGGTTGCATCCTAGTATGCCTCTTGACAGATTTGATGTTTCAGAGCTGGTCTTGTGCACACTCTGCAAGTTTCAGAGCTTACGTGGATTTTAAAACAACTGTGATGAAACAATTCTTGAACGTTCTATAGAAGTAAACAAAGATACACATCTTTGATTTATTGACTACACAAAGGCTTTCGATAGAGTTAGACATGTCAACATGGTAGATATGCTTGCAGATCTACAAATTGATGAGAAAGACATTAGACTTATAAAACACATATATTGGAAACAACAAGCTGCCATAAGGATTGATAATGAAGTGGGACAGTATCAGCCTATTAAGAGAGGTGTTAGGCAGGGATGTGTAATATCTCCAGATCTTTTTTCCCTATACAGTGAAAATATTTTCAGAAATGTAGAAGATATAAATGGAATCAGCATTGGAGGACGAAACATCAATAACATTAGATATGCAGATGATACAGTATTGATTGCAGACAATGAGCAGGATCTGCAACAATTAGTCGATGTGGTTGTTGCACACAGTGAACAACTGGGATTAGATTTAAATTGTAAAAAGACACAGCTTATGGTCGTCACTGGGAAGAACGAAATACAATGATATACAAGTAAATGGGAATATTCTTCAACAAGTGAATCTGTACAATTATCTTGGAACATTCCTAACATCTGATGGGAGATGCCTTGTAGAGATTAGAACAAGAATCACCATGGCGAAAATAGCCTTTAGCAAGATGAAAACATACTGACCAATAAAAAGGTGTTAATTGAAACGAGAAAAAGTGTTGAGGTGCTACATAGAGCCAGTTCTTTTGTATGGATGTGAAACTTGGACAATGAACAGTCAAACTGAAAAATATCTGATGGCTGCAGAAATGTGGTTTTATGAGGAAAATGCAAAGAATACCATGGACAGACAGAAAAACCAATGACCAAGTACTACAGGAGACAAATGAAAATCGTAAATTGATTAGAGAAATCAAATCAAATCAAATCAACTTTATTAGGGTCACAAATTGGGCTCGCAGGCCCGTCTTACATTTGGCCCTTCCAATCACTCGTCTTTCGTTCATCAAGAGCATTATACATTTACATAGGAAGAAAAATAAACATTGTGAAATGAATGTTGTAAACATAAACAAGGCTAATAACCATGTTATGAAGCCCATCTGCCACCTATCCATACATCACCCCACCCACACAACACCCCCACCTACCCACACACACGCAAACCAAGGGACACATACACACCCCCACCTACCGACACACACGCACACCAAGGGACACATATATATCCCACCAACCTATCCATCCCCCTCCCGCACATCCCCCACCCACACACACTGCCCTCACCTGATCCCCCAACCAAAATACACTCGCCGCCCACAAACATTCCCCCACCAACCCACACATTCCACGCCCATCCACATACACATCCTACCCCACACATCCTCTCCCCACCCACACCTCAAACCACCCATCCCCCAGCCACATCTCAATTGACAACATATTCCCCACCCATGCACACAATCCCCACCAACCCACACATCGCACATCCACATCCCAAAACCATACACACACATCCCCACCAACTGACATGTCCCTACCCCCCCACACACATACATCTCCCTAACCACCCATACATCCCCAATCCACTCACACACACCCCACCACCCACACATACAACTTCCACCCACCCACACATGCCGTAACCTAATCCCCCACCACACAATCTCCACCCGCACATCACATACACCCCCTACCACGCACTATTCCCAACCCACGCACCACACACACACATACCCTCACCAACACATCCCCACTTACACACCACACACATATCCCCCACCCAGATACCACACAATATTCCCACCCACACCCACACAGATACCCTAGAAATTAGACGTAGATGGTCAAAATTTGTTTGACATGTTATGAGAAGAAATGGATTGGAGAACTTAGTGACAACTGGCAAGATCGAAGGGAACAGACCAAGGGGAAGACCGAGAAGTAAATACCTGGATGGCTTGGCCACATGGCATGGTAGAGACAGGAACACTGAGCTGATCCACGACTCTGGTGTTTGAGTTAAATGGCGAGTCATGACCGCCCACGCTTTCCGGCATGGCACATGATTGATTGATTGATTGATGAAAGGCACATGAATTATCTATGACATTGGTTTATCCAAATGCTGGCTGCTTCCTTCTTGTACTTGTGATATGTTTCCATATCTTTGTTTTCTTTAAAACATATAACTTACTCATTTTGGTTGTCTGGTGCTTCTATCATTCTTCAGTAAAACCACAGTTCCACGGCTTTAAGGAAGTATCTGACATTTTACTAATTGTCCAGGATTTAGCATAATTTTACTAGGTTATGAGCAACAGAAGTTTCCCCATGCCTTCTATGGGTTTGTAGATAGTTTAAATCTGCTAACCTTTGTCTAAGCAAATAGACCTTTTGTGACAGCGGGGATTACAGGGTCTGGTGCCGTTTATGTGCCATGTTATAGAGTTTTGAGGTATTTTACAGATTTGACTGCCCCAAGCAAATAACTTACCTCCTCAACTGCAGCTATCTGTTTGGTCCATGATCACTTACTGATTATGAACTATATAATTTTGAGTTTTAGTAGCTTCAACATTTAAAGAACAGATTTTTCTGATGGGGTTTTGTCAGGACATTTAAATCATGATGATTGTTTATAAAGTATAAAGGGGCTTCAAATGAAAGCCTTTTCAAAAGAAAACCTAGAAATTACAATAACCATGCCTTTGTCTTGTAACATGTCAGTATTGTTGTTAAGGATTTCAAGAGTGTTAAGCACATGATATCAAGGTGCAGACACACGATGATGTCATAAGGACAGTGTAAAGATGGGCGCCCCACTTTTGACATGCACCAAAGAAGAGCAACTTTCTGCTATCATAGTTTTGATCAGTGAGGGGGCGAAACCTATAGAAATTCATCGGGAAATGAAGGTCCGGTATGGTGATGCATATCTGCCAGTCCAGCAAGTGTATGAGTGGAGTAGGAAGTTTCAAAATGGTGGGACTTCTGTGACAGACTTAACGGCTGGGTCATGCACACTGAGTAGTGACCCCAAAATCTCAGGAATCATATCTTTGACCCATAATAAGATCCAAACGATGTGGACTTTGAGTAAAGGTGTCCTTTTGCCACATGACAGTGCTCGATCCCCATATTGTCCTTGCTATAGTTGAAACCATCGAAGACCTCAACTTTCAGTGTGTACCACATACCCTGTACTCGCCTGTCTTAGCCCCAAGTGATTTCCACCTGTTTGGACAACTCAAAGTCATAAGGAAAAAAGACTTTTAGGTCCAATGAAGAGATACAGCAGGTGGTGCATGAGTGGTTACACACATGATGAAGAGCATTTATTTCTTCTGCAGGAATCCAAGCACCTAATCAGCACTAGAGGACTTTTATTGAACGCAAAAATAATAGTTCTTTCCTTTTTCAGAATATATGCACTCAAAAATAAATTTTAGGTTTTCATTTGAAGCACCGTCATTTAAAGCCAATGGATTTGATTTACCTATTTTTTTCATGTAAAGTTAACGTTTTTTCTAGACGTTATTAATTTGGCTCTGCCAGTTAACTAAGCATTTAAATTTTGATGTGATTTTGTTAAATAAAACCAACACTATTAAGTCACATGCTTCTGCCTGTAAAGTGAGTGCGGAACATGAGAAATTATGGCATAGAAAAGTATTTGAACTGACAGACCATGTTGCATCATTTAGCCAGACATTAATATCCTCAAAATTGTGACTAGTTAATAAACACTGTCTTACCACACCAAGAGGTTTCACTTCATTACCATGCCATATTCAATTTTGTATCCCTGCATTTATGGAGTTTTGAAAATGTCGTAAGATACTGTGGAGAATTTCTTTACGAAAGTTAACAAATAAAGCTTTAATAGTAATTAAGTTATATTTTGTACAAAATTTTAAATAGCTTTACTCTGTTGAATAATAGACCAATCGCATAAATTAATGATTGTTAATATTGAAAATAAAATGTATTGTGCATGAAAAGTGCATTCTCTCTTATTTGTGTTTAGTCAGTAGAATGGAAAACTGAGCATCAGGTACACTGTATCTAAAAAAAACTTTATTTGTGGCTTTGTGATAGTGGGTCAAATACCAGCTCACTGAATCCTGAAAGTGCTTCTAGCTGTACATATTCTGCCTTGGGAATAGAAAATTGCTGCATTGAAATGAGCTCGTCTATCAAACTTTATAAATTGTTTCTAATGTGAAGTTGTAGCATTTTACAACCCTTCAACAGCACTTTGTTTCACCTCCCCCGTAAGAGCATGGAATTTATTACTACAACATGCACATTTACATATTTTAATTCCTTAACCCTTTACAGGGCAGATGCTTGTCCGTTTTGTAGCCCTGAACGGGCAAGATTTTTTCAGGTTCTGTAAAATTTCGGGTCGCGTTAGTAAAAACATCACAAATAAGGTGTTAGTCAACCGATTTTAGTTAAATAAACAACACAATGAAAGGAAAAGCATGCAGAATATGTTACTCACGTGATTGTTGCCGGTAATCCATATATGAACACAAATATTTACGAAATACGGCATGTTGTTTGTGATTTTCCGTCATCTATACGGCAATTTATAAACACATTTTCAGAATCATAATCACTTTCTTTAAAGTCCGACTCACGACTGCTAATGCAAAGTAACGCTTTGCACTGATATCTAGCTCCGATTAATAATCAACTTCGTGCCCTTTAATGTCATTTAAATTGAACAGAGCGAAATCTCGGCTATCACTTGAAGAATCGCCGAAATCCATTTTGAAAAACAGCGTAAAAATCCCGAAAACTATAAAAAAAAGTCCGTTAAAGTCTGTTCAAAGTCATTGTAGCGCGTTTACAAATGGCGGCCACGTTGTCAAGCTATCGGCGAAAGTGAAAGTAGTCATCGGAAGTGTCGGAAAACCGAGAGATCGCATTTTTAAAACGACTAGTCGTCAAAGACGCGATTGGGCGCTATGCCCGTTTAACGCATCGAACGCTATCAGGCGCTGTGCCTGTTAAAGGGTTAAATTTATTAGGACTGTAAATGTGACTAATTTATAAACACTCAGTTTCAGCAAAGTAAAATATCAAAGATTGTGCCATCAAGATAGTGATTGGTTTGTTCAGAACTTTATCTACCGTAAATTTCTTTTATCTGTTTCCCTGTTAATTATTCCCTATGAACTCATTGTAATGTTCATCTGTATATTTTTAGGAGGTACTTTGGGGAATATGCTAATTTCAGTAATTTATTCTCTTCCTGTTTAATTTCCCCTTTGTCTAGTCTTTGAATCACTACATCAGTAGTTGCAGACCAGAGTTTAAACTATTATGTTTTTGGTTTTTTATTGACCAGGTTTCATAGGTGTTTTTCATATCAGTAGTTGCAGACCAGAGTTTAAACTATGTTTTTTGTTTTTCATTAACCAGGTTTCATAGGTGTTTTCATATACTTGTGAATTTGATCCCCCAATGGAGTTTAGTCCCCCAGTCAACTCTTGACAAGCTCTCCTATCTTTCACAATCATTGGAGCATCTCCCTCCATGTCCCCCTCTCATTATTCATTTCTGTCTCTAATTCTCTTCTCCATGTGCTGTTAGGTCTTCCTCTGTTTCTTTTGTACAGCTGTTTTAATATTTCTGATTCATGCATTATAAGCATCTAGTTTCCACAGCCATTTCTTCCTTTAATATTTTTCTGAGTGACTGTGTCTTTGACTTGTGAAGGCTAAGCAATTTCAGCTATTTTTGTTACTTGATTCTGCCTCATAAAGTGAATGGTCCAGCCTACATATGGAGACACTGATCTATTTCTCTCTTTGTTATAAATAGTTTTGGGTCTGAGTGATTACATTCATTCATATGGAACTGGTAGTAGAGTGGTTAGTGCATTTTCCTACTGGTCCAGTGGCCATGAGTTCAAATCCTTCTCAAGGCGATTTGTTCACTGATGTATGCATCCAGGTCGACCCTTCCTAAACATGGACACCAGGAAATGTATCGGGAAGTAAAGGCAGACAGTATGGTATTGACCACATTGCCCTTTGTGCTCCGATCAATGTACAAATATGGACCTAGCACCATATACCCAAAATGCCCCATGGCGTGAATAGGGGTCTTTTACTTTGTTTGTTACATTGATTCATAGATTCTTCTCTTCCACCATGTTTTGCAGAGACACCTTACATAAGGTTTTGATTATTAAAGTATCATAAAAAGAGCAAAAATGTCTGAGGACCAGGAGTTGGAAACTAGGAAAAATATGTAAATCGGCCTCTGACTAGGCTTAATTCAAAATGAGAAAACCTACACATAAAAAAGTAAAGCACAGTTCACACACAGCTCTGTGATTCTCTTTGTGTGATCTATGGGAGAAGACAGGAGCACTTATGCAGATATTCATGTGCAATGCAACTGATTCTTTACCAGAACTAATTAACAACACTCTTTGCTCCTTCTTGATTTGTTGAATTGAAGGACAGAGAGAACCGACTGATTTCAGCTTAGTAGGATAGAGATGACTTTCACAAGATGAAGATTGAAAAAACTCTTTGGAAAAGTTTATCATTAGCTTTGACGTGTACAGTGCATCTACTGTATGTTCTAATGAGATGTTTTACTCTCACTTTGAAAAAGACAACTTGGTCTATTTAATGTAGAGCATCCGAGGATAGCTTTATGCATACAACCTGTTGAACAATAAACAAATGCTATGAATACTTTTTTATTGCAAAAATAATTTTTTTATGAACATGCTAAGCATAATAGCAGGATTTATTTATGAGAAAATACTACTCCAATAAATAATTGCTTTAGATAAACAAAATGTCATATACAGAGCTTCTAATTTCTGTCCCAGACAGTTGTTACATTAAATCTGTCCGAAGCAAATATTACTTTAAAGAAAGTGGAAAGTTGGTTGTCAATAGCATTACAATGATAACACAATAGACAGGAGGGATTACAATTTGGATGGAGTGGGTTAATGAAATAACAACCTGGGACAAAATCAAGGACAAGAACCCTGTTCCACTACTTGAGTTGTATTGGGTATATGGTGCGAACCCCATATATTGAAGGACCATTTGACAATTGATGTGGTCAACACCATACCATGTGGTGTTGATTATTGGTTGGGTCGACCTGGGAGCGCAGGTCAGGTAAACACAAATCCCAGTTTCTATGGAGATTCAAACATGGCCAGCAGGCCCACAGGCAGACATGCTAACCACTGAACTACCCAGGTTTTCCAGGCTGGAACAAAAATCAAATTAAATCAACTTTATTTTAAGAACAGGAGTAGAAGAAGAGAGAACAGGAGAACTCCCATTTTAGATCAGGAGTAAGTAAAATACATTTCATGTGTGGAGTTACCAGCAAACGTATGACTGGTTGCTAAACATACAGTGAGTTAAGACAACTGATGGTTGACGTGGCTTGAGTGGTCACTGACATGATGGTATTTCAATATACTGGGACAAAACTACACATTCTGTAGTTGAAGAACAATTATTAATTTAAAAAACAAATTCCTGTTGCACGATTTTAAAGTGTATCATAATTTTAAAAACACCAGCATGAGATTGGAACCATATTGATACTTATGTGTGTCATACTTAACTGCATTCTGAAAGACATGTGAAATATCCAACTTTCTAATAATAAATGATGGTTAATAAAAGGTGTTTAACATTTCAAGATTATTCATGTGCCTGGTTTTTACCTAACAGAGTTGAGTTTGCTAATGAAGATGATTGCTTTTCTCTACTTTAAGTTCAATATTCTGAAATCATTTGTTTTATTTTTCTGATAGACTTGAGTGGCTTTCCACCTGCCTTTCCCGGTGCTCAACCAGCCTTGCCCTCGATACCCCCAGCAAATCAACTTCCGTTGTCTAGGGAGGAGTTTTATGAGGCCAAGAACAAGAAACCTGTTGATGTTTTTGATACGTTTGCTGATATTACCAAAAGGAGAAGTCGCACTCCTGAAAGACGGAGGAGGTAAGTTTTGTCCCGAAGCTTGCAAGTTGTTATAAATGTTCACTATTTTCAATAGTGGTAATTGAGCATGAACAAGTGTTCTTGACCTTCCACATTTCTTCCAATTGATTGTTCCATTATTTTGCAATCAATAAATGAAATAAGAACCCCCCAAAAATATAAAGTAGAAAGGTGCACTTTACAAGAACACACTGTACCGAATATCAAGGTGAACGGTCATAGACTAAGTGTTGTGGACAAATTCACCTATCTTGGCAGCACTGTGTCACAAGCTGCCACAATTGATGACGAAGTGAATGCAAGAATCTCCAAGACCAGCGCAGCCTTTGGCAGACTACAATAATGTATGGGACAGAAATGGAATAAGCCTGCAAACAAAGCTGAAAGTCTATAAAGCAGTTGTATTATCAACACTGCTATATGCTTGTGAAACATGGACTGTTTACCAATGACATGCTAGGAAATTAAACCACTTCCACACAGTCTGCCTTAGGAAGCTATTGAAGATTAAATGGCAAGACAAGATCCCAGACACTGAAGTTCTAGAAAGAGCATCTATGCCCAGTATCCACACTCTACTAATGAAAAATCAGATTCGCTGGGCTGGTCACTTAACTCGTTTGCCAAATCACAGGCTCCCTAAACAAATTTTGTACGGCGAGCTGTGTTGTGGTAAACGCTCTCAAGGTGGCCAGAGGAAACGTTTTAAAGACACTCTGAAAGTCTCACTCAAAGCTTTTGGAATTCATCCTGACACCTGGGAGATTGCTGCTTAAGACCGTAATTCACGGCGTACATCATTACATAAGGGTGCAGTCACTTGTGAAGCAACCAGGACTGCAAGAGCTGTGAAGAAAAGGCTGGACAGAAAAACCACTGCAGGAGATCCTCCTCCTGGAACGTCAAGTATTCTTTGCCCGCATTGTCAAAGAACATTTCTAGCCAAAATAGGCCTTATCAGCCATCTTGGAACTTGCGGCTCCATACTTTCAACCCCACTGGTTGAAATGAATGGTCATCATCATTCTTGATGGACAAACAACAAGAACACAATCACTATTTATAAAGTGGATGCTGAGACTACAAAAATGTACCATTAAACAAAAAAACAGACATGACTACAGCTAACATATGCACATGAGAAAAACTGTAGTGACACAAGTCCTGGAAAACCTTGTTGATAATGTAGTTATATTCGCGCCCCTGTACATTGTTTCATGTATTCATTGTATTAGACAGCATTACTGGAGGTCAACGTGGTTCTATGTATAAGAGCTTAAACATCCGGTTTGCTGATGCTGAGGTTGCAGGTTCAACCCCTACACTGTTCAGCTGGTATAAAATGTTGACCTTTGACCTATCATCCTTGACTTGGGGACATAAATTACAAGTACCTCTGAAGTCAGAGTGGTTTCGCCTGATGGCAAGGGACACTGGTAATAGGGAAAGCTAATCCACATGCAAAAATCAGTTCAGTGCTACTAAAAATAGTAACACGTATGGGCTACGCTTGAATTCAAAGCTAGTGAACATTAAAAAAAAAAAAAAAATTGCTGCAGTTCAACCAAATTCAGTCAATTATTAGTCATTTGACAGTGCTACGTAATTTGCTTTCTTTCAACTGTTACAGCTCTGAATGGCTTTGAACATGGGATAGACATACTTATAACATATGTCAGATGACACTTGTTAAGCAGATAGCATTACAAATCAGCAATGTTGAATTTACTCATGTTTCATTACTAGAAAATGAAAGCTTTTCTCTTGAATTTCCGTTTTATTGTTGTTCAGGTTATTTTTAGAACACCATACACATTTAAACTCTTGTAGATTATTGTTTTATGTTTCATTATGTCCGTAGTAATTCACCTCAAACTTGTCTCTTTTTTAAAAACCAGCTATTCCAGGTCACGTTCCGGATCATGGAGCAAGCGAAGCAACCGGGTCTCTAGCGTCTCTCCTGGCAAACGCCGCAGTCGGTCCTTAACTGCTCGGAGGTTTACGTCAAGATCTCGTTCTAGAACACGCCAGCGATCTCAGAACCGATCCAGGTCAAAGTCAGGCTTACGGACACAGAATCGGTCACGCTCTAGATCAGGACCTAGGCCGGTCATTAGGTCACGATCCAGATCAGGTCCAAGAACGGCAAATAGGTCACGATCCAGATCAGGCCCAAGAGTGACAAATAGGTCACGTTCCAGATCAGGTCCAAGAGTGGCAAATAGGTCACGATCCAGATCAGGTCCAAGAGTGACAAATAGGTCACGATCAAGATCAGCTCCAAGAGTGGCAAAAGTGACAAATAGGTCACGATCCAGATCAGCTCCAAGAGTAGCAAATAGGTCACGATCCAGATCAGGTCCAAGAGTGGCAAATAGGTCACGTTCCAGATCAGGCCCAAGAGTGGCAAATAGGTCACGTTCCAGATCAGGCCCAAGAGTGGCAAATAGGTCACGTTCCAGGTCAGGCCCAAGACCAGTAAATAGGTCCCGCTCTAGATCTATTGCAAAGTCCATAAAAAGGTCACGCTCTAGATCTTTTGAATCATCAAGATTATCTCGACCTCCACCACAAATCCGTCCTTTAAACAGAGTATCAAAATCAAGATCTCGAACTCCTCCAAGACATACTAAACCCTTGTCCCCAAAACCCATATCTTCTCTTTCACCTCTTCGTAGGTTATCAAAGTCACCACTTCCACCACTACGTTCCCGCTCTCGGTCATTTGGCCGGTCACCAAGATCTAGGTCCAAATCATGGAGCAAAAGAGCCAGATCAAGATCTTTTTCCAGACCCAGATCTCCTCGACCATTACTCAGGTCACCAAGAAGGTCACCAAGAAGATCACCAAGATGGTCACCATATCGATCTCCACCTCGAAAGCGCTCTTTTTCCCCAAGAAGGCGGTCTCGTTCGTTGAGCCCACGCAAAAAGTCATTTCGATCCAGGTCAAGATCACCATTCTTTAAAAGGAAGTTTTCCAAGTCCAGAAGTAGATCTCCAACCAGAAGGCGATCTTATTCACCCAAGATATCACCACGTCGCTCCAAGAGCCCTTACAGGAAGCCCCTGTCACCAGTACCATTGAAAAGACAATCACCAGTGCCATTTAGAGGACGAGGTGGCTACAGGGGTAGAGGTAGAGGAGGATATGGATTCAGAGACAACAAATTCCGAAACAACCGCAGTCCACCAAAGATTCCAGTCACAGTAGGAGCTAATGTTCCATTTTCAGCAGGAGATCTGCCTCCAGTACCTTACTTTCCACAGATGGGATTACCACCCCCTGAAGAATACTTTAAACACAATCCTGATGGATACCAAGAATTTGTCCGAGGCTTTTATGCTCAGTTTGGGCCACAGGCACAGGCTTGGGCTCAGAGTCAGAATTTCCCACTGCCCACAACTGAAAGATTTGTGCCAACCATCACAATTCCAAATGTATTACCTAACCCGAGGCCTGCATGGGAACCTGTCCCAATGTCACCATCACAGAGGCCACGTTCTCTCACCCCACCAGGTGGAGTACAGCCTCGAGACAGGAAAGATCAAATTGTTAATAAAGACAGAGACAGCCATAGCACTAGACATTGGGAAAAGGACCGAGAAAGAGACAGACCAGATCAGGAAAGAGAGAGAGTTAGGGACAGGCGATTTGATAGAGGGAGAGGTACTGATCGGTTTCGTAGCAGAGATAGAGACAGAGATCGTGGCAGAGAGGATGATAGATTTAGAGGCAGAGATAGCCACAGAGAAAGGGATAGAGAAACAGACCATTCTAAACATCCTGAGAGATCCTCAGAAAGGAGGAGGAGCCCTCCAAGAAAGTCAAAGGTTGAGGACAAATCTAAGGATAAGGGAAGAAAGAAATCTGAGAAGATTAAAGAAGAAAAGGAGGTTAAGAAACCAAAAAAAGTGGATGTGGAGCCAAAGAAAGAAAGTACAGATGTGAAAGATAGCATTTTGTCAAAAACCAGTCCAATCAGTGACAAAGATTTGGAATCGCCAAAAACAGATCAAAAACCAACATTGCAAGACTCACTACAGACACAGAAGGAGCCTGCAGAAATACCACAGAACAATATTGTTATTGTTAAAACTGAGGCAGAGACCTCGCTGGCACCTCAGGCTAATATCAAAGTGAGCAAACCCGCTGCAAAAGAAAAGAAGACTGTCAATAAGAAGAAAGGCGATGGTGTGGGCGGCAAAAAGAAAACAAAGGAAGTATCTACAGAGGAAGGTGGTGAAAAGAAGGTAAAGAAAACCAAAAAGAAAAAGCTGACTTTTGGAGCATCAGATGTAGACACTAAACAAGGCCTCAAGAAAAAGAAGCTGAAGCGGTTGGTTGATTACAAGTCTGAGAACTGCACTTCTGAAGATGGGGAAGAAAAACTATCACTTGGGGCTAGCCCACTGAAAAAGGCCAAACTTGCTGATGATAGCGAGGTCAAAGAGGAAATGGTTGATGCTGTCAAGGAAGACCGCGTGGATAATGCTCACGTGTCAACTTCAGAACCTACATGTGAGATCAGCACAGAAATCATCCCTGCACAGGCAGCAATCACCACCATTAAACCTGAGGCAGAATCAGCTGTTCCTGAAGCCAGCGTTAAAGCTGCAGAAGAAGGTGTACAAGATAAGCTTGTACAAGATAAGCTTGTACAGGATAAGCTTGTACAGGAGCTTCCAGAGCTGTCAAAGTGGGAGAGAGAGGATTTTGACTACTTTGATTCTGTTGAGCATGTCAAAGAAAAGCCTCAAGAAAAAGTCATGTTACCAAGGTTAGTTATTATTTATATAAGTGTATCACTTTCCACATCAGAATGTGCATGTTGGTACAAGGGAAGGCTCAGTCAGTCAGTTGCCATCTCAACAGTGATGTTTTACTGCAATGGATTTCCAACATTGCTATGGTGGTACACTGTGACATATGTCTTTCCACCCATCTCTTAATGTTCTCTTCTCTTCCTATTAGCATGGATTATGTTTTTAATGTGATTTGCCTTAATGTTTGTTATTTCTTCCACCGGCTTTCTTGTTGTTCTCTAGGACTTATTGTTTCCATGAAATTTGACCTATTCTAGATATCCACATTTCCAGACCTTTGATTCTCTAATGGCTTGTTCATTGTTCACACTTCTGTACGGCAGAGTACTCTTTTTATACACTAGCACCTGCCTACTCGTTTTTGAAAATTGATCTCAGTAATGGCAAGGGACAACTGTCCAGTGAAATTCAAAGTATTCTGAGCTAAGGCGATGAACATTTTGTCAGCTGCATATCTGATTGTGTTGGTCTCCCTGGCCTAGGCGTTAACGTCTTTCTCCGTAATCCTGTATATCCACAGCAATAACCTGCGCGAGAATCGGTAGCGGTTCTCGCCGCATTGGTAACTTATGGAGTATGTGAGCCGGTCACTCAGAAAGCAATGGCAAACTACTGAGCATAATCATGCCAAGAAATCAACAATCAGCTGAAAGATGCTGATGTTGACAGCGATGTCCTGTAAAGGATATGCAAACAAAAAAAAACCCAAAAAATCTGATTGTAGGAAACTGGTATACAACATAAATCTATTCTATGACGTCAGATTTCATGACTGTAAATCGTGGAGAATTAGTAAACAATAAACAAACAAATCCCCTGAGACCTCAGATGTTTTACAGAAGAATGCTGAAAATTCCTTTGACATTCAAAATGAGTAATCTGTTTTGAAAGATGCTAAGACACAAAGACAGCTTATCACAAACATCTGAAAGAACACGTGACAGAATGGATGTTGTGGTTAGAAAGCCTTCATCAGCACACACACAACAAGCATACACTTAGACAACTACATACAAATATTTACAGAGTTACTTAACTGATATACATCAGTGGTCTGAATAGCCACACAGTGTAACAGTTCTAGAACACATAAATCAAACTGAGCCCCACTTCACTTGTGATTGTGTTCTCATAAAGCCGACCAGTTCTTCTCATTTTTGTTAATTTACTCATTGTATTCTTACAGCTTTACTGCAGCTCCATCAATTTTATTTCACAATAAAATCCTAGTCCCTATTTTAACCCGTTAAGTATGGCTGGTCAGTCTTCATTGCCAAGAATTTCACAATTCCCTGATTTAAAATATCAGTATAGTATTTAAAAACTGAATTAAAATATGTAGAGATAACCCAAGCCTAAAACTTTAGCAGTTTTTTTTTAAAACACAGAGTAAATCCTGTACAAAATATCAGAAAACTTACATTCTTTGAGAAGGTAGATAATCCCAGAAAGGCACACAGACAGGAAAATAAACAATAAAGACACATATATACTTACTTATCTTCACCTCTGCTTTAGTTGAACCCTGACTCACTATACTTATGACCTAGCTATTATGCTATAACATCATTTTATCACTACTACACATGTGCAACTGCTGGTTTTCTAGTAGAGACTGCCGCTTCATCGACGATGAACTTAATTTTAGTGGTGGACTGTTGTGTTGGCATTCTGGCCTTTTGCATATATGCCAATGCATGCTGTTGGTTTGTTGGGACTGCTGCCTGTTACACTTTTCACATGGGACAATGAGGAGCATTTTGTGTGATATTCACTGGCACAAGAACATAGCATTATGGGGCGATCCTTTGCTGTGAAGTTGGAACCGTGACTAACAACTAACACTGCTACATTGGTTTTAGTCCTTACACATTATAAAAAAAAGTGTAGCAGGAACATGCTGTAGGTGTGTTAAGTGTATTTTGTATGCCTGGATGCACGCAGGAACAGGTGGCTAGTCTTTCCCTCCCGTAACAAATGACTTGAAACCCTCAACCAACCATGCTCATGCCACTGTCAGCATATCATCCTGCTGGTGCCTATAAGGAGGCTCTTCTGTGTCTAGAAGAATAAAGGTTGCATGCCGAAGTAGTTGCCATGCCGCATACAGACAAGGGTTTTTATTTTGCCTTTGGTTGACAGCCGACTCTGTGGTGCAGTTTGTAATCCTGCATACCTCGTTCGGAACACAGCTGTGGGCGATTTGACAGCAGACCACCGTACGTTGATTTTTTATGAAATGGTATGGGTGCCGGTCGTTCAGAAAGCAATGGCAGACAACTGAACGTAAACTTGCCCAGTAATTAGAACAGCATAAACATGCTGGGGTTGACTGCTACATCCTGTAAAGGATATGCAACTAACTTTGGTTGACACAAATAATCTTGCCCCTTACTGAGAAAATAGAAGACATGTGCCATGATATATGAGCCAAATGTTTACTTGTACTCAAGATATAGTCCTTGTTTGGTTTTCGTTACAATTTTCTTTGTACGAGGGGCGTTCAGAAAGTAATGCACCACATCGTTTTTGATTGTCTCTCCTCTTGGCATAACATCCACCTTCACACTTCAATGTCCCAAAAGACAGTAATCATGACCTTTCCAGCTGAAGGTGTTGTCTTGAATTTCTTTCTTCATGGTGATTGCGAATGACGCCACTCCATTGACTGTCTTTTCGTCTAAGGTTCCCATCTTGCACAAACCTTAGAAAATCTGAGTCTTCATAACTGCATTTGCACTACCATTGCTGACCGACAGCTGTAAGACCAATTGTTGAGTAGTAATTCACCTATCAATAAGAATAATTCCCCCCAGCGCATTTCAACATTTCTACGTTGGTGGCTGTGGCAGAAGTCCATAGCGCGGCTGATCAAGCAGCCTCGTATCTCCACTTCCTGATTCATTGATTCTTTGAACCCATCGACGACTGTACTCCTGTCAACTGCAAAACTTCAATACACGTCACAAAGGCACTGGTGAATGTTCACAATAGTTTCCTTCTCTGCAACGAGAAATTCTATCACAATTCACTGCTTATAATGCAAGTTGCCAACATGCTCCATGTCAACAGTTTATGGCAGCCATATTATTTGGCCGGTTGGGTTGCAGTTTGGTGCGCACAAATCGGCACATGCCATATTCAACCAACTCATGCCAGTCGTCCTCTTTTTTGCTATTTCCTGCAACCCCCTTTCTGTCTACCAATATTAATCTCTGTCTCAAATTCTTTTCTTCTTGTGTTTTTAGGTCTTTCTTGATTTCGTTTGCCATGTGGGTTGCCAGAGAAATGACTTTCTAGTTACACTATCATCAGGTTTTTCATTGTTGTCCTGTCCATCTCTGGTCTTTCCTCAGCACGTGATTCACTGAATCAGTCTAGTCCACCCCCTTATCTCTCTCAACATCAGTGATTGTCTTTTCATTTATTGAGACACCAGTTAAATTGTTTGTAGTTTATTAGTGATTGCTTTAGTGGCTCTGTTATTCTGAATCATGTGGTGGTACTGATTTAAAGTTTAACTATTCTAAGTTTGGTAATAGTTTGATCTCCCATTGACTCCCACATATTTTCTAGTACCTGGAAAGATTTTCTTGCAATTTGTATTTAAACATTTCTGCCTGTTGCCCCATCTTTGTCAACATTGCTGTCTAAAAAAGATGAATGATTTAATGAGAATTCACCAAGGAAGATCAGATTACCATTGGCTATTATTACCATTACTCTCATTACCGTTGTCTTTCTCTTATGAATTTTTAGATCTTGTTGTTGTGACAGCCCATTAAGTGTTTAGTTTATTTTGCATCTGATTTCCATTATACTCTTCAACAAGTGAATAGGTACAATTATCTCGGAACAGTAATATCTGATGGGAGATGCCTTGAAGAGATTAGAACAAGAATCGCCATGGCAAAGGTAGCCTTTAGCAAGGTGAAAAACATACTGTCCAATAAAAAGATGTCAATTGAAATGAGAAAAAGAGTGTTGAGTTGCTACATAGAACCTGTACTTTTATATGGATGTGAAGCTTGGACAATGAGCAGTCAAGCTGAAAAAACATCTGATGGCTGTAGAAATGTGGTTTCTGAGGAAAATGCAAAGAATACCATGGACAGCCAGAAAGACCAATGAACAGGTCCTTCAAGAAACAAACGAAGATCGTAAACTGATTAGAGACATTAGACGCAGACAGTCAAAATTTTTTGGGCATGTTATGAGAAGAAATTAACAGACCAAGAGGAAGACCTAGAAGCAAATACCTGGATGGCTTGGCCTCATGGCATGGTCGAGACAGAAACACGGAGCTGATCCACGACTCTGGTGATCGAGTGAGATGGCAAAACATGACCGCCCACGCTCACCGGCATGGCACATGATGGATGGATGGATTTCCATTAATTCCATTTCTGATGGTAGTTATTGTTGTCTTCATAAGCCAGTCTATAGTCGTTGAGAATAATAAAAGTGACAAACGGCATCCCTATCATATACTCTTGTTCTTATTTCAAATATATCTCTTTCCCTCATGAAAACCTCATTTCATGACTGTATATGTTGCCATTATAAAGATTTCCTGTGGGATCCCAGAGCCTCATCAATTTCCAAAGAGATTTCTTGTCAATGCTGCCAAAGGCCAGAAACCCAGTATACAGTGGCAAGTTCAGTTCAATGCTTTCCTGTGTTATTGTGTGTATTGTGGCTGTAGGGTCAGTGCAGGATCTGTTTGGTTGAAAGCCTTCTGTTCATCCCTTAGTTGTTTCTCACCAGAATGATACTACTTAATATTTTCTTAGGAACTGACAATAACATTATTCCTCAACAATGTTCATTTTTGTGTGTCCCCTTCCTTTGACATCTTCACTAGATTCTTAAATTGTACCACTCTTGTTTGTTTTGTACATTTTTCATTAATTTTAAAATGTTTCTTGACAAAATAATAATTGTTTAATTATTTAAATAAGTAATAATATTTTACAATAAATAAATAGACATACTTCTTGCCTGCTTGTAATGATAATCTGGTTATATTTCAGGTCTGTTGTTGACAAGGCAGAGAAGTTTTTGAGCCACAAGCCTATGAAAAATGCTGTGATAGCCACTCATCCTACTGCCACCAGCAGGTCACCAGAGACGGCACCAGAAAAACAGGCAGCAGAACCTCGCTCATCATCACCACCACAATCAAAAACATCACGCCGAGTGTTCATTGATCACAGGCGGGATAGTAAAGACAAGAAGCAGGATCTACATATCACCGTTAAAACTGACAAACGAAAGGAGTATACAGACAGACGAGGATCCACTTCTTCTAAAGGTGAAGACCATCACCGCTCTCATTATCACCACCATGAGCGGGATGACTACGGAGAAGATCAACGCTCTGTAGTAAAATCCTGCTCTCTTGAACGAGAACTGCGCGATAACAAATCCTCTTCGAAAATATCTAAAGATAAAGAAGGATATTCTAGGAAAGAGAGATTTTCTCACGAGAGCAGTCAAAAACAAGATTCCTCAAGGAGGGATAAGTATGAATCACACAAAGACAGGCATCGTGACAAATCCCCAG
Organism: Cepaea hortensis; assembly: GCA_963921405.1. Taxonomy (NCBI): domain Eukaryota; kingdom Metazoa; phylum Mollusca; class Gastropoda; order Stylommatophora; family Helicidae; genus Cepaea; species Cepaea hortensis. The sequence continues at coordinate 90,086,298 of OY992880.1, read as the reverse complement.
AGCCCAGGGAACGAAAACACGACAGAGAAAGCAGTGCTGCAAGCCATCCTGACACATCAAAGTCCTCTAAAGATTTGCGACATAAGCTGGAAGAGAAAAGCAAGGCAAAATCTGCTGTTGATCAACGGAAGTTGTCTGTCATGGATGAGGCCGAGTTTGTACCAGATTATGAAGATCTTGCTCCTGAAAGCACCAACGACAACGAGCGTGATGACGCCACTGCTTCTCAGAACTCTGACGCCTCCACACCTGAACATAAAGACAAAAAGAAGAACAAAGACAATGAAGAAAATGACAAAGAAGGTGAAGGTAAAGCAGCTACAGAAGATGCAGGCAAGAAGAAGTCCAAGAAGAAACACAAGCATAAAGAGAAGAAGGAAAAACACAAACATAAGAAGAAAAAGCACAAGCATAAAAAAGAGAAAGATGGTAAGCAAAAGACAAAGGAAGAGGAGAATTCATCATAATGTACATATTTATGCAGATGTGTTGGAAGTTGTTTATGGTTGGTTTCTCTTGGTTTACTTGTACAATTCCTATCTTTATATGTATATTCTTTGCACTGCATCTTATGGTAATAGCATTCTGGTAAATATGACACTGTAAGGTGTTCAACTCAGTCATTACTTGTAAATAAAGAACTGAATGAACATTTACAGTAATAGTAGTTAGTAAAGCTGGTAGTGATTTTTACTTCACAAATTGGATAATTTGACTTGGCATTGCTGATCTGTGTAATGGTTTATGGAAGAATAATAAACAATCTTAGACGAGCAAGGGTTAAAGACCACATGTAGCAAGAGTTAAAAGACCTTCTGTACCAAGTAAATAGATGGAGTGCAGAAGGTGGATTAAATGTCAGTATTAAAAAAAATGAAATCTATGATAACTAGCAATGAAAGGAGAAGCCAACAGTGAATATCACTGTAAATGGAGAAATGCTGAAACAATTAACACATTTCTTCTGTCTTGGGAATGGAATAACAGATAATGGCAGAAGGGAAATAGAGAAGAAGACGCGATAGAAATGGCCACAACTAACCGGACAGTGAACACACAGTTCAAAAGTTGAATTAAAACCCTGGAGATGAGGATATAGTCACAGAGGTTCTGGAGAGGCTGGGAATGATGAGAGAGCTGATGAAAGAATTGGAAAAAAGAGAAGTTAAATATATTTGACACATTAAATGCATAACTAACACACTTATAAAAACCATACTGGAGGGAAGAGTAGAAGGCAGGCAAGCAAGAGGTAGACAGTGATACAAGTGGGAAGATGACATCTCGAGATGGGTGAACAGCAGTCTGGTAGTGCGCATAACAAGGACGAGAGACTGAGAATGTTGCAGATCCATTGTGGACAGCCTTCACTGTCGTAACAGCAGTTGATTGATTGATGATTTACAATGAGAAATGTTTCAGTAAAACAAACTGGCCTAACAGTTACGCCGTATAAAAATGAGGTTAACTGGTAAAGCTGTAGAGAAATCCAGAATAGAAAAGTCAATTTCCATATAAGCATACTCATAAACTGTGGATACAACAATGACAAGTTTTTATCAGAAATACAACAAAAACAGTTCATTCTAAAGCACTCTAGAGTTACGTAAACATGAGTACGTATAAATGAAAACAAAATGGAATGATGTGAAATGTAAATTACTTAGCTTGGTGTTCAGCTGATCCAGAGAACGAAAGGTGTGTGGTGAAACCAATTGGTTTGTATGAAACTATGAGCTGGCAATGAAACTGAAAGCTTACAGTGACATCATCTAGACTTGCAGTGAAACTGCGATTGTACTGAAACTGTCAGCCTATTTTCTCTGGTTCAGATGGAACACCTAACTAAATAACTTACATTCCATAGCACTCCACTGCTTTCATGTTTATTATGCATGTTTACCTAATACTGTTATGTCTTAAAGCAATTTTAGTGTCATTTCTGTTTTTATCTTGTTTTTTTGGTTTGCTGATTACAGCTTGTCACTGCATTGTTCATAGTTTTTGTGTGTGTTCATGTGAAGCTGACCTTTTAAGGTTTTCTTGTTTTTCCTACTCTTTCCCCCCTTCCTCTTTCTTATTGAGCCTGGTATAGAGATGGCATTGATGGTCACAACACTTTAAAACTCTTTTTTAATGACATTTGTCTTGCTGATATTATTTATTGTCCATATTTTTAAGCTTTCCACATACATCCTTCTGTTTCCTCTGCCTCGCTTGCAGAGTATTTTCTCTCAAAGGGCTTAGTTATCTTCTGTTGATATGCCCCATAAATTTAATTTGTCTTCTGAGGTTTTGATGAGTGACCTTGTGAAACCTGCACATCTGAATGAATGCCTCAGCTTTTGTTTTCTCCCCTGTCTATGGTACTCTCAACAGCTGATGATATTTTCAATGTACTTCTAAAAAAAAATCAAATCTCCTCTGCCTCCAGTTTCTTCACCATTTCATTACTTTGTCCAGCATTCACGTCTGTCAAGTAGAACAAGCCATGCACAACATTTCAGGAGTGAATTTTTATTCTTGTTTTCTATAATTCATTGCAGTGAAACTAACTCTGGTACTTGTAGCGAGACTGAGCAAATGGAGTAAATTAAAAGTCTTAAACACAATCTTTATAACATGAAAAGAAATTGTTCTCTTATATTTAGTCAGATTACAAATTTATAATAATACTGAAGATTTGTAATAAGATTTGTACTTGTGATGCCATACACATGAACCTTAGGTGGCTGTATTGTACTTGAATTATCAGCAGCTTCTTGTGTAGTAAGCAACTCAGCACACTTCAGACAATGACCACAAGCAAATAACTGAATATTCTCAACATTGGGGGATTACTCAGGCTCAAACATTGAATATCTGAGAAATTAAATGCTGCAGGTAAAATAATCATCATTTGATCAGTTGAAAAAGTGGGCCTATCTCCAAGTGTCTGACTGGAATATGAAATGGTTGCTTACTGCTAAGGTGTTTCTGAGTAGATATTGTCATTGGTGCAGCAAGATGTTTTTGTGTTATGAGGAAAAGATTGCAATTCCTTTTCTTGCTGGTAGCACTTGTATGAGGCTAGACCAACTTCAGAGCTGTTTGTGGCTTGGGAAACAATCTCATCTCTGGGAGGATACTTATGTTGTTGTGCTAGCTAGCCTGCGTGCTATTCCCTGGGTTACCACAGTTGACTGCATGATCATAGCAAGTTAGCAGCCGTTGATGATGGCCAGCCGTACATAATGCAGTTATGAAAGGAAAGTATCTGTTCTAGGGTCAGATGCTAGTTTGTGTAGTGTGCATGCATGTCACTGATGTCTTACACATTTTTCTTGGAAACCAAAAGGACATCAAAAGGCAGTAGTAGCACTAGTTTCTAATAGCTGCTGTGTCCCTTATTGTCTGATCTTTACGTGGAATTTACTGGACATGGCATGTGATTTCTTTGATGCTGTAAACCTGTGTGTGTATGTGAAGTAGAAGAAGAAGAAGTAAATGTTTGCTTCACTTTGTAGTAGCTCTGAAATTGATGTTTCCTTCATGAACTTTGTAGTAGCTCAGAAATTGATGTTTCCTTCATGAACTTTGTAGTAGCTCAAAAATTGATGTTTCCTTCATGAACTTTGTTGTAGCTCAGAAATTGATGTTTCTTTCATGAACTTTGTAGTAGCTCAGAAATTGTCATCCACTACCCCAGTGTCACATTACTCAGGACTGCCCCTCAAATGTCAAAGAATGTTGATGATTACAGTTTCAGTGGCCGTTTGGTTACTCACGCCTCTGCATTGTTCTCTACCATGATCCTTTCCTCTAGTGCCGAATTGTATTCCTGATTCCATTAGTTGCAGCCACATGTAGTCATTGATTTGTGTTTCCACAGTAGCTGACATATGAAGTCGATAGTAGAGTAACATTTGTTCATATTTTCTTTATATGATAATCGTGCGCTTGTGGGACCAGGTGGAGAAGGCGGAGGAACAGATTGAGAACCCATATGTGGAAAGAATGAGATTGCAGGGGTTCTGGAAGAATCGCAAAACAGAGGGAAGACCAGGAGAACTTTTAATCAGATAGCGGTGGGAACGATTAGTAGTGTGACTCTTCGCTGGCTGTTGAGTGTCCTGAGTGCAGTGATGTCGGTTCTTAACTCAACTCAACTCAACTCCTTTATACGAGGGTAATTTAATAACTCAGTCACAAATGGCTGTAGAAAAATAACTAAATATGATGATAACTTGAAACCAGTTTATTTGTATACATACATTGTCCCATTATTTCTCAACATTATTTCCACCAACATTGATGCACTTATCCCATCATTTTATCAGTCCCCCCAAACCGGCTGCATAGAACTGCGTGCTCTGTTTTCTAAACCATGTTTTCACTTCATATTCAACTTCTGCGTCATTCGCTAAATGTCTCCCGCCAAGGTGGGTTTTCAGTGGACTTAGCCCCTAGCGATTTCAAGTAAAGTGGTGCATAGTTGGGTAGAAAAGTTACGAGGTGAGTCAATAAGTAAGTCACACAGTTCTGTGGGATGGCAGGTAATTATGTTGAGAAATAAAGGGGAAATGTATGTATACAAATAAACTGGTTTCAAGTTGTTATCATATTTAGTTATTTTTCTACAACCATTTGTGACTTACTTATTAACTTACCCTCGTAATTGTTTCAATAATTTGGTTGTTCCTCATATTTCTGTCTTCATCTGTAAATTGATTTATTTATATGTCTTTTGTATATAATGAGTGTGGTAATGGGGGTTAGGTATTACTCTATAAATTCCTGTGGATTTATTGAATTTTCATTATAAAGGCATTTCTCCCCGATTACTTCATTTTCATTCCTTGAAACAGGGTTTAGACTGCCTTGTTAATGCTTTATGGTTGTTGATGTGATGTTTGAAAGAGATAGTTCACCTAACAGTGCAGTTGTTATAAGTGTTAGATTGGTGGAAACTAATATTAAATATAGTGTGTATGTGGCTTAATGTGATAGTAGAAATAAGTAAGGTTTGAAAGATATAGTTTGCCTAACAGTGTAGTTAGTTGTTATAAGCTTTAAATTGGTGGAAACTTTGAGCTGCTGTATATTTTAGGAAACTAATGTTGAAAATAGTGTATATATAGCTTAATGTGAGAGTATAAGTTGGTAAGGTTTGAAAGATGTAGTTTGCCTGATAGTGCAGTTGTTATAAGCATTAAATGGTGGAAATGTTGAGCTAGTGTATATTTTAGGAAACTGTTAAATATAGTGTATAGATGGCTTAATGTGAAAGGAGAAATAGATAAGGTTTGAAAGAGGCAATTTGTCTGACAGTGTTGCTGTTACCAAGGTTAGATTGGTGGAATCATTGAGCTACTGCATATTTTAGAAAAGAAATGTTGAATATAGTGTAAAGATGGTATGATTTGATAGTAGACATAAAGGCAAGGTTACTTGTGATAATAGTAATGTGAACAGTTTTAACTAGGCTCATTCTATATAGTGTGTTATGTTTAATCGGTTGGCACTTGTTGAATAATTTGCCTTGCAATCAAGTTGTGGAATTAGCTTTTGTGTGTGACTTCTGGTGGCCCTGCCACATGCTTCTGTATGGTGTTAATGAATTTTATTGTAAATAATGCGAGCTGTCTACTGTAAAAATACAACAATTTGTTGGCATCTTGTTGCAAGAGAAATGAGAATAAACATTATAAATACATTGTTTATCAGCATTATTACTTATGTGTTTGTATAAAGTTTTGCTTATGTCTGCGTGATAATTCCAAGTACCATCTGTTGTTCTTTCTTTTCCTCTCATCTTTCTGGGTTTACAGGGCTGTTGAATGTAGGTCAAACTGTGATGACTGGGTCTGCTTGAGTATTCAGCTGCTTCATGTCTGTTTATATCTCTCTGAGCAAGGGGTTAGTCTGTTGACATTGAAATACTCAAAAACAGATGCAGAAAACACGACCTACCAAGGTCTAATCTCAGACATTATGTATTTGTTGAATCACTACCAGGTTATATCCTAATATGTGGACATTAAGTACTGGTCATGGCTCTTGCACAACCTGCTAGTTTCCAAGCTTGGAAATGGGGAAGGACATCTCAGCAACACAGTTCCTGTGGAGATGGTGCTTTGGTAGAGGATCAGGAGGAAAGTCTGTACACCAGCCTCACTCTGATAGATGGTACTTTGGTACAGGATCACAACGAGAGTCTTGTACACCAGCCTTGCTCTGATAGATGGTACTTTGGTACAGGATCACAACGAGAGTCTTGTACACCAGCCTCGCTCTGATAGATGGTACTTTGGTAGAGGATCAGGAGGAAAGTCTGTACACCAGCCTCACTCTGATAGATGGTACTTTGGTACAGGATCACAACGAGAGTCTTGTACACCAGCCTCGCTCTGATAGATGGTACTTTGGTAGAGGATCAGGAGGAAAGTGTACACCAGCCTCACTCTGATAGATGGTACTTTGGTACAGGATCAGGAGGAAAGTCTGTACACCAGCCTCGCTCTGATAGATGGTACTTTGGTACCGGATCAGTGCCATGGGCTGACTTGACCTTATCATCACTGTACTTGTTCAGTCGCTGGCATACTCGACTTGTTTATCTAGGTCAATCATATAATGTCCACATTCTCACATCGGTGACAGCTCACGCTACTGGCTCTCAAACGTATGTAAATATACCAACTGGTCAATGCTTGAAGTGCTTATAAAACAACGCCGGACAAGTGCGTCCTAATTCGACCTAATCTTTATTATAGGGGCAGTGTCTCAACAATTCACACAAACATGCTGGCAATTCATTAATTAACCATATTCGCATCTACATTGTGTCCTTTCGTTCTGTCCCTCTCAACCAGACACGGAATTATCGTCAGGCCTGTCATTGCATTAACGCGTAACACTGAGTGAGCAGAAGCAAGCGAGGAAGGATGTACAAAAGGCTGCCAGGCAGTGTGCGAATGACTATTGGATCAAGTTATGTGAGTCCATTCAAATCGCAAGTGATAAGGGAAACATCAGAAGCATGTATGAAGGGATAAAGAAAGCCTGTGGTCCAATGATCAAAAGAAGTGCACGGCTGAAAACCTTGACTGGAGAAATCATCACTGATAAGAAACAACAGATGGATAGATGGGTCGAGCACTATTTAGAGCTTTACTCAAGTGAGACCAAGCTAGCGGATGATGCCCTCAACGCCATAGAGGTCCTGCCAACTCTTGACCACCTGGACACACTTCCCACTATAACAGAAGTTAAGTGTGCTATAAATGAGCTTGCATCTGGCAAGGCTCCAGGTAAGGATGGGATTCCAATAGAGGTGATCAGGCGAGGGCAAGACACACTCACACTATAGATCCGTCAGCTAATAGAGCTATGCTGGCGAGAAGGACAAGTCCCACAGGATTTCAAAGATTCAAGCATCATAACACTGTACAAGAACAAGGACGATGGGAGCGACTGCAACAACTATATGGGTATCTCACTTCTGTGTATTGTTGGGAAAGTATTTGCCAGAATTGTCCTGCACAGACTTCAAGTCCTGGGAGATCAAGTCTACCCCGAATCACAGTGCGGCTTCCGTCAGAACCGGTATACCATTGATATGATATTCTCATTGCGCCAGATGCAAGAAAAATGCCGGGAACAAAATCAGCCACTGTTTATTGCCTTCATCGATCTCACAAAGGCATTCGATTTGGTCAGTCGTGAGGGTCTGTTCAAAGCACTAAAGAAGATTGGCTGCCCACCAACTCTTCTGTCCATTGTGGAATCGTTCCACACAGGCATGAAGGGTATAATCAAGTTTGATGGCTCAACTTCAGAAGAATTTGAAATCAAGAGTGGAGTTAAGCAAGGTTGTGTACTATCCCCCACCCTCTTTGGGATATACTTTTCACTTCTACTGAAATATGCCTTTCGTGATCAGGATGACGGTATATACAGTCACTCACGCTCAGATGGTGGCCTCTATAATGCTCAGAGATTGAAGGCCAAGACCAAAATTAGCAGGGTAATAATCAGAGAGTTGCTTTTTGCGGATGATGCTGCGATTACGACCCACTCTGAGGAAGAATTACAACATCTACTATCTGCATTCTCCAATGCTTGTTCTGAATTTGGTTTAACAATTAACAAAAAGAAGACACAGATTATGTCACAAGGTGCACATGGTGTACCATCAATCTTTATTGACGACGCCGAACTGGAGATAGTAGACCATTTTACATATCTAGGATCAGAGGTAAATAGCAAATTATCCCTCGATCAGGAAATCAACATCAGGATTGGCAAGGCAGCAACAACAATGAACATGTTAGCAAAAAGAGTCTGGGAGAACAGGAAGCTTACTGCCAAAACAAAAGTTCTCGTCTACCAAGCCTGTGTCCTTAGTACTCTTCTTTATGGCTGTGAAACCTGGACAACTTACTCACGCCAAGAGAAACGTTTAAACAGCTTTCATATGCGGTGTCTGCGAAGAATACTTGGTATTAAGTGGCAAGACAAAATCACAAATACTGAAGTATTGGAAAGATCAGGTTGTGTGACGGTGTATTCCATGCTCAGTCTTTGTAGACTTAGATGGATAGGACATCTTAGGAGGATGGATGATGGTAGAATACCAAAGGACATCTTTTTTGGTGAATTACAGACCGGTAGGAGATCTCAGGGTCGGCCTCTACTACGATACAAAGATGTGTGTAAGCGGGACATGATTGATACAGGCATTGATAATGCACATTGGGAGCACGTCGCCGCTGAACGTGTTGCATGGATGGCAACTATCAGAAATGGAATAAAGACAAAGGAGAAAATGATTGCAGATAAAGCACACACAGAGCGTGAGAGACGTAAGATGGTGCAAAATGGTGGAAATGACCATGTTTTCACATGCACCTACTGTGGGCAAACATTTGCAGCAAGAATTGGCCTTACCAGCCACACTCGCCACCGCCATGGATCGTAGTTATTAAGCCTTTTTGAAGCACAATGTACCAAACTATCGTCTGTCAAGACGGAAAGGTGCCAATGAATGAATGTCATTGCATTATTTCACCCTCACTTATAATCGACACTTATGTTGTATATATCTCTATCTATCTTACTCACGCCATAGCAGCTTGTCGAACTATTCTCGAGGTATCTTCTCACTGGTCGGTTAACTTTGACAATGGCCCATTATTCCTGCTTGTGATTCATGTTCGATTCCTCCACTATTAAGCCGTGTTTCGTGCCCTATATCCATTCCGTTTGTTCTTGGTGGATATCTTCGCATGTTCCTTCATCGTATACTTGAACTATCTCTTCCCGATGTTGACAGTTCAGAATTAGCGTCTCAGAACTCTGCCGTGAATAGTCTTCCTTCTTGCCGTCCTTTCTTGATCTCCCCATCTATCCGTTTTTTTACGTCATTGTTTCTAAGTAAGCGCTTGTGCGTTCAGTGTGCGCGCTATACTTGTTCTTTTAACTTCCCGATAATCTATATCTGTACGTGCACTTGCTGCCTTCTCTTTCCTGCGATACATGGAAATCAGGAGGAAAGTCTGTACACCAGCCTCGCTCTGATCGATGGTACTTTGGTACCGGATCAGGAGGAAAATCTGTACACCAGCACCACTCTGATAGATGGTACTTTGGTACCGGATTAAGAGGAAAGTCTGTACACCAGCCTCACTCTGATAGATGGTACTTTGGTACCGGATCAGGAGGAAAGTCTGTACACCAGCCTCGCTCTGATAGATGGTACTTTGGTACCGGATCAGGAGGAAAGTCTGTACACCAGCCCAACTCTGATAGATGGTACTTTGGTACAGGATCAGGAGGAAAGTCTGTACACCAGCCTCACTCCGATAGATGGTACTTTGGTACCGGATCAGGAGGAAAACCTGTACACCAGCCTCACTCTGATAGATGGTACTTTGGTACCGGATCTGGAACAAAGTCTGTACACCAGCCCAACTCTGATAGATGGTACTTTGGTACAGGATCAGGAAGAAAGTCTGTACACCAGCCTCACTCCGATAGATGGTACTTTGGTACCGGATCAGGAGGAAAACCTGTACACCAGCCTCACTCTGATAGATGGTACTTTGGTACCGGATCAGGAGGAAAGACTGTACACCAGCTATAACTCTGATAGATTCAAGCCAGTTTCAGGGCTCAAATGTTCTGAACTTTAATGGATTGGACTTGAGTTAAAAATCTATCTGCCACAGGACTCATGAACCACCCAACCATGCCTAGCTATGTATTGCCCTTTCTTCATTTCTGAACATCTTAGTTTCTCTATTTCTCCGTTGATTTCCAGAACATAGACTGCCTTTGCTTGGCTTCATTTCTTTCATCATCTATTGTTTTGAATGTTGTTTGTCTTGGTCTTTCTTCTGTTTCCACAGTGGTATAATCGTTAAAAAAAAACAAAACAGAACACTGTTGTGGGAATGTGAAGTTTTAGGACTATCACATGTTTTTAGACCTGAGCGCATGAAGGAATAGGTGACCAGTATTTTGCTCGTGTTCATGCCATTGTCAGTGTAAAGTCCTAACCATCACACCATCGCAAAGACTGGTCTAATGATGTTCTAACACCCAATGCTCACTGCACGAAAGCTTATCAATAAAAGTATACATTCTAAGTGCTATTTTGTTTCAGACCTAGATTTTGGAAACATGTGTATTCACTTCTAATGCTTTATCTGTCTACTGAAAAATTGTAAGCCCTTTGCAGGAAGTTGTAATTTCATCCGGTCTCTACTAGCTGTTTGTGATTTACTGCATATTTATCATCATCATCAAGTGACATGCCGGCTATCGTAGGCGTTCATGTCTCTCCACACATCTCGGTCTTTGGTGTTCTGGATCAACTATGCTGCTGATATTCCTCCATACCACCATTCTAATCCATCCAGCATCATTTCTCTTGGTTGGCCTCTGCTTCTCTTCCCCTCAATCTTTCCTGCCGTCAGCATGTTCTCCAATGCCTCTCTTCTCATCACATGACCAAAGAAAGCGGTTTGTCTCTTTCTTATTGTTGTATATAGTGTTCTAATTTCATTAACCTCTTTCAGGCAATCGTCGTTAGTTATTCTGGTAGTCCAAAGAATAAACAACATTCGTCTCAGGAACCACATCTTTGTTGCTTCTAATTTCTTTCTAATTTGTTCATTTACATTCCAAGATTCACTGCCATACAATAAAACTGGTTCTATATAGCACTTAATCATTCTCTTTCTTACATTCAGTGATAGTGACTTATTGCATAAGATACTTTTCATTTTCTGAAATGCAGCTTTTGCGTGCCCTATTCTGCTCTATTCGCTCAGAAAGCAATGGCAAACTACTGAGCGTAATCTTGCCTAGTACATCAACAGCAGCTGACAAATGCTGGTGTTGACTCCTGGAAGGGATGTGCAACTCAACAAAAATTCTGCTCTTAATCTCTGTTATGCACACCGCCTGTCTGATGTTATATATAAATGGCCCTAGGTATTTAAACTTATCCACTTGGTTAAGAATTTTCCCTTCTATTTCCATTTCACATTTTCTTTGGTATCACCATTTTTACTGTTTTCTTTATATTCACGGAGGGTCCTCTATTTGCCCTCTCTGTTACTACAATGTACAACAATTGTTGTCGATCTTTTGCATTATCCACCACCAATACTGTGCCATCTGCTTAGATTGTTTATATTATAACCTCTGATTGGTATTCCTATTTGATCTCTCTCAATATTACTTCACTATAGAGCAGTGTTTCCCAACGTGGGGCTCACGCCCCACAGGGGGGCAATTCGATTGTTAAGGGGGGCAATTCGAAATCGGACCCGTCCAGAGTTTAAGTTAACCGCATGGCGACTCTCAGTCGCTTCTCGAGCTGGATAAACGTCCAGTATAAGTAACTTCTGTTTGCCATGTTAGTAGCCGTGATTTCATTGTTAGACATTAGAGTTGAACTACTGGTTATACTGGGCCGGCACTAAGCATTTCACGCTATTTGTTCTGAATGGCGTGAACTGCTTAGTGCCGGGATCTCAGTTTCTGCAGTGTTTTGCAGTACCGCTCAGCATTCACCATTGGTGTTAATTTGAAATAAGCGTCCGTTAAATTGGTGTACAAGTCTCGTTATTTAAAAAAATATATATATTGTATAAATATAAGGGATATATAAATGGCACGTAAATTCAATTGGTAATTTTTATTAATTTCAGTTTTGAAGCTTCATTTTCCAGAAAAATGTGTCAACTGAAAAAATACGTTTTTTTTTTTGCGGTGGGGTAAATGTGCCATACATATTTATATATGTATTTTTAGTCTGAGTTTATTCCTGTTCATATTTTTGTTTTTTAGTTTGTAATTGATCTTATATTTATTTCTGTCAGCCCATAGTGAAATGAGTGGTGCAAGCAAGAAAACAATTGTCAGTATTCGGAGGAATATTTAAAATTTGGTTTCATACCCGCTGTCCATGATGAACGGTCACCTTTTTGTCTTTTATGCCAACAATGCTTGACCAACGAATCAATGAAACGAGGTCATCTTGAGCAGTGGCGTGCAGAGGTTCTTTGATGCCCGGGGCCAACCCCTTGATTGGATGCCCCTAAATTGTTCTTTACCTCATTCATTCCCCCTCCCCTCCGACTGCACTGTGCTGCCCCCTCTCCCTAACTGGATGCCCCCCTCCCGGCTGGATGCCCGGGACCGTCACACCCCCCGCACCCCCCTCTGCACGCCTCTGGTCTTGAGGCACATTTGAAGGCGAAACATAATGCTCATATTAATTCAGATTTGAATTACTTTCAAACTTTACAGAAAAATTTTGAAAAAAGAGTAACATTAAAGTCTCTATTTACAGCCAGAAAGACCAATGAACAAGTCCTTCAAGAAACAAATGAAGATCGTAAACTGATCAGAGACATTAGACGTAGACAGTCACAATTTTTTGGGCATGTTATGAGAAGAAATGATTTGGAGAACTTGGTGACAACTGGTAAGATCGAGGGGAACAGACCAAGGGGAAGACCTAGAAACAAGTATCTGGATGGCTTGGCCTTGTGGCATGGTCGAGACAAAAACACGGAACTGATCCACGACTCTGTTGATCGAGTGAGATGGCAGAACATGACCGCCCACGCTTACCGGCATGGCACATGATGGATGGATTTACTGCTCATAATGCAACTATCAATCATACTCTTGAGGCTAGTTATCAAATTTCATTACTCATCGCTAAATCCGGGAGAAGTCATACTATAGGACTATAGGGGCGAATTGAATTAAACCATCAATATCAGCATTTCTTAAAACGGTTCTGGAAATAGATGACATAGACTTTAAAGCTATGCCACTAAGAAACAATACTGTTAGCAGAAAAATAGACGAAATGAGTGAGGATATTGAAATACAACTTCTTGAAAAGCTGAAAACAAGAAAATTCAAAGAAAGAGACAGTGAGGCCATACTTATAGCTTAAGTAAGATATATTGATAAAGGTGATTTTGCTGAAGAAATGTCGTTCTGTAAATCATTAGAAAGCACCACTACATCCAAAGATATATTTAGTAAGCTAAAAATTTCTTAGATGTCAATAATATACCAATGTAATCGCTTCACAGTTGGTAATGGGAGGCGTCGTTTCAGAAATTCAAAACAGTGTTTTCCCGTAGTGAATTTGAATAACAAAGACACAAACAATAGATTGCACGATTTATTGCCTGGCATATTTCGCTGCATCTCGTCAGGTACATACTGTAGAATTCACACAACGTAAAGTAAATTTAGATAAATCCTTCAAGCTGAAATATACACTTGTTTGCACAGTAATGTCAATTGTCTACCACGGTAATTTTAAGCTAACATGTCTTTCTGTTTTACAAATCTGGCTTGCGTTGATTGATCATTATTGCTTCTGCAAACTTTAACAAGCGAGTACTTTGTGAGTTAAACAATACGCGAAAGGCAATGTCTCTGTCAATCACATGGCCGCTTTCGAGAATGTGCCTAGCAATTGATGACGCGGGAAGCTTCCGGTGTGTCGGCCCCACTAGGCTCGCATCGCCTGTGTCGACCCATTGAGTTATGTGTTCTGACACTCTTTTATTCAGCTGCCGCTCTGTTCTGCCTATGTAGGAAGCCTGGCACCTATATATGAATTGGTAAATACAAATGTTTTGGCGTACAGAGGATCAGGATCTTTTACTGCTGGTGTGGGAATCGGTGTGGTTCTATACCTAATGACTGGAGTTGCAGCACAGAATGTTCGGCCTACTGCTGTCGTGAGCCAAGGGGATGACGTAATGCAACGTCTACAAGACCGGCTACTATAGCAGCAGGCTAAACATTCTGTGCTGCAACTCCAGTCATTAGGTATAGAACCACACCGATTCCCACACCAGCAGTAAAAGAGCCTGTTCCTCTGTACGCCAAAAACAATTGTATTTAACAATTCACATGTAGATGCCAGGCCATCTACATCGGCAGAACAGAGCAGCAGCTGAACAAAAGAGTGTCAGAACACATACCTCAATGGGTCGACAAGATACGACACACAGGTAATGCGAGCCTAGTGGGGCCGACACACCGGAAGCTTCTCGCGTCATCAATTACTAGGCACATTCTCGAAAGCTGCCAGAGATTGACAGAGACATTGCCTTTCGCGTGTTGTTTAACACACAAAATACTTGCTTGTTAAAGTTTGCAGAAGCAATAATGATCAATCAACTCAAGCCAGATTTGTGAAAACAGAAAGACATGTTAGCTTAACATTACCGTGGTAGACAATTGACATTACTGTGCGAACATGTGTATATTTCAGCTTGAATGATTTATCTAGTTAATTTACTTTATGTTGTGTGAATTCTGCAATATGTACCTGACGAGATGCAGCCAAATATGCCAGGCAATAAATCGTGCAATCTATTGTTTGTGTCTTCGTTATTCAAATATACCAATGAATAATATAACATCTTGTGCTGCAGATGGTGCTCCTAATATGATGGGGAAGAAAATGGTTGCTTAAAATTGATGAAAGATGAGACTCCAGAAATGCTTCTTGTGCATTGTGTTATTCACAGGGAAAACCTGGTACCTTGGATGATGCAGCCAATGTTAGTGGATTTGTCTGATATTTCAAATATGCAGTATCAAGAAGAACTCGCAGAAATGCAAAATGATGAGTCAATTAAAACTTCATTTAAAATAAAAGGAGCTATGACATAGCTTTGTGAGGAAACCAAAATCAAATATCCAAATGCAACCAAATGTGCAAGAGAACTATTGTAACCATTTCCATATTCATATTTGGATGAATGTGGAATAATTATTTAGTACCAAAAATGATTTGCTGCTTAAAAAAAAAAAAAAAGAAAGAAATCGACTGGATATAACAAAACCGGAAGACTTGAGACTGAAGTTAACTAAATTGGAACCTGACATAACATCTCCTTGCATCAAGCATCAAGCGCAAGGATCTCACTAAATTTTAATAATAAATAATTACTAATAATTAAAATAATATAGAAAAATCTTTCATAAAATTATTTTGTACTTGAATTTCAGTTCTCCATTATGTTTGGAAAATTTACTTACTATGTTTGCTCGATAATTTCCTAGTGATTTCTTCCTAAAACCTATCATTCAAGTTTCTTTAGTGAACATTTCAATTTTTGAATATTAAAAATTATATATATGTTACGGGGTGGGGAGGGGGGGGGCATAAGAATTTTAGAAAGGCTTAGGTGGGGCATAGCACAAAAAAGGTTGGGAAACACTGATATAGAGGGCGAGGCGATCACGTGACAAAACACATCCCTGTCGTACTACTAGTGTATAAGTGCACGCGTTGTAATTTGTTGATTGATATTGTTATTCTACTGTAGGAGTTCTTATATTATTTCAGCTGAAACATAAATCAGGCATTGGTAATAACAGTTATAGTTATAGCTGAATATTGGCAGCAAACAGGAGCTATAAGAATTTTGGAATACTATAGTGCATAAAGAAGGGTATCAAACAGGGATGTGTACTGTCGTCCCCTGATATGCATTCACACAATGAGCATATAAGGATACCCAAAGAACATATGCCGGGGATTGCAGTCGGTGGTCATAGTATAATTTATAAATAACTTATGTTGTGCTGATGATACCATCTTTATAGCAATAAGACAGAAGGAACTACAGAAAATGATAGATACAGTGGTCGTAGAAAGTGACAAAAATTAATAAAAGGATGTCAGAAATAAATGTAATGCTAAAATAAAATTAATCATGCTTAATTGTACAAATGAAGTCAATGGTATTAATTTGAGGCAAGTAAAAAAAAAAAAATTATGATGGCATGGAGGAACATCAGTGTCAGAAATGATTGACAGTACATGAGACAGAAGTCACCACAAGACACGGCATAAACTATGAGAAGAAGACATCTATAAATTAGTTATCTCTCTGCTCTCATACATTATTTCATTAAAAAATGACTCATGAAGCTAATCTTAAACAACAACAATAACAACACCAACAACAGAAACAATATATGCATTATAAACGCTTGGGAAAAGTGCAATGGCAGAGGCGTTTCCAAGGCACCAGTGCCAGGTTACTGGCCAAGACCTACTAACACGTCCAAGTCGTGCGTCCTAGGCAACAGGTCCCTTTGGGGTCCTGGCTAACGTAGTAGGATCGCTGATTCTTCCGAAGTCGGAGAGTATCTACCTGCACGGCGAGGAACCACCAGTTTGCACACCAATAAGCCAGACATGGGTCAACGGATATTCACGCAAACCTCAGTTCGGTATGACATCACACTGATGTTGGACAACAGGATGTCTTCATCCGACATACAGGACTTCACGCTGGAGTTCACAGCCAGCGAACGCAAGAAAGCAATAATACCTGACTCAATAAAACTGATTTTTGACATATACTAATTTTTCCTTTGAAATTATTGTTATTTTTTAAAGGGAGCATACAGTCTATATTGAGATAGTGTTAAAATAGGTTGTGATTGTATTATGGGGATTGGTGATGTCTTTGAATTCGTTATGGAAGACTGAAGAAAGTACATGCACACTGAGGTTACGAACCCAGTGTATTCAAATCAACATCACTCCCCTGATGTGTCTCCACCTTGCCGTGGTGGGGGGGGGGGGGGGGGCTTGCGTGTCCCATCGACCCCATGTGCTTCCGATGGGTAAAAATTACATATCGGACGGCTCGTGGGATAGGGACCAGACTAAGAGAGACACAACCTGCTGCTCTGCAGGTAAGACTGAGGATAGCAGTCAAAATCAGGCAAACGATCCCTAAAATCTCAGTCCGGACATAACCTCTAAGGCTCCGATCCAAGGTGTATGGCTGAACGTCTCTAAGCCATAAACTCTCGGAAGTGAGAGCCTGGCCGACACAAACCTACATCAGAATTGTGATGATGTGCTGAGAACGCTACATGCTCGGCGCAGATTCGTTCGATGGCTCTTAGCTGGGGGATATGAGGTATCCCCGGATGAAAGGGCCTGACCGTTACTCGCCCACAGACGCACGAAGGTAAGGTGCTGAGCCGGCAGCACATGTAGCCTACCTCGTGAGCGAGTACAAAAGGTGGAAAAACACCTCGGTCGCACGTCTCGCAGACGTCCGATAGTCTGTAACCACACTCATGGAGTGAGTGTAGTCAAAGGTGGAAAATTGTCTCCTTGACACGAAATGGAACGCCTGTCTTGCGAATCCATTACGTGGCAGCCCGAAGCGAAAGCTTGCTTTGTGGAAGCCGAAACAAGAGTCTCGAAACCCGAGGAAGGCTAACCTCATTAAAAAATTCCCGCCGGAAGCCGGAAGTGTCGTCCTACGGGTGGCAAACTAAAAATTGACAATACGCAATTACGTCCGAGTGAAATGTCTCGTCCCAATGTCTCTCGTGCTAGGAACAGCTCTGACTACCTAGTTTCCGAATGCCGCTCTTGTTCGGAACAGCTCTGACTAGGTAGTTTTCCGAATGTCTGTCGTGCCTGGAACAGCTCTGACGGGCGCAACGACAAGCACATGTCCGAAAACTCGCTGAGTGGATGCCGTCTGCAAACCTGTCTGGTTTGTGCGGGAATGGCCCGGGGTAAACGAAATGACCAATATATTGAAGTGAGGATTTAAAGCAGCCATGAGCAGGACGTGACGATTTCCCTCGGTGAGCCCAGGTCCAGGGCGTTATGTGTCGGCCCTGCAACTATGGAAGCAACCTTGGATGGCGGAAAATGCTATGGACTGTCCCTGCCTTCCTTTGAGGGATGACCGTTGTCTTCGACCGTTCCAACTTGGCCAGCATGGTTGTAGATGGCACCACAAAAGTGAGAGTCTCCCAGGAATGCTACCTGGTCAAAAAAGCACGCTAAAGTCGATGTGTTGGCCTACGGGTTTCGGCCCAAGGGCGCATAACAGACACACCGCAATCACATCTGAAAAAACACTCCGGATGAACGAAAAGAAGAAGAAATCAACATCATGTTTATCTGACTAAAAAGTTTGGTAAGCGTGCCTATGATTAATGTAGGATTAAATACGTTTAAATTACACCACGATATAAACATTTAGAGAACACACCGTAGCACAAATACACAAACAAATGAGTTTGATGTTTGTCAGTTTAATATGCACTGTTCAACTTTGGTTATCATCACAACAATCAACAATATACAATCTTTGGTCAATACTATTTGATTTTGGTAGACATCATCATCATCATCATCATCATCATCATCATCATCATCATCATCATCATCATCATCATCATCATCATCATCATCATCATCATCATCACCATCATCATCATCATCATCATCATCATCATCATCATCATCATCATCATCATCATCATCAACATCACCGTAGCACAAATACACAAACAAATGAGTTGTATATATGTCAGTTTAATGTGCATTGTTCAACTTTGGTTATCACCACAACAATCAATAATAAACAGTCTCTGGTCAATACTATTTGATTCTGGTAAATATCATCATCATCATCATCATCATATCAGTATTAAGATCAGATACATTGAGTCTACAACACATTCTGTCCTGCATCTCAATACTGCACTCCGGCTAGCTCCTTCCAGACCATCTCCTGATGAAGATCATCTACACATGTCACTATCTTCCTCTACACTTTTTCCTTCTACACATCCGTTAACAAGGAGCTGTGTCTCTTTATGAGCTTGAAGTACCTTAATTGTCTTTTGTGGATCTCATTCAATTTTGTTTTCTTCAGTCCTCGGTTGTGTAACACTTCAGTGTTTTCTTATCCTGCCACCAAATTCTTCCTATTGGGCTATATAATCACAATTATTAAATGGATTGAATTTTACTCTCACACCATTTATTCATTGTCTATGTCTTTGTAAAATACAATAATGCTGAGTAAATGTAACACAAAAATGCAAGAGGAGTTTTTATAGCACTGGGAAATTTCTGGAAGTAAAAACAAATTAAATTGTGTACCAAACTTAGAATATTTAATGCTACCTCAGCACTACTGTATGGATCAGAAACACGGATAACAACTAAATTAATTAGTAATAAACTACACATTTTCATTAATTAGTGTCTATACTGTATGAACGAATTAAAATAGTACGACAGAATCGCCAATATGGAAGTCGTGGTGAGAAATGGACAAAACAATAATTCACGGGGTGAAGAAAAACCTTGGATGCGACGTATATCGAGACAACCTGAGAAAAATCCTTAGTCTGGAACCATCAGGGAAAATGAGCGAGAGAAATACCTTCTTCTTCTTTTGTTATCTTAGAGGAAGACCTAAAACACACGTAGAAGAGAATTAGAGACAGAGATATATAATATAGGGAGAACATGGCAGAGCTTGTATAAGAGTACGGTCTGGAGTGATATGGTAATGGGCCTATCGCCAAGGAAGGGACAGAGTGAAAAAAGAAGAAGTGCAACAGTTGATGACTCTTAGTGATAATTCACAACTTAACTGTTTAAATGTGATACACCTTTGCATTTCTGATTGTTACTATTGCCATTCCAAAGAATAATTAACATATCGCCAAATATATTGTTTCACATAATAAAAGAAAGTATTAACAACTTTTTAACGCATTTTCATTAAACAACAACTATAGACAAAACAATGTTTTCCCGTAGTGAATTTGAATAACGAAGACACAAACAATAGATTGCACGATTTATTGCCTGGCATATTTCTCTGCATCTCGTCAGGTACACGTAAAAGAACTAGATAAATCCTTCAAGCTGAAATATTCACATGTTCGCACAGTAATGTCAATGGTATACCACGATAATTGTAAACTGACTAACATGTCTTTCTGTTTGCACAAAACTGGCTTGTGTAGATTAATCATTATGGCTTCTGCAAACTTGTTGCGTCAACACACAAAATACTCGCTTGTTAAACTTGTTTTTGCGTGTTTAACACACAAAATACTCGCTTGTTAAACTTGTTTTTGCATGCTTAACACACAAAATACTCCGTTGTTAAAATGGTTATTACCCTGGTTTACAGACTCAGTGGTCCAGGATCAATCCGTAGAATAGGGACTTTCTTTTGCTGACATGTCTGTTGTAATTTTGTTGTAGATGAATGTGAAGTAAATTAAATGTTACATTTCAAATTATTAGAAATGAATGTAATGTCACATACTTTTTTGTGAGAGATACATGTAATGTCACTAAAGTTTCACATTTAATATTACATTTAAGGCTGACAGGCGGTAAATATTTACAATACATTATTAGAGTGAGTTTACATAGTCAGAATCAGTATACGCGGTATTTGAATAGTAACAGAACATAAACATGTTAGCTGTTTAAAACTGATATTTCCCTACAAATTATAATAATATAGATGGTATACAGAGGCACTAATGTGCCAAGATTTGGCTTCATACTGACCAAGGCCTTTCTTCAGCTCCACGTGGGACATCCTGGGCAGCTGCTGGTTTAGCTAACAATGGGCAAATCAACCGTGGTCTCTGCTGTGACGAAGTCTGCTGAGGACTACAGATTCTATAGGCGAAGAGACTGCAAGAGTCACCGTAATTGTCCGTGACAAGGGTAGACAACCAACACTCAAGTCTTGCAGCCAGTGCTTGCACAGCTGCTCACGACCTTGCTGGGAACGAGTGTGTTGCTGGACTACCCAGAATGAACTAATGTGTTGCCACATCTTCAAGTCATACAAGTGTTAACTCACATCAACAGACAACAACAGCAGCAGCAGCAGCAGCAACAACAACAACAACAACAACAACAACAACAACAACAACAACAACAACAACAACAACAACAACAACAACAACAACAACAACAACAACAACAACAACAACAACAACAGAGATCCATAGCGACTACAGAAACATGTAGTCTTGTCAACTTGTACATAAGTCAAAGGTTACACTAGACAAATGAAAGAAATGTTTAAAACAATGGAAACAGAGATAGGTTCAAATCCCTGCATGCACACAGCTTTCAGTTTTCCATAGACCAGTGCATGCTCTCATTTCTTCCTGTCTTCTGCCAGTCGCCATTACTTCCCAGGACTGTCCTCGTACCCATTTTAGACCAGATAGAACTGGAAACCCAGGTTAACAAAAAAAAAAAAAAAAAAAAATTAAATAACTGTCTTGATGGGGATTTGAACACATGACCGCTGGGCATCCAGCATGGAAGCGTTCTAATCTCTGCGCTAGCATGGTTCTCTTATTAGTTGGCATGGGAAATATAACAGAGAAAGTAGTCCCATGGTAGATAATTCTACAGGAGTGTGAAATATTAGACCTTTAGAGATTCTAGGTCACGGTCTATAAGGCTAGGTGGCTTGTTACCTTTCTTGTAGTTCTGATTCATAGAAATCTCAGACAATTATTTGATACTGATTTTACGAGGCTGGTTTGACTCCCAGAGGGGTCCTAGTCAAAATAATAATTCTAACACTTCAAGGGTTGAAGTCTGACCACTGTCTTGGTGAGCAAGTATGCTATCAAGTATGCCACAAGACATGTTAAGGTGACAGGTATTTACTGAATGAAGTTGACAGGTCTCATCAACCACCGACTTGCGATGTAGTTCCTTGGAAATAATGATAGATTTATTAAACATAAACGATATAATGATGTCATGACAGCAAAGTGATTGAGGCAAATGTAGAAGAAGATGATGATGAGCAAAGTGGTTTGTGTACATGCATGTCATGTACATGATCAAGGTTTAATCCCCAGCAGAGACAAAATATTTTTCTCTTTCCAAGTACGGATCTGGGATTGACCGAGGCTCATACAATTAATATGGCACTATTTTTAGAATTTTCTGATAATTATCACAGCCCTGATCAGTCATGCAAGTAAAGTTCTACTAAAAATCACAACAGGAAGATTTCGCAAGAAAATGGCAGAAGAAATTAAAGTGGTTCAAGCTGGATTTAGACAAGGATGAGGAACAAGAGATCACATTCTGAACATGCTTTTAATAATAGAGAAGTGCAGAGAATTTAATGTAAACCTATTCTCATGTTTTGTGGATTATTAAAAGGCATTTGACATTGTATAACATCAGAAACTTTGGGAAATCATGAGGAATATGGGCTTTCCATCACGTGTAATACAACTCATAAAAATGCCCTATCTAGAGAGACCAACAAGCAGCGGTTAGAATAGATTGCGAGACAACAGATTGGTTTGACATCAAGCAAGGAGTCCGTCAGGGGTATGTGCTTTTTCCCTATTTGTTTAACCTGTACGCCGAAAATATAATGAGAAATGTAAGATATGATATAAACAGGGAGTTATATGATGCCCCAAATATCGGTGGTCATGACGTACCAGAGATTCGGTATGCTGATGATACAGTATTGCTATCCACAACACAGACTGGTTTAGAAAACCTAATAGCCTCAACCCAATTGAATAGTGACAATCACAACTTATATCTTAACACAGCAAACACAAAGATAATGCATACAGATAAAACTAATATGGAGAAAGAGATATATGTTAATGATGAAAAATTGGAGGTGGTGGAAAATTTTAAATATCTTAGGTCATTGATTACTAACAACGGTGACACAGTGACATAAATTATCCGACGACTATCAATTGCTCTTCAAAGACTAAAACAACTGAATAAATTATGGAGTGGGACAGACTGAACTACAAAAATTATATTCTTAAGAACATGCATCTTTCCCTTTGTAACATACGCCTGTGAGACCTGGACACTTACCAAACAAGCTGAACAGCGCATAAATGCCTTTGAATATAAATGTTATACGCGGGTTTCTAAGAATATCTTGGGTAAAGAAAAGAACAAATGCATACATACTTCAAGAGCTGAATTTTGAAGAAGGTTGGCTATTAAAGACGATAAAACTAAGAAAATTGAAATATTTTGGTAACTTGAAACGCCACGAAAGTTAGGAGAGAACAATAATGGAGGGTTATATGCCTGGGAAGAGAGGAAGAGGAAAGCCAAAGAGAAGATGGGTGCAGGATGTGGCGGATGATCTCCAGATGGGCGTGTCGGACGCGGGACATCTTGCTTATGATCTAGAGGTTTTCCGAAAGGTTGTTATGGGTGCGTGGTTCTGCAAAGGACATGCTACTGAATGAATGAATGAATGAATGAATGAATGAATTAATAAAAATGTTATCTAAGGAAACCAGCCTGCCCATTTGATTATGTCATAGCCTATAATATATAAAAGTCTAACACTTTACACATCATTGGCAGTATTTGTTGACTGATCATCGCAAGACAAGGACAGAGACATTAAAATTAGCAACATGGGAATCGGTACAGTTATCTCGGAACAGTCATAACATCTGATGGGAGATGCCTTGAAGAGATTAGAAAAAGAATCGCCAAGGCGAAAGTAGCCTTTAGCAAGATGAAAAACATTATGACCAATAAAAAGATGTCAATTGAAACAAGAAAATGAGTGTTGAGGGGATACATAGAGCCTATTCTATTGTATGGATGTGAAACTTGGACAATGTGCAGTCAAGATGAAAAACATCTGATGACTGCAGAAATGTGGTTTCTGAGGAAAATGCAAAGAATACCATGGACAGATAGAAAAACCAATGACCAAGTACTACATGAGCCAAATGAAAATCGTAAATTGATTAGAGAAATTAGACGTAGACAGTAAAAAATCTTTGGACATGTTATGAGAAGAAATGGATTAGAGAACTTAGTGACAACTGGCAAGATTGAAGGGAAAAGACCAAGAGGAAAATACCTGTCTCATCCACGACACTGGTGACCGAGTTAAACGGCGAGTCATGACCGCCCACGCTTTCCGGCATGGCACATGATTGATTGATTGAATGCATATAGTACTTTGTGGGTGGATGGGGGTGGGGGAGGGGAGGTGTGTGTGTCTTGAGCCTGAGCAATTAAAACCGTCCGGCTAGTGCAGTCGCCGCAAATTGTGCAGGTTAGGGTTTCTTTTTGCCCCCGATAGGAAGAAGTTCATCACCATACCTAGCATTTGAACCTCGGTCTCCAGAAAAGGAGCCTAACATTCTAGCGACTCTGTCAAACGCTATTCAATGTCATACATACTTTCCACAATACATATAATATACATTTTGTGCAATACATAGAACATATATTTTTATACAATACATATAATAGATGTTTTCAATAATAAATATCTTCTACAATACATATAATAGATATTTTGTACAATACATATAACATATTTTTTATACTATATATATATATATATATATATATATATATATATATATATATATATATATATATATATATATATATATATATATATATATATATATATATAACAAATGTTTTCTACCAGATGTTTGTAAAGTCTCAATACACTTTGTATGTAGAACAAATTTGAAAAATCAAGTACATGTTGTCATCAAAAATTGTCATCCACAGTCCACTGTGAAGCAATATGCAGCGAATGGCTGTCGTCTGCTGGAGTAATTATTTGCACTTCAAACAGAATGGTGTTATCAACGGAAGAAAGAATGTTATTTGATTGAACAAGTGTTTCGAAATGACGGTCTATACACACGGATGGTTGTTCAAAGATTTCTAGCAAGATTTCCTGATAAATAACCTCCTCATCACATTACGATTAGAAATGTTTTGAAAGGAAATGTTTTTTCTTGAAAGGAAATGTACAAAAATAATGTACACACAATTAAAGACCTGAAAGAAGCAATCAGAATTACAATTAAAAAAATAGCAAAAGACACGTTGCAGAAGGTATTTGGCAATATGAAAAGACGTGTACAGTCATGTTTTGAAGCCTGTGGTGGAAATTTCCACCACATGTTATAATGCATACTTCATTGGTACTTTCCAGCTTCCCCAAAACAGCGTTAGACCATAGCAGTGACTATTGTAACTAATTTAATGACTATTTAGCACATATTTTGATAACATCATGTACTTAATTTTTTTCAAATTTGTTCTACATACAAAGTGTAGTGAGACTTTATAAACACCCGGTATAATAAACATCTTCTACAATACATACAATAGATATTTCTACACCTGGAGCACCGTGTATATTTCTGAGCAAGACCCTTATAAAAAATAATATCACTGTTTCCCAAATCGAAGTCTACATGGAAGGGGCTGAGTATCAGACACTTAAACTTACAGACCTACATCTGATCAGTTACTACTGTCCAAGTGACCACCCACAGGCACTGGACACACTACCAATAAAAGAAAAAAATGATTGTGTGTGGCGATTTCAACAGCCACTCGCAGAGTTGGGGCTATGATCACATGGACCAGAGAGGAGAGAGACTGGAAGACTGGCAGGATGAGAATAGATTCATCTTGATTAACAAGCCGTCCGACCCACATACTTTCTAATCGAGATCATGGCACACTACAACTACACCTGACCTGGCTTTTCATTCACCAGACCTGGAGTGGAACATTACACGAATTGTTGGGAAACAACTTGATGGCAGTGACCATCGGCCAGTTTTTCTAACTGTAGAAAATGAGCTTGTAAGTGAAAGCAGCACCCTCTCGAGGTGGAACTACAAGAAAGCAGACTGGGCAATGTACAAGCATCGCACCAGCATACTGGTTAGAAACCTAAACTGAGAAAGACATAAATAAAGTAGTTGAAGAGTTTGGGAAATGCATACTACAGGCAGCGCGAGAAACAGTACCAAGAGGAGCCCGTAAACAATATAAACCCTACTGGAGTAGTAAACTGGAACAGTTGCATAATGATGTGGAAGTGTGTAGAAAGCAAGCAGAGGCCACGCCCAGCCAAGAGCACCACAATAAATTCCAGCTCGCAAAAGCCAAATTTCAAAGGGCCAAGCTGCAGGCTAGACGGAAAAGCTGGCAGGAGAAAACACAAGGTAAGAGACACAAGGAAATTGTGGAAGCTAATAAAACTGCTTAACGATGAGGGCACAGGGAGAAACTCAAAAATTGCACTACATAAAGATGGAAACATCTTAACAAGAAAGCAAGCAGCTGACCATTTTGCGGACTCCTTCGCACAAGATAACAATATCAAAATTAGTCCAGAGAAACAACAAGAGATTCAAGAGAAACGGCAACATACAGGACAGAAGGAAATAGTACATGAGGTTCTGGAGGCACCCATCAAAATCAGCGAACTGGAGCTCCATCCATCCATTAAGTGCCATGCCGGTAAGCGTGGGCGGTCATGTTCTGCCATCTCACTCGATCACCAGAGTCGTGGATCAGCTCCGTGTTTCTGTCTCGACTATGCCACAAGGCCAAGCCATCCAGGTACTTGCTTCTAGGTCTTCCCCTTGGTCTGTTCCCCTCGATCTTACCAGTTGTCACCAAGTTCTCCAAATCATTTCTTCTGATAACATGCCCAAAAAATTGTGACTGTCTACGTCTAACGTCTCTAATCAGTTTACGATCTTCATTTGTTTCTTGAAGGACTTGTTCGTTGGTCTTTCTGGCTGTCCATGGTATTCTTTGCATTTTCCTCAGAAAACACATTTCTACAGCCATCAGATGTTTTTCAGCCTGACTGCTCATTGTCCAAGCGTCACATCCATATAAAAGTTCAGGTTCTATGTAGCATCTCAACACTCTTTTTCTCGTTTCAGTTGACATCTTTTTATTGGTCAGTATGTTTTTCATCTTGCTAAAGACTACTTTTGCCACGGCGATTCTTGTTCTAATCTCTTCAAGGCATCTCCCATCAGATGTTATTACTGTTCTAGATAATTGTACCTATTCACTTGTTGAAGAATATTCCCATTTACTTGTATATTACATTGTGGTATTTCATTCTTCCTAGTGACGACCATAATCTATGTCTTTTTACAATTTAATTCTAACCCTAGTTGTTCACTGTGTGTAACAACCGCATCTACTAAATTTTGCAAGTCCTGTTCATTGGCCGCAATCAAGACTGTATCATCTGCATATCTAATGTTATTGATGCATCGTCCCCCAATGTTGATTCCTTCCATATCTTCAATATTTCTGAAAATACTTTCACTGTACAGGGAAAACAGATTTGGAGACATTACACATCCCTATCTCACACCTCTCTTAATAGGCTGATATTGGTTTACTTCATTATCAACTCTTATGGCAGCTTGTTGTTTCCAATATTTGTTTTTTACAAGTCTAAGATCTTTTCCATCAATTTGTAGATCTTCAAGCATCCTTATCATGTTGAGTTGTCTCACTTTATCGAAAGCCTTTGTGTAGTCAATAAAGCAAAGGTGTAGATCTTTGTGAACTGGAGCTAGCCATATCAAAACTGAAAATGAGAAAGTCACCAGGAGCTGATGGTATCTCCAGTGAAATGATCAGGAACCTAGGAACAGAGGCCAAAGCAAATCTATTGCATATCTTCAATAACAGCTGGACCTTAGGCAGTGTTCCATAAGCCTGGAGAGAATCAATCATGATACCTCTCCTAAAATCAGGGAAAGATAGTTCCATTGCCTCTAGCTACAGACCAATTAGCCTCACCAGCTGTCTCTGCAAAACACTGGAACGCATCATCAATCACAGACTGCAGTAGTACATTGAAAGTAAAAACGTCATTGTGCCACAGCAGGTTAACTTTAGGCAGTGCTACTCTACGGAAGATCAGACAACCTACCTCTCTCAAGAAATTTAGGATGCATACCAAGAGAAGAAGCTGGTGCTTGCGGCATTTACAGATCTGAAGAAAGCCTTTGACAAAGTCTGGAAAGAAGGTCTGATGAAGAAACCGAGAAACTGCAAAGTCAATGGAAGAATGTACAAATGGGTGAAAGCATACTTGCACAACAGAAGAGCCAGAGTACAGATAGACGGACTCAAGAGCAAGAAAGTACTACTGTGTCACGATGTTTCCCAGGGCGAAGTCTTGTCCCCCACACTTTTTCTAATCTTCATCAATTATCTTGTTGCTAATCTACCGCATGGAATTAAACCGGCAATGTACGCCGATGACCTGGTTCTTTGGAGCACAAATGAACATGCATCAGTGGCCACCAGATTGCTACAAAGAGCTGTAGATACATTTGTTGCATGGGCAAATAGATGGTGTGCCAGCATAAACACTGACAAGTGCAGCACCACTCTATTTACTCTCTCTCCAAAACAAAAAGGCGTGGATCATCCAGATAAATGGAACACCCCTAAGAAAAGATAAAGAACTAATATACCTTGGAGTAACATTTGATGGCAGGCTGACATGGAGAAAGCACATCAACAAAGCAGTAGCAAAAGCCAGAAGGAAAATAGCCATCCTGAGAAAGCTAAGTGGAACCACATGGGGAGCCAGTGGGAAAATACTTAGCAAAATTTATCAACAGAGCATACGACAACACCTGGAATACAGGTCAACTGCATGGTGTTCGGCGTCAAAAACCATACTACACGAGCTGGACAAGGTGCAAAATCAAGCACTTAGAGTCACCACTGGAGGGATGAGATCAACCCATATAGTGGAAATGGAGAAGATGGGGAGGACACAAGAACTGAGAGAGCGCAGAGATACGAAAACGCAGAAAAGTTCCTCAACTTGCCAGGCCACCTTATGAAGAACAGATTTGAAAACCTAGCTATGGGGCGATTGAAAAGAAGTAGTTTTATCCACCAGGCCAAAAGACTCTGCAGAGAAACGACCGTTATGCCCACAGTTGTTATCCCTCTAACAACTATTCCAGACCGAACTCCATGGAAAGATTAACATAGACTATCATAACAAATCCAGACAAAAGTGAGAGGAATATTTGACAAGGAAGAACAGAATAGTGTGCAGCGCAGAACAGCCACCTTCAGAGCTTCCTTGATGAAGAATACCCACAGAACCTCTGGATCCGAGTCTACAAAGATGGGTCAGCACAAAATGCTGTTCGAAATGGAGGAGCGGGAGTGTACATAGCATACCCAAATAATACTATGGACACAGCCAGCGTATCGACAGGAAAGTACTGCCATAACTATGATGCTGAAATTGAGGCAATCAAGATAACAACAGAGAAATTACTAAATACCAGCAATGGTACACAACCTGTGGTGCTATTGACAGATGAAAAATCAGTACTCGAAGCGCTCCTGTCTGGGAAATTGCCAGTACTAAGGACACCACTTTCTGAACTTAGCAGTCAGCATAAGGTCACCATACAGTGGATACCATCCCACTGTGTAGTACCCAGAAACGACAGAGCTGATGAATTGGCTAAGGAAGG
Organism: Cepaea hortensis; assembly: GCA_963921405.1. Taxonomy (NCBI): domain Eukaryota; kingdom Metazoa; phylum Mollusca; class Gastropoda; order Stylommatophora; family Helicidae; genus Cepaea; species Cepaea hortensis. The sequence goes on along the minus strand of OY992880.1, from coordinate 90,056,583 downwards.
AGCCACAGAAGAACAGCCTGATGTTCCCGTTACATACCACTAAAAGAAAAGAATGATCAAATCAGTCAGAAAGTCACCAAAACCTGCTCAGGATGACTACCACGTTATGGACAGACCAGAACAAGTCATAATTCTGCGCCTCAGAACAGGACACAATAGATTACGCAACCACATGTATACAAAATTCAAGATTGGTGAAACAGCCATGTGCACATGTGGATTGGCGTCGCAGACAGCAGAGCACATACTCCAAGACTGCCCAAAGTATAACATATCTAGGCGGACCTTCTAGCCTAGAGAGACAAAAGCGGAAGATACACTCTATGGACCACTGTGTGAACTATAAAAAGACAGTTAAATTCATACAAGAGACAACATTGCAGTTATAGACATATTTCAAGCGAACGAAAGAAGAAGCAGAAGAATTTCTGAGCATCAAGCATACTTTACCAGTGGTGGCTAAACAAACACGGCGAAAGAAACAAAGGCTACAACAGATCTACCAATCCATGAGAGGCAGCCATCTCCACCATCTTACTTGTGCCATAAAATCCCTGGCCATGTAAGTAATGCTCGCTACAGTACCCTGGTACATTATCATAAATCATGACTAACTGGAAACAGACTTGCGAGAAAAATGTCCGAAGGTCTGTCTGCCAAATCTCTTCAAGAAATCGCCGTAGAGGAAGAACATGGCTGATGACTGCATTCCACAGTGTATGAAAATCTTCCACTATGTGGTGGACTTTGTCTGGTCTTGGCAATGTGTCTTGCGCGCTTTTCTTTCTCATCAATTTTTCTGAAATGAACATAAACAATTGTGTCAGTTCATCCACGTTTAGTCATAATTTAACCCATTTTACAGCAGGCAAATTATACATCACTTGTGTGTTTCAAGGGCCCACGTGGGAAGTAAAGACTAGTCGCGCTGTAACCAACCAAGTAATTCGTAACAGGTGAATATGAAGCAATGGCCTGAGACCGTCTACTTCATCCCATAGAAAACTTTAGCTGCAAAATCCGACCAATCATAAATACCTTTACATACGGCTTGGCTGAGTTGGCTGAATGTATTGTTCCATTAGGACATGACAGGAAGGAGGAGGAGGAGGGGGAGGAGGAGGAGGAGGAGGAGAAGAAGAAGAAGAAGAAGAAGAAGAAGAAGAAGAAGAAGAAGAAGTAGAAGAAGAAGAAGAAGAAGAAGAAGAAGAAGAAGAAGAAGAAACCATACATTGATCGTACTCTTATATAGACATAATTTTACTTTGGGCATTGGATTGGAGTCTGTTGACAATATGACATCATTAAGTGAAATGCATGACAATGTTTCGTCAAGCCTGTGGCCTAATACATTCGACTTCGACACGAGGTTTTTCGAGCCCCCCCCCCCCCCCCCCCCCTAGTCTTTGACTGTTCGCAGTCCACATAAAAGCAGCAAGTTTGTGTACTACGTCGTCTGGTTCCTTCCCCTTGACCTGTCAGACATGGAAGGCCCTATCAGTAGCTGCCCGACCGTAGCCATGGTTCTTGGGTTAATTGGAACGCTCAAGCAAGCTCCAATACCGTTACAAGGTCGATATAAAGCAGAGGAAGGCTGACAATGTAATACCTAAAACCCAACGAGGAAACATGAAACTAGGCTTCATCTCTGCTAATACATTATGCTGTACCGATTCATAACCTGATAACATCATAATATGCTTATCTGCCGGTGTGAATACCCCGTCGAGTTCTAGGCTTGCACAAGGGAAGGACAGGTCTGTACCAGTTTCCGTGCATGTGGTACTTAGGTATCAGGATGGCAGAAAACTATTTATACCAATCTCACCCTGACACATGCAAGTCTTTTTCAGAGCTTAGACGGCCTAAATGCAAATGCATTATACTTCAGAGTTAAAACTCAGTCTTCTAGAAAATTCACAATAAATCAAGCATTGCATATCATTACAACATTCTGAGAATATGGTGTCACACCAGTCAGTTCTAAGGTTTCCTATCTCCTGCAGCTCCCTCCGTGTCCTCCACTAGTATCATCCTTGACTCTTTCTCTTCTGTTTAACATACACACAAAGTGACCTGAAGCAGGAACATGCTGTGGGTCAGTGATGTGATAGGGCCATCACATTTTGTAGGCCTGAGGAATAGATGATCAACCTTTTCCTTTTTTGGCGGACAACGAGGCTTGGAAGCCTCACCCGACCGCGCTCATAATATTATCAGCTCAAGCCTCTGATCAATGACTGCATGTCAGATGTTGTTAGGTCTCCTTCTATGTCGGTCGTCCTATGGGTTCCACGCCAAGCACCTTGTAGTGAAACCATTCTCAGGTTTTCTCAGTGAACGTCCAATCCCGCACTAGCGTCGTTTCATCACATCTTGAAATGCTGGAATATGTCTATTTCTCTCTGTAAGCTCCGCAGTAGTGATTCTGTCATACTATGTTAGTTCTCCTATTCTACACAGGCACGAGTTAGTGAATGTTCATAGTTTCTTAGTAATAGTGTTAGTCATTCTCTGTTTCTGATCCATAAAGTAGTACTGGTTTAACAGCATAGTTAAATATTCTACCTTTGGTACTAGTATTAATTTCTTCTGACTTCCACATATTTCCTAGTGCTATGAAAGCCCTGTGAGTAACGGGGATCAAACCTAGGCTTATTATATTGATGGACAAATACTATACAACTAGACCACAATGACAGAACAGTGGATCACAGTTTATGTTATGATATTGTTCTGTGCCATAGTAACTGCACTCTGAATCAGCATCAAGGTGAAAGCAATCCAATGCAGATGATGTTGCAGATTACTGAAATAACAGAACTTCACATATGAAACTTCAAATGAAAACTTTAAATGTTTTTTATTTTCGGGGTGTGTTTTGCTGAATATATTCTGAAAAAGTAAAGAGCAAATGTATTATTTTTCGATGTAGCCACCTCAGCGTTCAATACAAGTCCTCTAGCGCAGATAAAGAGCTTCAATTCATTTGGTGGCGTCTGGAACCACTCTGGGACTACTCGGTGTGGCTGATCTAGCCGTGAACAGTCTGTCACAGAAGTCACGCCGGTTTGAAATTTCGTGCTCCACTCATACACTTGCTGGTCTGACAGACATTCATAGCCGATACATTTCTATACTTCAATGATTTACAAAAAAAAAATGGATAACAGAACGCAGCTCATTTTTGATGTATGTCAAACATGGGGCGGCCATCTTTAAACTGTCATTATGACGTCATATTGTTCATCAGCACCGTGATGTCACGTGCTTAACTCTCCGGACAGCATTAACAACAATATTAACAAGTTACAAGACTATAGCATGGTTATTATAATCTCACAATATTCTTCAACAAGTGAATCGGTACAATTATCTCGGAACAGTCATAACATCTGATGGGAGGTGCCTTGAAGAGGTTAGAACAAGAATCGCCATGGCGAAAATAGCCTTTAGCAAGATGAAAAACATACTGACCAATACAATGATGAAATAAGAAAAAGAGTGTTGAGGGGCTACATAGAGCCTATTCTTTTGTATGGATGTGAAACTTGGACCATGAGCAGTCAAGCTGAAAAACATCTGATGGCTGCATGAATGTGGTTTCTTAAGAAAATGCAAAGAATACCATGGACAGACAGAAAAACCAATAACCAAGTACTACAGGAGACAAATTAAAATCGTAAATTGATTAGAGAAATTAGACGTAGATAGTCAAAATTTGTTTGACATGTTATGAGAAGAAATGGATTGGAGAACTTAGTGGCAACTGGCAAGATCGAAGTGAACAGACCAAAGGGAAGACCGAGAAGAAAATACCTGGATGGCTGTGGATACATGGCATGGTCGAGACAGGACCACTGAGCTGATCCACGACTCTGGTGATCGAGTGAAATGGCGAGTCATGACCGCCGACGCTTTCCGGCATGGCACATGATTGATTGATTGATTATAATCTCTAAAATACATTTAAGGTTTTCATTTGAAGCCCTCTCGCATTGTAGGGTGGGATGATTAACACTCATCCCAACCATCTTGTTCTCCCTACCTTCTTTACCGGGCTCAGAGTTAACTCCAGAGAGGCACATAATTGGAAGACCAATTGTTTCCCAATGGATCTTCGGTGGGACATGAAATCCTAAACCATTTTGCAAGATATATCTTTTTTTTTTTTGCGTTCGCCCACTCTTATCGGCAAGGCACATAATGATGATGACCGCAAGCTGTTGTTGCTTTAAAGTAATCAGTGTTTGGAAATGGGACAGGAGTTAAAGTAACAATTGAGATCGTCGTCTTCTTCAGCTGAATATTCTGGAACTTTGGCGATCGTGAAATCTCCATTCTTCCCTGATATTTTGATAAAGTTTGTTTCTTATATTATTATTTGTTGCTCGTAGGTTAAACTTTCCACATAGCCTTTCCCTACTCCACTTGCAGTGTATTTTCTCACAAAAGGCTAATTTGTCTCTCAGGTTAATATGCCGTATACATTTCATTTGTCTTATCCTTATGGCTGTGTTGAGTGATCTTGCAACAATTGTAGACCTCAGTACTTCAATGTTTGTCGACTTCACTGTCCAAGCTATTCTCAACTTTCTTCTCTAAAATCATGTCTCTGTCTTCAGTTTCTGCACCATTTCATTACTAATTGTCCAGAATTTGCTCGCTTGGGATGTGATAATGTGAACATTGGATGGTATAAGACTCAAAAAAGCATATCACGTAAACAGTACAGAACAAAAACAATATGAGTTACGTGACACAAAATGAATTCGATACCTGTAGGCAAGGAACTGTAATAGTATAATACTGGATGAATACAGTTGGATACATGTAGGCAAGGAACTGTAGTAGTATAATACTGGGTGAAGAAAGTTGGATACCTGTAGACAAGGAACTGTAGTAGTATAATACTGGGTGAAGAAAGTTGGATACCTGTAGACAAGGAACTGTAGCAGTAAAATACTGGGTGAAGACAATTGGATACCTGTAGGCTAGGAACTGTAGTAGTATAATACTGGGTGAAGACAGTTGGATATCTGTAGGCAAGGAACTGTAATAGTATAATACTGGGTAAAGACAGTTGGATACCTGTAGGCAAGGAACTGTAGTAGTAAATACTGGGTGAAGAAAGTTGGATACCTGCAGACAAGGAACTGTAGTAGTATAATACTGGGTGAAGAAAGTTGGATACCTGTAGGCAAGGAACTGTAGTAGTAAACACTGGGTGAAGAAAGTTGGATTCCTGTAGGCAAGGAACTGTAGTAGTATAATACTGGGTGAAGAAAGTTGGATACCTGTAGGCAAGGAACTGTAGTAGTATAATATTGGGTGAAGAAAGTTGGATACCTGTAGACAAGGAACTGTAGTAGTATAATACTGGGTGAAGACAGTTGGATATCTGTAGGCAAGAAACTGTAGTAATATAATACTGGATGAGGACAATTGGATACCTGTAGGTAAGGAACTGTAGTAGTATAATACTGGGTGAAGACAGTTGTATACCTGTAGGCAAGGAACTGTAGTAGTATAATACTGGGTGAAGAAAGTTGGAATCGTGCGCTTCAGCAGGTTCACCCTTTGCTCGTCCAAGGCGGAAAATATCCTTTCCTGGTCCGGAGAAATTGCGGCCATACTCCATAACCAAAACTAGTACAGACGTAGCGTCAGTACCGGTGTGTTGTGGAAACTGATGCAGCAGGTGAACAGGGAAGTCTTCTAGGTAGGTTGCTGTCTTTCCATCACTGAAAGATATAAACACACAGACAGACAATTTTATGGAATGGTATACAGAGATTGTCGGTTGTGAACCCTTTGGGAGACTGAGTTCTTACTCCTAAGACCGATGCATTGGCATTAAGTCGCCTAAACCAGAACAAGGGATTGCATCTATAGGAGTGAGGTTTATGTAGAGGCTTGTTTCCCCTGGCCCTATACCAAAGCACTATCTCCATGGGAACGGTGCCACAGAGTTATCCTTCCCCTCTCCAAGCTCAGGACACAGAGGAGTGCGCAAGACCGGAACGGCATTCAAATAATGCAGACAGATTTATTAGGTTGTAACCAGGTCATGATTCAGCACGGCACATATGACTGGCTGGGGTTGACAGGCCAAGTTAGTGATGTTTCCTCGATAGGTTTCAGGCATTTCATCATCAACACACTCCAATCCAAAGCCCAGAAGGAAGAACACATTGGTACACAATCATCCGATGAACTTATGCTTATAGGAAGTCTATAAGGAAATAAGTAAGTAGG
>OY992880.1:90027825-90030325 GCA_963921405.1 Cepaea hortensis | reverse complement strand
TAAGTAAGTAAGTAAGTGAGTGAGTAAGTGAGTAAGTAAGTAAGTAAGTGAGTAAGTGAGTGAGTGAGTAAGTGAGTAAGTAAGTAAGTAAGTAAGTGAGTAAGTAAGTAAGTAAGTAAGTAAGTAAGTGAGTGAGTAAGTAAGTGAGTGAGTGAGTAAGTGAGTGAGTGAGTAAGTAAGTAAGTGAGTAAGTAAGTAAGTAAGTAAGTAAGTAAGTAAGTAAGTGAGTAAGTAAGTGAGTGAGTGAGTAAGTAAGTGAGTGAGTGAGTAAGTGAGTGAGTGAGTAAGTAAGTAAGTGAGTAAGTGAGTAAGTGAGTGAGTAAGTAAGTAAGTGAGTGAGTAAGTGAGTGAGTGAGTAAGTAAGTGAGTAAGTGAGGAAGTAAGTAAGTGAGTAAGTAAGTGAGTGAGTAAGTGAGTGAGTGAGTAAGTAAGTAAGTGAGTGAGTAAGTAAGTGAGTGAGTGAGTAAGTAAGTAAGTGAGTAAGTGAGTAAGTGAGTGAGTAAGTAAGTAAGTGAGTGAGTAAGTGAGTGAGTGAGTAAGTAAGTGAGTAAGTGAGTAAGTAAGTAAGTGAGTAAGTAAGTGAGTGAGTGAGTGAGTAAGTGAGTGAGTGAGTAAGTGAGTGAGTGAGTAAGTAAGTGAGTGAGTGAGTAAGTAAGTGAGTGAGTGAGTAAGTAAGTGAGTGAGTAAGTAAGTGAGTAAGTAAGTGAGTGAGTGAGTAAGTGAGTGAGTAAGTAAGTAAGTGAGTGAGTAAGTAAGTGAGTGAGTAAGTAAGTAATTGAGTGAGTAAGTTAGTAAGTGAGTGAGTAAGTAAGCAAGTGAGTGAGTAAGTTAGTAAGTGATTAAGTAAGTGAGTAAGTAAGTAAGTAAGTAAGTAAGTGAGTAAGTGAGTAAGTAAGTAAGTAAGTAAGTAAGTGAGTAAGTAAGTAAGTAAGTAAGTAAGTGAGTAAGTAAGTAAGTAAGTAAATAAGTAAGTAAGTAAGTAAGTGAGTAAGTAAGTAAGTAAGTAAGTAAGTAAGTGAGTAAGTAAGTAAGTAAGTAAGTGAGTAAGTAAGTAAGTAAGTAAGTGAGTAAGTAAGTAAGTAAGTAAGTGAGTAAGTAAGTAAGTAAGTAAGTAAGTGAGTGAGTAAGTAAGTAAGTGAGTAAGTAAGTAAGTGAGTAAGTAAGTAAGTAAGTAAGTAAGTGAGTAAGTAAGTAAGTAAGTAAGTAAGTAAGTAAGTGAGTGATTAAGTAAGTAAGTGAGTAAGTAAGTAAGTGAGTGAGTAAGTAAGTAAGTGAGTAAGTAAGTAAGTGAGTAAGTAAGTGAGTGAGTAAGTAAGTAAGTAAGTAAGTAAGTAAGTAAGTAAGTAAGTAAGTGAGTAAGTAAGTGAGTGAGTGAGTAAGTAAGTGAGTGAGTGAGTAAGTGAGTGAGTGAGTAAGTGAATAAGTAAGTGAGTGAGTGAGTAAGTAAGTGAGTGAGTGAGTAAGTGAGTGAGTGAGTAAGTAAGTAAGTGAGTAATTGAGTAAGTAAGTAAGTAAGTGAGTAAGTAAGTAAGTAAGTAAGTAAGTAAGTAAGTAAGTGAGTAAATAAGTAAGTAAGTAAGTAAGTAAGTGAGTGAGTGAGTAAGTGAGTAAGTAAGTAAGTAAGTAAGTAAGTGAGTGAGTAAGTAAGTAAGTAAGTAAGTAAGTAAGTGAGTGAGTGAGTAAGTGAGTAAGTAAGTGAGTAAGTAAGTAAGTAAGTAAGTAAGTGAGTAAGTGAATAAGTAAGTAAGTAAGTAAGTAAGTAAGTGAGTAAGTAAGTAAGTAAGTGAGTGAGTGAGTAAGTGAGTGAGTGAGTAAGTGAGTAAGTAAGTGAGTGAGTGAGTAAGTAAGTGAGTGAGTGAGTAAGTGAGTGAGTGAGTAAGTAAGTAAGTGAGTAAGTGAGTAAGTAAGTAAGTAAGTGAGTAAGTAAGTAAGTAAGTAAGTGAGTAAGTAAGTAAGTAAGTAAGTAAGTAAGTAAGTGAGTGAGTGAGTAAGTGAGTAAGTAAGTAAGTAAGTAAGTGAGTGAGTAAGTAAGTAAGTAAGTAAGTAAGTAAGTGAGTGAGTGAGTAAGTGAGTAAGTAAGTGAGTAAGTAAGTAAGTAAGTAAGTAAGTAAGTGAGTAAGTGAGTGAGTAAGTAAGTAAGTAAGTAAGTAAGTAAGTGAGTAAGTAAGTAAGTAAGTAAGTAAGTAAGTGAGTAAGTAAGTAAGTAAGTAAGTAAGTAAGTGAGTGAGTAAGTGAGTAAGTAAGTAAGTAAGTGAGTAAGTGAGTGAGTGAGTAAGTGAGTAAGTAAGTAAGTAAGTAAGTGAGTAAGTAAGTAAGTAAGTAAGTAAGTAAGTGAGTGAGTAAGTAAGTGAGTGAGTGAGTAAGTGAGTGAGTGAGTAAGTAAGTAAGTGAGTAAGTAAGTAAGTAAGTAAGTAAGTAAGTAAGTAAGTGAGTAAGTAAGTGAGTGAGTGAGTAAGTAAGTGAGTGAGTGAGTAAGTGAGTGAGTGAGTAAGTAAGTAAG
>OY992880.1:89747825-90025325 GCA_963921405.1 Cepaea hortensis | reverse complement strand
TAAGTAAGTAAGTAGGTACGTAAGTAAGTAAGTGAGTAAGTAGGTACGTAAGTAAGTAAGTGAGTAAGTAAGTAAGTGAGTAAGTAGGTACGTAAGTATGTAAATGAGTAAGTAAGTAAGTAAGTAGGTACGTAAGTAAGTAAGTGAGTAAGTAAGTAAGTAAGTAACTAAATGAGTAAGTAAGTAAGTAGGTGCGTAAATAAGTAAATGAGTAAGTAAAGGTCCCTTTTACACGCATTATGGCACAATGGGCATATAGAACTAGACCCATATTTGTATAGTTCAGTAGGCACTAGGTGGGTGAAGTGTTTAGTTGGCACTATATGGGTGATGTTTTCAGTAGGCAGGAGGTGGGTGAGGTGTTCAGTATTACACCAGTGCTAGACCCATATTTGTATAGTTCAGTAGGCAGTAGGTGGGTGATTTTTTTCAGTAGGCGCTAGGTGGGTGATGTGTTCAGTAGGCACTATGTGAGTGAAGCGTTCAGCAGGCACTAAGTGGGTGAAGTGTTCAGTAGGCAGTAGATCGGTGAATTGTTCAGCAGGCACTAGGTGGGTGAAGTGTTCAGTAGGCAGTAGATCGGTGAAGTGTTCAGTAGGCACTAGGTGGGTGAAGTGTTCAGTAGGCACTAGGTGGGTGAAGTGTTCAGCAGGCACTATGTGGGTGAAGTGTTCAGTAGGCAGTAGATCGGTGAAGTGTTCAGTAGGCAGTAGGTGGGTGAGGTGTTCAGTAGGCAGTAGGTGGGTGAAGTGTTCAGCAGGCACTAGGTGGGCGAAGTGTTCAGTAGGCACTAGGTTGTGTGAAGTGTTCAGTAGGCACTAGGTTGTGTGAAGTGTTCACTAGGCACTAGGTTGTGTGAAGTGTTCAGCAGGCACTAGGTGGGCGAAGTGTTCAGTAGTCACTAGGTGGGTGAAGTGTTCAGTAGACACTAGGTTGTGTGAAGTGTTCACTAGGCACTAGGTGGGTAAAATGTTCACTAGGCACTAGGTGGGTGAAATGTTCACTAGGCACTAGGTGGGTGAAGTGTTCACTAGGCACTAGGTGGGTGAAATCTTCACTAGGCACTAGGTGGGTGAAATGTTCACTAGGCACTAGGTGGGTGAAATGTTCACTAGGCACTAGGTGGGTGAAATGTTCACTAGGCACTAGGTGGGTGAAATTTTCACTAGGCACTAGGTTGGTGAAGTGTTCACTAGGTACTAGGTGGGTGAAGTGTTCAGTATTACACCAGTGCTAGACCCATGTTTGTATAGTTCAGTAGGCACTAGGTGGGTGATTTGTTCAGCAGGCGCTAGGTGGGTGATGTGTTCAGTAAAGGCTAGGTGGGTGATGTGTTCAGTAGGCGCTAGGTGGGTGATGTGTTCAGTAGGCGCTAGGTGGGTGATGTGTTCAGTAGGCGCTAGGTGGGTGATGTGTTCAGTAGGCGCTAGGTGGGTGATGTGTTCAGTAGGCGCTAGGTGGGTGATGTGTTCAGTAGAGGCTAGGTGGGTGATGTGTTCAGTAGGCGCTAGGTGTGTGATGTGTTCAGTAGGCAGTAGGTGGGTGAAGTGTTCAGTAGGCAGTAAGTGGCTGAAGTGTTCAGTAGGCAGTAGGTTGGTGATGTGTTCAGTAGGCACTAGGTGTGTGATGTGTTCAGTATCACGCCAGTTGTCTTGACTTACCAAGATATTTCTTGGTATCTGTGTTCGGCTGGGGAGACCTGGGAACCCATGTAAGTCTACAATGATGAATCTGCCCCGATACAGATGGAACCCATGTCATGTCTACAATGATGAATCTGCTCCGATACAGATGGAACCCATGTCCCTCGGGCTGGCAGGCCGACGTCTAGTCTTCAGGCCACGGCGGCTCGTACACTATCAGTGGGTGATGATATTGACATAAATATTGACGATCATGAAACACACGTGCAAGCTGTTGTGTTACTGTGTACAGTTTTAACTGGTCTGGTGTAGAAGGAGCCGTGGTAGCGCAGTGGCTAGCACACCAGCCTGCCTGTCCTTTGGTCAAGGGTTCAAATTACGTTAAGGCGGACCTTTTAAAGCAGTGGTTCTCAACCTTTTTTGGCCCATGCCCCCCTTTATCATATGTTCAGAACGTCATTCCCCCCTTTCGAATTTCCTCCCTATAAATCCCCCTACCCTTACACAGCATACATAAAAATTAAAGCTAAATTTAATAACACATACTAGAACAAGTCTAGACATCTACATAAAACGTGATTTGCGGGTATACTTACGTTATAAAACGATCTTCATTAGGGAAAGAAGTGCAGAACCGTAAAATATCGAGGGAAAAACAATATCAAGTAACTGGTTCTTGTATTAATGGGATCTTGAAATAATCTTAATCCCGCCCCCCGGAAACCCTAAAATTCCCCCCCCCCCCGGGGGGGATTCCCCACCGGTTGAGAACCACTGTTTGAAAGGAACCAGGGCTCACACATTGACCAAGCCTACAATGAGTAGCAGGAAATTTCTTGAGAAATACTGGCGGCCGGCACGGATTACTATTTTTAACACAATCATTATTAGTTTCTCTCTTGTAGCAGTAAAGATAAAGGGTGTATTGTTAATGACTGTGGAGTTTTTGAAAATATTGCTGTTCCAAGTTTTGTGTTCACCCTCTGTGTAGTTCAGGCAACACAAAAGGTAAATACAAAACTTGGAACGGCAATATTTTCAAAAACCACACAGGTATTAAAATTACACTCTATACTAACCGCATCACTAGTCAACTGCCGATTGATCTATACACATATTGGGCTGGTCCCATATGTCCAATGCGCCGTAAGTAGTTGCATATCCTTTACAGGACGTCGCAGTCAACTCCAGGATTTTTGTTTGACTATTTGTGATTTCTTGGAAAGCTTACGTTCAGTTGTTTGCCATTGCTTTCTGAACGACCGGTACTCATACTTATGCGTGAAAACAAGGCGGACTGCTGCCAAATCGCCCCCCCCCCCCTGTGTTACGAATTGCGTCAGTAACCTCTTCGCTACAGAGCTGACAGTGCGCCTTAAGGTACATACAAAGGATCCTTTACTGTATGTTTATGGTGGGGAGGTTTCTATATCAGGAGGTTGACAGGTGTGCAAGGACGTCATGTCTTGCTTGATTCTAATAATTAGTCTTCTTCTCTGTGACACGTTTTTTTCTGTGACATGTTTATACTGAGATAAATTAACTTGAACTGACCTTGAAAGAACGGCAACATCACCAAGATTCTGTGGAGAGCAAAATAACAAGTTGTTGATTAACGTTTTACAAATTATGGAATAAGGTATGTGTCTAGAAGTCATATCAATATGAACGTACGTAACAGAACTTGTAATAATCAGTATTAACATGCTAGAGCTGTGGTGGCAATGTGGTTTGTAAATTAGGTTACCAGGTCTAATTAGGTCTAGAGTTCAGTCCCCGCAATGGAAAGGGTGAGATATTCAGCAACATTTAGTGCAAGAGACTAACATATGCAGAACAGAGAACATTATTGTCACTTGCATCAGCTCTATCTCAGATTAAACTATGTTGATGTCAACAACTAAAGTTTTTCGTTTTAATTTTCAGATAGTTATAGGATACAAGAAGCGAGGCACACACAGTCAATGTTCATAGCAAATCCACATAGTTGTCACATAGCTAGGTCAGGTCAAAGTGGTATTCAGTACAAGCAGCCTAGAGTCTTGCACAGTTCAGTGACAAGACGTGAAGATTGAGTGGATTGTGAACCACGCTTTGCCGGAAGTAAGCAGAGCGAAGGTCAAGCACGGACTATAGGTCCTTCAGAGCTCATTCACGTCTGGACCACGTCCGAGGTCGGACTGAAGATGGCAAATGACAGAAGTCTATCTAGCCGCCACTTTTGTGTATATGCAGCGTTTGTGAAGCAGCGGTTGAATGTCGACGTCAGTTGAGAGTTCGTGCGATAGATGTTGATTGCAGAGACCGAGTGCAAGTATTATTGCTTTAGTGACATTGATTTGACATTGTTTTGCTTGCTTGCTTGCTTGTGTTGTTGGCTTGAGCTCCAATGCGAAGCCCTGTATGTCGGATGAAGGCATCCTGTTGTCCAACATCAGTGTGATGTCATACAGGACCTGAGGTTTGCGTGAGTATCCGTTGTCCCATGTCCGGTTTATTGGTGTGCAGACTGGTGGTTCCTCGCCGTACAGGGAGACACTCTCCGACTTCGGAGGAATGACATTGTTTTAAAAAGAAAGACATAATACACCATGTGAAAACTGATGCAGCTGTCGTATTATGAAGAATTCATTGTTAACGTAGTGTTGAGACTTGTCAATCGCTGTTTTGTTGATATAGGTTTCGCTGTGTCCGTCCTGTGTTGACAATCAATACTTGTTCTGCTTGTCCACAACTTGAACTTATTGTGCGATGAAAATTTACACACTTTCTGTCGTCTCGTGAAAGAACTTGCCTCTTTCTGATTCGCAAATTGTTAGACATTTCATGTCAATATCATAACTTTAGTCGCACTGATAGTATCCATTTCTTATTCAGAATAATTTTCGGCACATTTCACTTGAACAACTAACACTGTATTATATTAAATTACTGTCTTGAATAAGTGATTTTAGTCTCTGTTGACGTATAATTGACTTATGACAAGTTGTTTCACATACGCCGACTTTTCCATAGGTGGTGTTTTCTTTCCTACTAGAATAATATTCTTTTACTTGTATGTAGGTTTTTCTGCGTTGTCATGTATTCTGTATGGAAAGTTTCTTTCTGTCACAATAGACTGTACACAGGATCTTCAGTTTGATTCTTTTGTCTTGAAACTAATTTCGGTTCAGATTCTGTCGCTGTTGTAATTATATTCGAAAATGATCTTGATCTTGTCGTAGACCTTTTTATCTTCCATATTATTAACTTTCTTCTCACCATAAAGATTGTTATGTTTCAATTCTCGTTTTCTTCATCTAGAGTTTATGTCTCCGAGTCGTTCAAATGTCCACTCCGAGCCTCCATGTTTGCCACTGAGCGAAATGGGTTACGACTTGGCAATTCTGCTGCCACTGAGCTATTCTGTGTTGCCGATGGATGAGATGATGTCTGAGTTATGGGCATATTCAATATTCACAGACCACTGCCAATGGCCAATGACAATGTTTGCCAATGAGTACTCTTACTGTCTCCAGGTAGATAGGGGAATATGTAATATTCATCTTCTATTGTTGTTCTTATTTGCCCTGGAGTTGATTGGTAGTATTTGCTATAACAAAGCACACACAGAAAGGACTAACGAGTTTTGTTAGTTGAATATAAATGGAGTTTTATTTCCAATTGATGACCACTACAACAATCCTATTGCAATTCCATAATCATGGTGACTTCTCTCCTCTAGTCCTAGATGTTTACTGACTGCCCTAACAACAAACTACGTCACGACTTGAGCATCTTTCTCCTCATTCCATCCTGATGCTCAAGCGTGCTGTAGCTTTGCACACCTAGCTAATACTTTCTGCTACATTGCCAGTTCTTGACGCTGGTATCTGTCAGAGAGTTATTCTCACACTCTATTTAACTTTCGTCTGGCAAAGAGCATCCTATTGTTCTACAGGCGTGATTCTTAAGTGACTGGTTGTAATATCACTCTTTCTACCTTCTCTAAATCACCACATATATATCACATAGCAGTCAACACTACGTTAATAATGACTTCTTCATAACGCGACAGCTGCATCAGTTTTCACACGGTGTATTCTGTCTTTCCTTTAAAATAATGTCAAATCAATGTCACTAAAGCAATAATACTTGCACTCGGTCTCTGCAATCAACATCTATCGCTCGAACTCTCAACTGACGTCGACATTCAACCGCTGCTTCACAAACGCTGCATATACACAAAAGTGACGACTAGATAGACTTCTGTCATTTGCCATCTTCAGTCCGACCTCGGACGTGGTCCAGACGTGAATGAGCTCTGAAGGACCTATAGTCCGTGCTTGACCTTCGCTCTGCTTACTTCCGGCAAAGCGTGATTCACAATCCACTCAATCTTCACGTCTTATCACTGAACTGTGCAAGACTCTAGGCTGCTTGTACTGAATACAGCGTGGTTCACAATCCACTCAATCTTCACGTCTTGTCACTGAACTGTGCAAGACTCTAGGTGTTTGTACTGAATACAGCGTGGTTCACAATCCTCTCAATCTTCGCGTCTTGTCACTGAACTGTGCAAGACTCTAGGCTGCTTGTACTGAATACAGTGTGGTTCACAATCCACTCAATCTTCACGTCTTGTCACTGAACTGTGCAAGACTCTAGGCTGCTTGTACTGAATACCACTTTGACCTGACCTAGCTATATGGAAATAGTCAAGCTGGCAGACATCAGGACTGTGGACATGAGTACATTTGCGTCATGGTCAAATATGTCACTTCGGCTTGGTAGTGGCCATGCTGACAGCTGACTGCACGACTCTGTAGGCTGGTTATCATCTCAACACACAGTAACACGAACAGGTGTCCACAATAGGCTATTTACTTTGATCTGGCTCTCATATTTCCCCCAAACTCTTCAGCCCTCGCATACGTTGTTTTCTTCACTTAGCTCTCATTCAAGTTGACTGTTGCTTTCTGTGCATATATTGAGGCTGACGTCTGAAGGTGTACGAAGACTGAGAAAGATGTTAACTGGGTCACATTGTACACATTGTTTATGGAATAACATTTTGCAAACTTCAAGATATACATGGTGGTGTGGCCGAGAGGTTTAACACACTCGCGGCTATACTTTCTGTGATGACCTTGGCATTCCACAAGCCGGTCAGTTCGACTTAAATGTTGACTTCTCGTGCTTGACTTTGGGGACGTATATTACAAGTACCTCAGAAATCGGAGTGAGTTCGCTTGATCTTGGGAGGCAAAGGTAATAGGGAAAGCTAACCCGGACACAGAATCAGTTCAATGCCCCCATTAGTAGTAGCAACCAAGTAATAGCATATGTGTGCACCACGCTTGCGTTCAAACCGAGCGAATACAACCAGCGCCTTGCCGTCCTGACCGACCATAGTTTGTTACATTAAGCTTCACAAATAGCACCAAGCCTGGGCTGAATTGTAGAGACCATGTGTTGCCCATGCAGCATGAGTTCATCTCGGCTTGCCTAGTTTACTCCAGAGGAAAGGTAACACCAAAACATCTGGGACAAGACAAACTGCAGAAGCTCCCGGAGCAGCAAAGCGATGCTCTTATTGTCCGCTTGTCGGAGCTTCGACTGTAGACCAGTTTCAACCAAAGCTTAGGACCTGGTCTGCCCTGCCACGCTATTTAGTCTTTAGGTTGCATTTCCTCTCAGGATAAGGCTTCTACTCTCCCAATTGCTCTCCTCCGCCCGAAGCGCTGGTACAATGTGGGTTGTCGGGTTTGATAAGCGCCGCCCACCATTTGGCTGTCTACTGTCTACAGAAGCTCAGTCATATCTATGACCAGACATCGAAAGCGAGAGAATACAAAAAGAAAAGATAAACAAACGAAAACAATTGTTCATAGTGACTTGAAGAGTAAAGTGTGTCTAACCTGAAACATTTGATAAATCCCAGATGCTTCATTTATCCTCTTAAGAATTACATTGATCAGCTGCGACCTGGGAATGGTTACTGAAGGCCACGGAATTCTTTCATACCTCCATTCTAGTAGACGGTGTAAGGCGCGAGCTGAAACAATGAATTTACTAGTTAAACAACTGAAAGTACTCTTTCATATCTGTGGGGCATCTACCTGAAAGTACTCCTTCACATCTGTGGCTCATCGACCTGAAACTACTACTTCATAACTGTGGGAGATCTGTCTGAAAATGTTACTTCGTAACTGAGGGGGATCTGTCCGAAAGTATTGCTTCATAACGGGGACATCTACCTGAAAGTGCTACTTCATAACTGTGGGAGATCTGTCTGAAAGTGCTATGTCATTGCTGTGGAATATCTGCCTGAAATTGCCACTCCATAACTGTTGGAGATCTGTCTGGAAGTATTGCTTCATAACTGTGGGATATCGATCTGAAAGTATTGCTTCATAACTTGGGTATCTGCCGGAAAGTGCTACTTCATAACTGTGGGAGATCTGTCTTAAAATACTACTTAATTACTATGGAACACCTGGCTGAAAGTACTGCTTCATTACTGTAGAGCATCTGCCTGAAAACTCCTTAACTGCCGTAAAGCATTTACCTAAAAGTGCTGCTTGATTACTGTAGAACACTTTCACGGTCTTTCCTTGATTAAAAAAAATTGTATAGTGACAATTCAATGTATCCAAACAGGCAACAGCTGTGAAATGAACAACACAGATGAAATGACTGGCACCTTGCCGTCTTGACAGACGATAGTTTGTAAAATGGAGTTATACCTCTCCATAACATAAAGCCTGGGCTGAATTTAGAGACCATGTGTTGCCCATGCAGCATGATCCCTCTCTCTGCCTGTCTAGTGTACTCCAGAGAAAAGGTAAACCAATACGTCTGGAACAAGACAAGCTGCAGAAGCTGCCGGATCAGCAAAGCAATGCTCCAACTGCACAGATGAACAGATGCCTGCCACAGATGAAATAAATACGAAATATTAAAATGATTTTGCAGAAAGAGAACACTGTGCTATTTCTGTAGCAAGTCATTTCTCAGAGTTGAGTTGAGCTGCGCTGAGATAAGAACCGACGTAATTGCACTTCTGGCATTCCCATAAACGCCCAGTCATCATCTTCTACAGCCAGCGTAGAGTTCCAGTATATAACGGTGTCCGTTGCAATCTGATTATATGTCCGTCTTGCTTTTCCTCTGAGTGACGACTGTCTACAAGATCCTCTGACCACCCCTGCTGCCACTTTCTCTCTAGACCACAATAGTCTATCTGTTCTGCATTATTCACGCGCTCCCAGAGAGCCTCCATCACATCTGCCTTAGCATGCATTAAATCACCACTCAATGATGCGGCACCAGCCAGTCTGTCTGCCTGTTCAATTCCAACATACGTATACAGTTTGCTTGCTTGCTTGTGTTCGTTGGCTTGCGCTCCAACGCGAAGTCCTGGATGTCGGATGAAGGCATCCTGTTGTCCAACATCAGTGTTTAGTTTAGTTTAGTCGTTGGATCAACATCACGACACGGTTTAACCTATAAGTGCTCCGTTTTCCTCCTAACTCAAACCTGAGTCTGGAGAAACTCAGCTCAATGCACGAACTCCGTTGCATCGGCGAGGATCCTGAAATACTTTGGGTAGAATTTTAACTCGAAATTTTGTCCGGGCAGCGCTGTTAGGCTACTCTTTTTCGATTTCCAACTGCCAAGGGATTTTTTTCGTGCTCAACAATACACACGGGCGTCCGATCTCACTACCCATAGTGCCATGAGATGGATTGCGAGAAACACGGCAGGTGTGTCAGTCGTGGAAACTGGAGTGATGTGTTGACACACAGTTCAGAAACGCAAGCGAACACCGTTAACATTAGTGGGCGGAGCTAATGCGTCACGTGACGGCGCCCAGGCGAAAGCCGCAAAACAGTGTGCTTGATTTGGAGTAGGCGCTGGGACGTGAAGAGGAGAAGATCGATTTGCAGAATTGAAAGAGTGTTTCAGTGTTCGAAGGTATTCCAAGGAATGGGAAACATCTGAGATGCAGTTGTGTGAAGATTGTGTCGATCGTGAACGACGGCAATGATGGAGCAACGCACAGAAGCTGCCGCTTGATGAACACAAACGTGATGGCTAGACAGCTGGCCCTGGTGTGACAACATGTCAACAAGAATGGCCGGCAGATGCACGCCGTGACCAGGGCTGGTGGTTACGACATTATCTTGTGAGTAGTACTGAGTAATAATGTGTTAACTGGTAACTCAGTGAATAGATAAAATGTATTCTGTCAGACAGATCTGATGTAGCCATGATAGTCATCAGAGGATTAAATGAGCAAGACATTATATATTGGCAGACGGTGTGCTGGGCATAGGCAGAACGCGTAACGGTAGGACCCGGCGGTCCATGCCAGACCCGTGTAGTACTTCTTCTTCTTCTTCAGCGTTCCGAGCCATTGAGGTTCTTTGCTGCAAATACAATCCGTCTCCATTCGTCTCTCTGGTGGACCTTCTCTTGCCAGTCGTTGATTCCAAGTGCTTGTAGGTCTGTACATGTATTATCTCTCCACCGCCTTCTTGGTCTACCTCGGGGTCTACAGTCATTTATTTCCTGAGTGTAAGCGAGTTTTGTTTCCCTATTATCTTCCATTCTTTCTATATGCCCCAGCCATTGTAGTCTATTAGCCTTCATGATACCAGTGATTAGCGGGGACTTAAACAGATCATAAATGTCTTTGTTACTTCTTCTTTTCCACTCTCCACTTTGTGTATCCCTAATGGGTCCAAAGATGCGTCTTAAAATTTTGTTCTCAAAGGTTTGTAACAAGGCTTCGTCTCCTTTCGTTGTACTCCAGGTTTCAGAGCCATACAGCACAACTGGTCTGATCAGTGTTTTGTATATTGTGATTTTGGTGTTACGAGATAGCGCCTTTGATTTTAGTAGATGTTGTAGTGCATAGTATATCTTATTTCCAGAGTTGATTCTAGTTTGTATTTCTTCCCTTATGATGTTGGAGCAGTTGACGATTGTACCCAGGTATTTGTATGTTTCCGTTCTTTTAATGGTCATATTATCTATTTGTATGTGGCCAGAGTTTCTAGCCATTTCGTCTCTTGAAATTACCATATATTCTGTCTTATCTTGGTTGATAACCAGCCCCATCTGTTGGGCTTTTCCCTTTAAGTGAGTCAATATTTCCAATGTCTTTTGTTCACTTTGCCCTATAATATCTATATCATCTGCATAACCAAGCAGCTTGGATGTTCCTCCAATATCACATTCCTCCTTTACCTTCCTTACAACTTTCTCTAGAGCCAGATTGAAGAATAGCGGCGATAGTGCATCACCCTGTTTCAAGCCAGATGTTATTTGGAAGGGGTCTGATTTCCTGCCTTTATATGTTACTATATTATAAGTATCTTCCATGCATAGTCTGGTCATGTTGATTAACTTCCTTGGTATTCCAAATTCCTGCATAGCATTCCATAGACTATTCCTATGGACACTATCATAAGCCTTTTTAAAATCCACAAAAATGTTATGGAGATCTCTTTTATATTCCCAATGTTTCTCGGCTATTTGTCGTAAGATAAATATCTGATCTATTGTTGATCTGTTTTGTCTAAAACCCGCCTGGTAGTCACCTAATATGTCTTCTGAATATGGTTTTAGTCTATTTAGTAATACTGCGGATAGTATCTTATAGCTTGTGGACAGTAGTGATATTCCTCTATAATTTCCACATTGGAACTTGTCTCCTTTCTTAAAGATAGGTATCAATAATGACTCTTTCCAGTCATGGGGTAATTCTTCTGTCCTCCAGATTTTTATTATTAGTTCGTATAGCTTTAGATGTAATGCATGGCCACCTGCCTTTATAAATTCAGCAGCAATTCCATCAGTCCCAGTTGCCTTATTGTTTTTAAGTCGTGTGATTACATATAGGATTTCTTCAAATGTAGGTTCTTCAATTTGTGGTTCGCATGTTAGAACCTCTTCCTGTGGGAAAATGTGACTTGGAGCTTCACAATTTAGTAATTCAATAAAATATTCTTTCCATGTGTTGCACATTTCCTCATTGGTATTTAGCATATTCCCATTTTTGTCTTTTAAACCATATGTGTTTTGTTGGTGCCCTCGTTTCATTGACTTCAGTTCTTTAAAAAATTTTCTGGATTCATTTTTCTGGTGATTAGTTTCCATATCTTTGATTATATTACTCATATATTCTCGCTTCTGCTGTCTGACTATTTTTGTAGCCTCTTTACATTCATTTCTATAATGCTCTTCCTTTTGGATGTTATTGATGTCATTTAACCATACATGTCTGGCATTCTTCTTCCTAATGACTGCTTCTTCACATTTTTGATTGAACCATCTGTTCTTTCTATGCGTGGTTAACACACCGAGACATTCTTCTGCGGTAGACTGAATTGTATTCTTGATGTTCAACCAAGTTTGGTCAACACTTTCCTCCAAAGGGTTTTGCAGAGTTTCAAGTTTACATTTTATTTCATCTGTAAATTTCTCTTTGACTGTAATGTCTTGCAGTTTTTCTCTGTTATATGTTGGGTGTAATCTTTGTAATTTAGTATAGAAAGCTCTCTTAAGTTTTATTTTAAATTTTGCTCCAACGAGGAAGTGGTCACTGTGGCACTCAGCTCCTCTATAACTTCTGACTTGCTGTATGTTTGATGCATTTCTGTTGTTAATTAAAATGTGATCTATTTGATTATAGGTTCTCTTGTCACATGATTTCCAAGTTTGTTTGTGTATATCCTTTCTTTGTAGTCTGGTACTGCTAATCTGCAGTCCTTTGGCTTCTGCCAGGTTGATGACTCTCCATCCATTATCATTTGAAGTTGTATGTAGGCTTTCCATACCGGCCACTTTTTTATTAGTTTGCTCTCTACCTATTTTTGCATTGAAGTCTCCCAGCACAATCAGGATATCCTGTTTGGGGGTTTCTTCTATGACATCTTCCAGATCATTATAAAAGTCTTCTTTAATATCATCTTCTTTCTCTTCAGTAGGTGCATGTACATTAATCATCGTTATATTTTTCCATTTACCTTTTATTCGTAATTTACTAATTCTGTCATTAAAAGCTTTAAAGTTTAAAACGTTCCCCCATAACTCTTTTTTGATGACAAATCCTGTTCCTAATTCATGTTTATTTTGGGTGTTTCCTCCATATATTATAATCATTCCATTTTGCTCTAAAGTACCCTCTCCTGGCCACCTTATTTCTTGAATTGCTGTTATATCCATTTGATATTCACCCAGCTCCCGGGTTAGTTCTTCGGCCGCTCCAGCTCGATATAGTGTCCGTACATTCCATGTTCCAAATCTCAAAAGTCCTTTAACGTTCCAAGGTCGTGGTCCAGATAAGTCAGTCCGATATCGAGGCTCATGTATTTGTTTCGTAACAAAGAAAGGTTTTTACAAAGGTGGGGATGTTAACCCCACGCTTCAACCCCCAACCTGGAGGACCAGGGTGTTTCTCTTTGTCTGTTCTCTACCCTTTGACCTGTCCGGCTTGGGAGGCCCTGCTGGTAGCTACGCTACCGCCGGCATAGCTCTCAGGGTCATTGAGAAACTCAAGCTCCCCCACCACGACAAGGTGGAAACACCATCGGGGGAGCCGTGTAGTACTGCGGAACAATAAATATGCTTGTATTGTTTAAGGACGCGACTGACTTTTCTGTTGTGTGCATCTGAGATCTGAGAGTGATACAGGTTTTGTACGAGCCCAAGATAACCATTAAACCTAGACAACCCAAGATGGCGGACATTGGGCATTGACGTAGGCACGTGGCCCAAGTGTGTCTGGAGTAGGCCTTCATCACACAGACACGAGTTCGACTCTTAGCACAGAGACCAGGGGAAATTGTATTACTGAAGGTCCACGTGGATTTTTTAAATAAATCCCAGTCCTAACCGGGGCCTGAACCCGGGACCTCCAGCACTCGAGGCGGACACCATACCTCGAGACCACTCAGCCCCCGATCAGTGTGATGTCATACAGGACCTGAGGTTTGCGTGAGTATCTGTTGTTCCATGTCTGGCTTATTGGTGTGCAGACTGGTGGTTCCTCGCCGTACAGGCAGACACTCTCCGACTTCGGAGGAATCGGCGATCCTACTGACTTTAGCCAGGACCCCGAAGGGACCTGTTGCCCAGGACGCGCGACGAGGACGCGTCAATAGGTCTTGGCCAGTATATAACCCGGCCCTGGTGCCTTGGAAACACCTCTGCGTCCCCGTATACAGTTTGTTTTCCAACAAATGAAAAGTTGCAGTTACCGCCTCCATCTGCATTCTCAGACTTGAGGTCGTGGTGTCATATACAAATCTTCTCAAGTGGGCACACTTCCCTGATGGTCTCTTTTGCCTGAGCCATCCATGATCTGCCTCTTAATAGCTTGTGGTCCTTGACTGCAACCAGGGAATCATGCAGGAGGTGTTTCTCAGAGAAAAGTACATAAACATGTTTAGAAACTGTCATCGAACACAGCAGCATACCGCCTCGCTTAGAAGATGCCAAAGAGAATTGAAACTTAAAATTCTAGTGGCCAGTTGGTTAGACATGCCTCTGTTTCGTTCTCTGCCAGGATCCTTACTCATCATCATCATCATCATCATCTTCCACTTCTGCCGTCAAGCGTCGTGGGGAGGAATAATTTGCGTTCCAGCGCCCGGTGGACGGCACTGGATAGTGTCATTCCGTGAGGTTGTACAATGTCTCTGATGTCGTCAGGATCCTTACTGCGGATGCCAAATTGAATTACTGATCCTTCTTCTTCTTCTTTCGTAAATATGTCTATAACTGCAGTTTGGTCTGTTGTTGTCTGTGTCTTTTTTTTTCTTAGTTCACTAAGTGGTCCATAGAGTTTATCTTGGACTGTTGTTTCTCTAGGCTAGAAAGTTTGTCTAGATATGTTGTATTTTGGGCAGTTTAGTTTAGTTTAGTTTAGTCGACGGATCAACATGGCACACGGGTGTAACCCATAAGTGCTCAAGCCTGAGTTCGGAGAATCTCAGCTCAGTGCACGAACTCCGCAGCACCGGCGACGATCCTGAAATACATTGGGTAGATTTTTAACCCGAAAGTTTGCCCGGGCAGAGCCGTTAGGTTACTCTTTATGGATTTCCAACTGTCAAGGGATTTTTTACGTGCGCAACAATACACACTTGCGTCCGATCTCGCTACCCAAAAGAGAGCAGGGGAGATTTTGTTACTAGAAGTACACGTGAAAAAATCCCGGTCCTCACCGGGGCTTGAACCAGGGACCTCCAGCACTCGAAGCGGACACCATACCTCGAGACCACTAAGCCCTCTTTATTTTGGGCAGTCTTGGAGTCTGTGATCTGCTGTCTGCGGCGCTAATTCACATCTGCACATGGCTGACTCGCCAATCTTGTATACGAGGGTAAGTTAATAAGTAAGTCACAAATGGCTGTAAAAAAAAAATAACTAACTATGATAACAACTTGAAACCAGGTTATTTTTATACATACATTGTCCCTTTCTTTCTCAACATAATTTCCACCAACATTGATGCACTTATCCCATCGTTTTATCAGTCCTCCCAAACCTGCGGCATAGAACTGCGTGTTCTGTTTTCTAAACCACGTTTTTACTTCACATTGAACTTCGGCGTCATTCGCGAAAGGTGGAATTTGAGTGGACTTAGCCCCTAGGGATTTCCCGTATAGCGGTGCATAGTTGGGTAGAAAAAGCTACGATAGAGAGTCAATAAGTAAGTCACACAGTTCTGTGGGATGGCCGGTAAATGAAAACACGGCATGCAATTATATGCAGCCGGTTTGGGCGGACTGATAAAACGATGGGATAAGTGTATCAATGTTGATGGAAATTATGGTGAGAAATAAAGGGGCAATGTGTGTATAAAAATAAACTGGTTTCAAGTTATCATATTTAGTTATTTTTCTACAGCCATTTGTGACTTACTTATTAACTTACCCTCGTACACGTGGATGCGTAATCTATAGTGTACTGTTCTGAGGGGTAGACGAATACTTAGTTCCGGTCTGTCCATAAGTTGGTCATCGTTTTGAGCTGGTGTTGGTGGATTTCTGATTGATTTGATTATTCTTTTGATTCGCGATTCTATCAGTCATACCCACACGTAGACACTGAATTGCAGTAGTAGCTCATGCAATAAGCGATCATTTATGAACAGTACCACGTTTCCATTACATAGTTACATAGCCTCAGTATTCCCCAACAGAATGTCCTGGAGGACAACCAAATGGCCCGTTTATTTCCATGTGCATCGACATGCCTTGGACACTAGAGCTACTCCAGCTCTTGTAGATGTGATGACTCTGTCAACCAGTCATGCTAGAAGTACCCAGACTTAACTTTCTGGGACTGAGGGTTACTTATGACGACTGCTTTAACTGATTCAGTGTCGAAGGATAATACATCGCCACATATGACCGCACATTTGAACAGAAGGACGGTACATCGCTATACTATGGTCATCGTGTCATTTGTTTTGTTTCGTGGTATCTCCGGCAATTTCAATGCTCAGTGAAGGGAAATTTACATTAAAATGCGTCTTCATTGGATATGTGTGCCGTGTTTTCTTCAAACTTACTTTTTATTTGGCACTGTGTCAGTTAATAATTGTATTTTCTGAAAGCCACTTCAGAGCTGCACTGACATTCGCCACTTTCATCCTTTTGTTGGATGTTGTGCTTGAACATGCTCAACTTTGCTCAGCAATAATCTTGTCCTTCCAGTTAGCTGTGAAGTCCCATCCTGGTCTCTCACCTCGCTGCACTGATCAATGATTACTATTAAACCATCTTTCCCAGTTAAATCTTTTATCAACTGCCTTATTTCCAACTCTGCTCTCCCATTCCTCTACTACCTACATTCTCTACCAAGGATTACAAGGACTTCGTGATATTTCACCCTGTCTTCACCTGTGTATTTCACCCTGTCTCCAAGTGTTTTAATCCAGGTATCGCCTTCAGATACATCTTCAGCCCGTATCACTTGCATGATTGTCTTCTTTTCCATTGTCATCCGTGACATTCCTGTCTTGAGCTCTGCTCCATTGCTATCAGTTATATATTCCTATGTTGGTGACGTCCCCTGTACTTGTGATTCTAGCCTGGCGCATATGTTCATTACCTCTATAAGATTAGATAAATAAATGTTTTGCGTATCCTTTTACAGGACTTAGCTGTCAACAGCAGCATCTTTCAGCTGTCTGTTGATCTCTTGGCAAGATTACGCTCAGTAGTTTGCCATTGCTTTCTGAGCGGCCGGCTCAGTATCCGCAAGTCACGAGCGGGGGTCGAACCACCTCAGTTCTCGCTCCGCTGCGAGACTCTGCGTGATAAACGGGATTACAGAGAGAAAGTGTTGTAACCCCACAGCCAGAGAGACCGGCTATAAGATTAGAAGTGATGAAAATACCTTTTGGATATTCTTTTTTTTCTGCGCCCGCTCGCTTTGAACTCAAGCGTAGACCCCCCCCCCCCCCACATACACACACACGCGCGCGCGCACACACACACACACACACACACACTACTTCTAGTAATGCTGGACTGATTTTGCGTGTGGATTAGCTTTCCCTATTAATAGTGTCCCTCGCCATCAGGTGAACCCACCCCGACTTCAGAGGTACTTGTAATTTACGTCCCCAAAGTCAAGGACGATAGGTCAACATTTTAGTCCAATTGTCTGGTGTAGGGTTTGAACCCCTTACGTCGGCATCGGCGCATTGGATGTTTAAGAAAACGTGTTCTTATCCATTCGGCCATACTGACATACTCTTTCGGATTATCAAAAATTCAAACCCACAGATATAAATAGACAGGCATTCAAACAGGCAGTGGAACAGATAAATTGGTGTGACATGACGAAGAGATAAATTGGTGTGACATGACTACCATAAAGGAAGTTATCATGAATGTAGATAGACAGGCAGACAGGCATTATCACAAACAGCGAAACAGACAGTCAAGCAGATAGACTGGTCTGATATAACTAACATAAAGCGCCCGTGTGTTGCCGGGGCCCATACGGGGGAGCAAAGAATAGTAACACTGTTGCCTACCATGCATGTCGTAAGAGGCGACTGAGGAGGATATGGTTCCGTCGCCCTGCTACTGAGTGAGTGCGTGGCGCGACACTGTGAGCTGTGAGTTTCGCGTGGAATGATTTTACATCTGTCCGCTGTTGTGTGTAGCGTGAACTGCATGTTCGGAACGATGGCGGCCGGCTGTTGCTGGATTGACTGGTTTGCCTTTTCGGCTCACGAGTGCATTTATCAGGAGACTCCTGGGAGTCGCCGCTGGAGCTACGGAGTTCGTGCTTTGTG
Organism: Cepaea hortensis; assembly: GCA_963921405.1. NCBI lineage: Eukaryota > Metazoa > Mollusca > Gastropoda > Stylommatophora > Helicidae > Cepaea > Cepaea hortensis. Next base: position 90,007,370 of record OY992880.1, on the reverse strand, counting down.
CGGCGCTTTTGGCGGGTCGTCCTGTGGAAAGAGACCGAGCCATATGGGATAAAACCCGGGTCAATGAAGTCTTTCTGGTGACTGCCATTTCCATCGACGATGAACTGTATTTTTCATGGAGGACTTTTGTGTTGGCATTCTGGCAACGGCATTATGCATAGTGTACCTGTGCGGGCTGTTGGCTTGCCGATACTCCTGTCTGTTCCATTGTTCACTTTTGGCAGTGAGGAGCATTTTGTGTGATATTCAATGGCACAGAAACGGAGCAATATGGGGACAACCCGTTGCCGTGAAGTTGGAACCACGACTAACTAACTAACTAACTAACTAACATAAAGGAAGTCATCATGAATGTAGATAGACTCACTTTATCTGATAGACTTGACTGATTAATGCAATAACTAAAATTACAAGTATTTTTCTGATATACTCACAGAAAACACTAGATAGACTCACTTTATCTGATAGACTTGACTGATTAATGCAACAACTGAAATTACAAGTATATTTCTGATAAACTCACAGAAATCAACACAAACTGACAATCCATGGTGAGTGTCTAGATTACAGCAGATACAAATAAGTTAGCCCAGGTATCGTAGTGGCTAGATGCTCGCCGGCTGGTCTGGCGGTCAAGGCTTCCACCCACATCAGGACAGATTCGAATTTAAAGATTAATCTGGGTTTCCAGGTCGCCCGGATGAACAGCCTAAAATGGGTACTAGGAAATGTCTTGGAAAGTAAAGGCAACTGGCGTGATTCTGACCACATAAATCACAGGGTGCCAACTGGTCTAAAATATGTGTCTAGCAGTATATGGCCAATGCTCTTTAAGGCGTGTAGAAGTGTCCGTTACTTACTTAATTACTCACTATATACAAACAAACAAACAAACAAACAAACAAACAAACAAACAAACAAAACAAGGTCTCATTAAATCCTCCGCATTTGAAAAAACAAACAGAATAATAAGAAAACAGAAGAAATGAAATACATAAGCTGGAGAAACGTCAGGCACACGGGTGTACCCATAAGTGCTCCGTTCTCCTCCTAACTCAAACCTAAGTCTGGAGAAACTCAGCTCAGTGCACGAACTCCGTAGCACCGGTGAGGATCCTGAAAATACGTTGGGTAGATTTTTAACTCGAATTTTGCCCGGGCAGCGCCGTTAGGCTACTCTTTTTCGATTTCCAACTGCCAAGGGATTTTTTACGTGCGCAACAATACACACGGGCGTCTGATCTAACTACCCAGTGACCAGGGGGAATTTTATTACTAGAAGTCCACGTGAAAAAAATCCCGGCCCTCACCGGGGCTTGAACCCGGGACCTCCAGCACTCGAGGCGGACACCGTACCTCGAGACCACGCAGCTTTTTTCTCTTATGTATTATTCTCTTATGTATACAGTAGCTTATGGTCTTATGTAAAAATCTCTTATGTATACAGTAGCTTTCATGATCAGTGTTTATAGTAATTGTCATCAAATAATAATCTCATAAAAATAACAACACTCACCAGTGTATCTAAATCCATGAATGAATCCACCAGAAGATTTGCGGAAGTCCAGTGAGTGAGTTGCAGTCCCCGCATAGAACAACCCCTTGAAGTCCACAGACTCGTAGTTTCTGTCAATAGCTGGATACTTTTTGGCTCGACATTTGCCACGGGTGGTAACTGTATTACTGAGAAATAATGACAAGATGTTGCAAAAATGTGAACTCTTTTATCTCCAGACAAGTGTTACATTAATTAACGTAGTAACTGGTTAAATAGTTTAAAGGTAATGTAACGAATGGCGTAGATTAATTAACAAATGTATGGGAAGACGTTAAAGTATGATCTCGGAAAGAATTTAAACAAACAAGCCATCAGGTTGCACACTTTATTGCCTGGCATATTTTACTACATCTCGCCAGGTGTTGGCTAGTTAGTCGCGGTTCCAACTTCACGACAAAGGGTCGCCCCATTATGCTCCGTTACTGTGCCAGTGAATCTCACACGAAATGCTCCTCACTGCCCCATGTGAAAAGTGGAACAGACAGGAGTCTCGGCAAACAAACAGCGCGTACAGGTATACTATGCATAAGTCTGCTGCCAGAATGCCACCATACAATTCTGCCACAAAAATTAAAGTTCATCGTAGATGGAAGCGGCAGTCACTAGAAAACCAGCAGCCACACAATACTGCATAAGTCAATCCAGTTAGTTCAGCGACCGGCAGGCCGCCATTTTTCTGAACATGCAGTTCACGCTACAAACAACAGCTGACAGATATAAAAGCACTCCACGAAATTCACAGCTCACAGTGTCGCTCCACGCACTCAACTCAGAAGCTGGGTGACGGAAACATTCACTACCAGTCCAACATGAGGAAAATGTATTAGCGAACCGTAGCCACAAGTATAAACACTACAGATGCCTTAACAGCTCAACCGCCTATCCTCCATGTTGGGGACCGGAACCTGGTGTATACTGTAAAGCTATATATCATAGGAAGTTAATAATTTGGTTGTAATACAAAGACATGTGGTAGTATTTTAGGCTAAAGATATTTTATCTATTTACTTCCTATAATATATAACTCTGCAGTATGCACCTGATAAGATGTAGCAAAATATACCAGGCAACACATGGAAACTATTGTTAATCAGGCTGCCAGTGATACTATCAAGCACAGGAACTCTTCATTGGCTACTAAATAAGGGGGCGGATCATGTTTTGAATGTGCTGGGTGTAATTATGTTGATTTTTGATCTCATACTCATAATCATATTGTGGCTTGTAGGTGGCAAGCGGGTATTCAAGTCACCAGAGTAATTATATTTATGATTTTCAATCCGGACTAGATAAGGTTAAAAATTGACAGATGTGACCAAAGTGGATACCGAATAAAGACACTTCTCTTGTACAAGGTCTTACAAGGATGTATTGTATTTGCTAGGTAATGTTGGAATCCAAGGTAACCAGAATGCAAAACTGGTGGCTTCAAGAGTGACAGTGGTTGAACGTCACCAAAGACAAGGTGTTATTCTGAAGACTGCTGGTTCAAGACACTATAACAGATGAAACAACATTTAGAAGGATCATCGCCATCATCAGCATGGACCGACGCGCTATCGAGAACATGTCACCTAATCTGTTCAAGAAACCCGACACGTGGGAGAAAATGGCATGTTGCAAGAATAACACCAGAAGACACCCGGCATTCAAGATGAGCAGCGAGGAAGCCGCCAAGACCATCAAGAAGATGCAAGAAGCGAACCTGCCTGAGAGCTGCAGCAAAGCGCCAGAAACTCAAGCAACCTGAAAGGAAGCTAACACTTCTACACCAGTTGAAGCCGCCCCCATCTCTGAACCGACGCCAGAGATTACAACTACAATTGAAGCCAGCAACAGCGGAGAAGCCCAGAACACTAGCGAGAAGCAGCCAAGCAGCTCACCAAAGACCTCCACATCGGGAAGAAACCACAACAGAGGACTTCACCTGTAAAATCATGCTGAAACAAATAAGCGTTGGAGAGGCTAAACTGTCGAAGCTACCAACAGACAAGATACAGAGTCTGTTGGAAAACGAGCTGGGAAGACACAGCATCACCCAGCTACGATGGACACCGGATGGAATAGTGGTCTCCATCAACAAGAACTCCAAGACCACCGCACTAATGCAGAAGATATCACAACAAGAGAAAGCCGACATCAAGCAACCCCACGGCATCACAGTAGAAGCCACCCGACACAGAATGATGAAACGATAGGTCATCAAACGAGTCAAGACCCATCTCACCATCGACCAGATCAGGGAGATCCTGACGAGAGAGAACAGGAAACTCAAGATCATCAGTGCTGAGAGTATCATCGGCAAGAATAACATCCCCTCCACAGTCGTCATCGGAACATCAGAGGACCGAGTGATCCCTCAAGTCATTAGATGGGACAAGAAAGATCAAGTTCCAGAGCACTACATACCGAGAGTGCTACAGTGCTCTAAGTGCCAGAAGTTTTGGCACACCTGTGCCACCTGCAAAAGTGAGGTGGAGGTATGCAGATACTGCTCTGAACCCCATCCATACAGTCAATGCCAGCAAGCCAAGACTGACAAGGAGTTCAGGAGGCCTAACCCAAACAGAAAGTGCGCCAACTGCCTCGGCAACCACGGCGCCAGGTACCCCGGCTGCCCCTGCCACCAAGACAGCAAAGAAGCTATGAAAATTGCTATCAAAACTAATCTGCCCTATAAAGAGGTTAGGAGGCAGTACGATGCTACCAATCGACTTACAAAAAGTGATAAAGAGGAACTGGAAGACCAACTGAAGGGCCTGAGATCAAAGTTCAACAGCATGGAGGAAGAAAGAGACAAGACGTAGGAGACACAGAGAGCAGTCGTTCAGCACATCCTGGACGAACCGAAGCAAGTTCAGCAGAAGATTGAGCAGGATGTCGCTCAAATGGCTGCTATAAAGGCTGAAACAGAAGAAACTCTACAAACAATTCAAGAAGAAAGAGAAAAGACAGAAGAAACTCTTAAATAGATCCAAGAAGAAAGAGAACGAATAGAAGAAAGAAGTCAAAGAAAGAAACATCGCAACCAGATAGCACAAAGTCCAAGACAGAAGAAGAAGCAACAGAAGAAGAAATAATAGTGGAGAAAGAAGACGACGGCTACCCAGACCAAGAACAAGTGTGTAGAAAGGCCTTGAGTCGGTATCACTCCCCACCAAGATCGAACCATCGAGCCGGCCACAACACAAAATATTAAAGAATACTGAGAAGACACCAAAACATAAGACATAGCTGGAGGAAGGATGACGACTGGTAAAGCTCCCTGAAGGAAACAACATCATATGACTGGGCGAGTACACAATTACTCCAGACCTCAACAAGTGTGCGACTCTATACAGACATGTAAAACCACAGGGACGAAACGAACACAATTACAGTCATTTAACGTTTTTCAAGGAAGCAGATAGACACATCTATATTTACGAAAGAAGAAGTATTAGATAAGCTATAAAGGCCCCAAATACAACGAAATTGATATATTCGATCGTCTCAAGAGTTGTAAGTGAGATTGGAATTAGAAGGCTACTTAAATTCTATTGTAATTATGATTCCAGTAAAGAGATATAGGATGGGATGAATCCGACGTTTTTACAACCCGCATTTACATTCTAGATTTGCTGATGGAGACGGGCTTGTGTGCGCTGCCCAAAGTGCTAAAGCCAAGAGACAATCTGATGCTTGCTTTCAATCCCCAACTCCTTCATATGAAGTCTGGTACAGCCACATGTGGAAGTTTGGCGATGAGTAATGAAATGGTGAAGACACTAGAGCAAGTGGATATGTGGTTTTTGAGCAGGATATTAATAACTTTAAGATAGAAAAGAAAACAAATGCATAAGTAATGACAATTTTATATTACTAGATGATGAGACAAAAGGGATTTATTTGGCATATCAATAGACGTAGTGAAATAGGGAAACCAACCTCATGTGGGGAAATATTTTGTAAGTGAAGCAAAGAAAGTAAGAGAAAGATACTTGTGAGATGTTTATAGAACTGGGCAACAAATAATAATACACATAACATTAGACTGATTAAAATATCAGATGATAGAGAGGATTTGAGGGTCACGATTACAGTGTCTGCACTAAACAAGATGTCTTAAGAAAATATAGTTCGCATTTTGCCCTCTTGGGCTTTGTATCTTCACTCAGCTCAGTGTATGGCTCTTTGGCCTATCAGATCAGTGCATGTCTTCTTTGGCCTATCAGATCATTGCATGGCTTCTTTGGCCTGTCAGATCAGTGTGCAACTCTTTGGCCTATCAGATCATTGCATGGCTTCAGTAGATGTACTATGGGGCTTTCGGGCCAAAACAACCGGGGCACCACAGGAGCGCCAAAACAACAGCCCCCTAGGGATCCAACCCCCGGGGCCCCGCCCCCCTAGGCCCCGGGGCGCCATCCTCCCGGAGCGCACGCACGGGTCGCCTACAGGTGACCGAGCCGTCGATTTAGAGGGTATCATCCACAGACATACCAAGATGCGCACCGCGAAGAACAACTGTAAGTGGCTACGGCTACATTCCACAGAGCCCTGCAATCGTAGCTGTATGAGGGACTACTGCAAAGTCCATGCAGTGCTAATACGGAAGGGCTCATTTATTAAACCATGTCGGAAATGTGGGAAGGGAGTCAACAACCTCCTAGAACTATGCAAAGAATGTGGATATGACAAGGAGTATCACCGAATCTGGTATGAAGAGAAGGTAAAGGACTATAATGCAGAGATTCGGCGAATTGCTAAGATTATAGTGGATTGAACTTTCAATTAGAGAGATGTAAAGTCATCAGTGTACTTACACACCTACCTGTTAGAGACTGACGGATCTGTGTATTTAGTCATGCCTACGCTGAATCAATTGAAACAGCAAGCCCGCGAGTATGGCATGCCATACAGTGGGAGGAGGAAGGCCGTACTTGAGGGGGAAATATCCAGAGCACGTGAGATGGCTAGGGCCTCCCTGCTCGAGAAGAACCCCAATCTACATGGGGCACGACTTGAAGCAGGGATTACCACCGCTCTGAGATTTGTACATGGTACCGCCGCGGACCGAGCTGCGATCGTCGCCGAGCGACGACACCGCGCCCAACAACGTGCTCAACGCCACGCCGACCTCGAAGCAGAGTTCCTTGCCCGAGCTGATAGTGTGCGAGAGGAAACGGATGATGAGTTGGCGGAGCTAATTCGCAATGCACCCGAATTGAAACTCACCCGGGAGATTGAGGGGAGCCTGAGAAAATATGAAGCAAGCGTCCCAGAAGGTAGCGTCGACTATGATGAGCCTGGACTATTTATGTTTTCGATGGAGCCCGCCATCAAAGCCCTGGTGGTAAAAGGGTTGGGGGATTATGGCAGCGTTAAAATGCAGCTGTATCTCCATCTAAAATACTATCGCACCACCCCAGAAGGCGAACAGATTACAGCAATCGCCGCCCATGGAAGCAGGAACTATGAAGTACTGCACGAGGGGGAAATTGATGAGGGGCTGAAGCTCGCCAGAGCCAAGATATTCGCTGACAGTGAGTGCTTCACTGAACAGGGTTCGGGTTGGGCCTATGATGAGTGTGTGCAGCTCGACCTCTACATCGCGAAATACCAACCATTCCGAGGCTCTAGCTACTTCGCGACCCCCAGCTTCATCCCACCACGCAGTGTTGTGAATGTGAAGAATGAGGACAACCGCTGCTTTGAATGGGCCATACTCTCAGCGCTCTACCCAGTAGCACATGGAGAGCATCCTGATAGGCTCAACAATTATAGCGCCCACCTGGGAGAGCTAAACTTTGAAGGAATCGAGTTCCCAATGCAGCTGACCAGCATTGCAAAGTTTGAAAACCAGAATCCTACCATAGCCATCAGAGTCTTTGGGTGGAACAAAGGACCAACCATACTCCGAACCAACACACTCCAGCGCACCCAAATCAACCTCTTGCTCCTGTGTAAGGATGAGAATAGGCACTATGTCTGGGTCAAGGATGTGGGGCGGCTTCTATATGGAAACAGCAAACACAAGGGTAAGAAGTATCCATGTCTCAATTGTCTCCACATACACTCCTCTCAGGAAACCTTGGACCAACATGTGCCACTCTGCCAAGGCATCAACACAGCCTGCCAGGTGAATGTCATGCCTAAAGAGGGAAAGATGAATTTCAAGTCCCTCCAGAAACAGATGAGGGCACCATACATCATATACGCAGACTTTGAGAACTTGAACGTTCCAGTACATGGTGCGGCAATGGATCCAAGCCAGAGCAACACGCGACAACTTGCCCAGCAGCCCCCCTGTGGCTTCGGCTACACCATTGTACGCTGCGACGGCCTCACCACAAACCCTGTCGTATATCGTGGGAAGGACGCCGCCGACGAATTCCTCAAACGCTTGGGACGAGAGCAGGCCACCATCCACCACAAGTTACAGCGGCCGGCTCTGATGGTGCTGGGGCAAAAAGACCGTGAAGACTTTGCCTCCGCCACCACCTGCCACATCTGTAAAGAGCCGCTGGAGGAGGACAAGGTGAGAGACCACTGCCATATTACAGGCAAATACCGGGGCGCTGCCCACAATGTATGTAATCTAGCATGGCGCATCAACAGAGACAAGCTGAGGATACCTGTAGTCTTTCACAACCTCAGAGGATACGACTCCCACATCATCATGCAAGCGGCCGGCCGTCTGGACTGGGGAAAAAGAACAGTCTACAAAAAGAAGAAAGACGGCCAATGGCAAACCAAACAAGTAGACAACACAACAATCACATGCATACCAAACACCATAGAGAAGTACGCCTCCTTCACCATCGGTCAGCTGCAATTCATTGACAGCCTACAGTTCATGAATAGCTCTCTAGACACCCTGGTAGGGAACCTCAGCGAGCTGACACACTGCGGTAAATCAATGGCTCTGACACGTAGAGGCAACGATATAATCTCAAGATGTGAGACGTGCAACATTGAGAAGCACACCCCCTGGGCTGTCTTAATGAGTAAGTTCAGGACCACGCTAAGCCAGTGCCAGTCACATCTCCTTCTCCGTAAGGGTGTATACCCCTACGAATATATGGACAGCTTCGAGCGCTTTGCAGAGGACCGCCTACCACCCAAAGAGGCATTCTACAGCAAGCTCACCCGAGAAGGAATCAGTGACTCTGACTATGCCCACGCCCAGAAAGTGTGGCAGGAGCTCGATTGCAAAACACTCGGAGGCTACCATGACCTATACCTGAAAACAGACGTCGGTCTGTTGGCTGATATGTTCGAGGCATTCCGAGACACCTGTATGGAGGTATATCAGCTCGACCCAGCCCACTACATCAGTGCACCAGGCCTGGCATGGGACGCACTCCTAAAAAAGACGAAGGTGCAACTCGAGCTCCTAACCGGCTTGGATATGCACCTCCTCTTTGAGAAGGGTCTCCGAGGGGGTGTGGCCATGGTCTCCAAGAGGTATGCTAAGGCCAACAACCCCAAGACTTCAGACTATGACCCCACAACACCCAATTCATGGATCATGTACCTCGATGCAAATAACCTGTATGGATGGGCCATGATGGAATACCTCCCCACTGGTGGGTTCCAATGGGCCAATCCAACTCTCGAGGAGGTACTCAACACCCCCGACAACGCCCCAGAGGGATGGCTTGTTGAGGTTGATATGAAGTACCCAGCGCATCTACATGAAGCCCACAGCGACTATCTGCTAGCTCCAGAAACCATGACCGTCCCAGAGGCCTGGTTGAGCAGCTATCAGCGCGAGCTCCAGAACAAACTGGGGGGTAAGTTCACGGAGCAAACAAAGCTGGTACCTCACCTCCACAACAAGGAGCGATACGTCGTCCACTACCGCAATCTCAAACTCTATCACAGCCTCGGTCTAGAGGTCACCCAGATCCACCGAGCCATCAAGTTCAGTCAGTCCCAATGGATGAAGCCCTACATAGAGATGAACACCTCTCTACGAGCCCAAGCCAAATCGGAATTTGAGAAGGACTTCTTTAAGCTGATGAACAATGCCGTCTTTGGGAAGAGTATGGAGAATGTTCGCAAGCGTATCAGAGTCAACCTTGTCAGAGGCACCGAGACTGACCGACTCCGAAAATTAATCGCCAGCCCCAACTACGAATCGTGTAGAATCTTCGATGGTGGACTGGTGGCGGTGCACAGCATCAAGAACAAGGTCCAGCTGAATAAACCCGTCTATTGTGGGCAGGCCATCCTGGACCTATCCAAGCACCTCATGTACGACTTCTGGTACAACCGGCTTAAACCCCAATACGGTAATAGACTCCAGCTCTGCTACACAGATACTGACTCTCTTCTACTTCAGGTGGAGACTGAGGATGTGTACGCGGACATGAAGGCTCACCCCGACTGGTACGACTTCTCAGATTATCCACGTGGCCACCCCAACCATTCGACTGCGAATAAAAAGGTGGTCGGCAAATTCAAAGACGAGTGCAATGGTCGTTCGATAGCTGAGTTCGTCGGTCTCAGACCAAAGATGTACTCAATCCTAGAGGAGACCATCAGCATTAAGAAAGCTAAAGGAGTGGCTCGGACAGTTGTGAAGAAGGACCTCAGACACGAACACTACAAGGACAGTCTGTTCAGCCGGCGGGAATACAAACACACACAGGTGGCCATCCGAAGCAAGGGCCACCAGATAGGGGTTTATGAGATGAATAAAACATCTCTGAGCCCCATGGACACGAAAAAGTGGATTTGTGCTGATGGTATCAACACTAGGGCCTACGGCTTCCTAGAATCCTGCTAGGGGGTAGCTGCGTGTCTGGGGAGACAACGAGCAGCTCCTCGCGCACAAAACCACGAGCCGGTCCATCCACCAGATAGTAAAGAGAGGGCCGCCCCTCTTGCTGGGTAATCTTGTGCACGGTCAGCGACCATGTAGGATCAGTGGCCCGACGCTGGCCCCCTTCAAGCTCGCCCGCTGAATAGACCTGTGAGTCGGCTGGAATCAAAGGTTCCTTACGCCCGATAGCGCGGCGGGCTGGCGCGGCTGGAGCGTGGGAGACGGACGAATCCTTAATTGCCTCAGCTGGCTTCCTACCAGTCAAACGTGTCACCTCATTATTGATCGCAGCGACTACCTGGGGTAGAGCTCTCACCCATTCGACCGACCGTTCATCCGAGCCTCGGGCAGCGAGTAACAACTCCTGGGCATATTGGGCCCCGAACAGTCTCTCTGCCAGAGTGTGGTTGAACCGCTCGACAATGGCCTGCTGACGATGGTTCCCTGCCTGCCCACGGCGTACCTGTGTCTTATGCTTAGCCACCAACTGACTGACGGCACCCATAAACTCCCGCCCAGGGTCAATCTGCAAAAGATTAGGCCATCTGAGCGGCCCGCGTTTATAGATCCGCCCAAGTGCTGATGCGACCGCATCGCTACTCTTATCTGTTAGCGGCTCAGCCTCCTTGTAGCGTGAGGCAACATCAACCACCGTCAAGGCATACCTAAAGGTCCTGGCCGCACGGCCAGAACCAACGCGATCATGTGGGAGAAACAAAAGATCTGCCTGATGGACAGCATTCGGCGTGGACTCGGCGATGTGGGGTCGTGGAATATAGCGAGGCCGCGGCAGGTAGATTTGCCAGATAGCCTGCTTCTGAAGCCACTCCCTAGCCACAGTCTCACTGACCTTAGCTGCCGCGGCCAGCTTCTTCACAGCGGAATGCCCTTTCCAATAACCTTGCGGGCTGTAGTAAACACGCTCCATTATTGTAAGGCCATATCATATATCTCTATAACAGCCACCCCAAAAGGGAGCCCAAGACGGGGATGTCCTTGATTGGTGAGTTGGGCCCCAGGATGAGTCCTTTCCCACTAACAATCTGACTCTTCCTTCCACCACACACAATGCAGGTGCCACGCTTAACCGACCGCCCATTCTTCATCCTGCTAATCGTCCCACCCTTAGTGGGGGTCTGTCTCTTACACCGAAAACAATACATGTTGATATACTGCAGATGTCTATATATTCAAAACGAGGGCGCGCCCATACCAAAGCGGCTCTTGGCAGACATCAGGGCCGAGACTATGCGGGCATCGCGACTCTCCCAGTCGGGGGCACCACCAGACGCTGCAATATTTTCAGCCGCCGCGGCTAGGACATCATCAGCAACATTGCGGTTAGATGTATCGCTATGAGCCGCATAAGCAATGTCGTGAGCCTTGCAGGCGCGGTCGAGTGTGTTGACCCCCTCATAGCCTTGGGCCATCCGCTTATCTAGTTTAGTGAAAGGGCCGCAGTAGCTATATTTCCCTGTATTCTGGAACGAGCCTCCAGGAACATCCTCAGAGCTGACGCCCTCGGGTAGCCTCATATGCAGCTCAGGTAAAGGCAACATATTCAGTGCTTTGTTGAGGAGCCCCATACCAACAATCTGGCTCTTCTTAGCACCACAAACTTCACAGAGACCGCGCTTGGTTATTCGACGATTTTTCAGCACAACCTCCGACTCCTCCAGCGTAGGAGTCTGCTTCTTACAGCGCAGGCAATACATATTGAAGATATTGTAAATGTGTATATATTTAAAATGGAGATAACCAACTACGACCTTGAGGACAAAGCCTGCCACCACCACCACTGGCTGCTGCCAGACACCGTTCGTTGTGTTGTGTGCGGGCCATCGGGGTGCGGAAAAACAAACATGATGCTCAACCTACTACTGAAGCCGGGCTACCTAAACTATGACCGGCTGCACCTGTACTCGAAGTCTTTGGGGCAGGACAAGTACCAGTTCCTTCAGGATTGGGCCGAGTCTGTTGGGCAGGTCGCGGGGCAAAATATTGCCTCCTGTCATAGCTCAGCCGAAGACATCATCCCCGTCGAGGACTTGAACCCTGAAGAGAGAGCTGTCATGGTCTTTGACGATGTCATGCTGGAGAAGCAGGGACCGATCGAAAAGTACTTCTGCCAGGGCCGGCACGGCGGTGCCGACACATTCTACCTAACCCAGAGCTTCTTCAGAATTCCCAAGCAGGCCATCCGCGACAATGCTAATCTATTGGTGATCTTTAACCAAGACACGAAGAACCTGCGTGCCATCCACGACTCCTATGTTGGTGGTGATATGCCCTTTGATGAATTCCGGGAGTTCTTCACAGAGTGCACTAGCAAACCTTACGGTTTCGCAGTAATCGACCTGACCAGCAAGGCCCACGATGGCAAATACCGCTGTGGGTTCGATCGGTTCTATATCCCAAAGTCTTCTATTTAGATATATATGTCATTGTGATAGCAACAACATGTGGGCTGATGTGACTAACCAAGCAAAGCGTAACGCTTTTGTGAAGGATTATCTAGCACGTCGGGACCGCCTGAAGCAGCGGTTTCTGGCGGAGAGGGTGGGGGAAGCAGATTTACAACAGGAGGCAGCCAAACTCTTCACACCAATTACTAAAACCGTAGTAGATAGGTCAGCACAACAAACAGGGGCAATAAGCCAAATAGTCAAAGCTCAGACCGGTGAGTTGGCTAAAATAGCAGACAAACAGACCGGTGAATTGGCTAGACGGACAAACAAACAAGCTAACGAGCTAGCTCTGGCCATTGTGGCATTGAACAGGGCCATTGAGGGCAGAGCCAGAGCCCTGGAGGAGGCCAGAGCAGAGGAGGCCAGAGCAGAGGAGGCCATAGCCCCAGAGTTTGAGGTTGCCTCCCCTTCAGGACCTATTATAATTGATGTAGATCAGGGCTTGGACAGGGAAATCATTAGTGGGAAACATAAGTACCCAATGCCTAGCACGCTCCTCAATGCATCGGATGATGTACTTCGCGGCATCCTTGATACCACCGCAAAACTCAATTCAAACACGCTCGGGGCGAAGAAGAGGAGGGCCGGCGTCACTAGGGAGGAGATTGAACAAATAGATCGAGATATTGCAGCTATACAAGCATTCAGGGAGCGTGTTAAAACTATATTGGACAATCGACAAGAGGTTATCGTCCGTGGGCAAGGGCTGAAGCTCCGAGGAGGCAAATTCGGCACCCTAACTATTGATCCCGCAGCTCTGGCTGCGGGCCGGTTGCAAGCTTTTGATGGGGACACCCTAGTATTGTCGGCTCCAGCAGATGAGACGCTGTACGATCTCCTAACCAAGCGGTTCATCAAAGCAAAGCAATACACCCCACAAGCTGTTGAGACATTTAGCCGGCTGGCTCAACTTGCCAAAATACCAGTCTATAACAGAAAGGGAAAAAAATACGGACTAATCCGAGGTAGTGGTGTGTTATACTACAACGACCCCAACACTCTGGTGGAGCGCCTAGCCCTGTTAGTAGCTTCGAAGGAGGCGGGGAATACGGGTGTTGACACAGAAATATCTGCGATATTGGATGAGCTTATGCGCAGTGGAGTGATCTCTACGGAGCAGGTCATCAAGTTGAACAGAAGAATCTTCATTCACTAAACATGGAGCTTCAAGTGTTGAAGGACATCCGCGACCGGCTCGCTGCTATGGAGGTGCGACTCGCGCCGAAGGAGAATATGTCCCTGGTGGTAACGTCGGATAAAAGCGACTGGACAACCTACTACTCCCCAGCGCTGTACCTTGACCCCCAGAAGTCATACGAGCTGGCCTTGCTTAATCTAGAGACCTACAACTCCATCAGCAATGTTAACTCCACCAACAATACTTTCGTCTACCGTGTGGGGAAGAAGGAGTGGAAAACCATCACTATAGAAGAGGGGGCTTATGAGCTCGCCCAGATCAATAGAGAGATTCAAAGAAAGATGGAGGAGGCCAAGGATTGGGATGAGAAGGCCGAGGAGAAGTATTACATTACCATAGGACCCAACCCCTCAACCCTTCGAGCTTTTGTAAAGATAACCAACCCAGACTATGAGGTTGATATGGGTGCTTCGTCTTTGCGCAAAATACTGGGGTTCGACCCACAAATACTGACTAAGGGCTATAAAGAAGGGGAGAAACCAATTGACATCTTCCATGTGAATAGCATTCTGGTCAATTGCAATGTGGTGAGTGGGTCTTACCTTGGTGGGGGATCCCACCCCACCATCTACTCATTCTTCCCCAACGTGTGCCCTGGCTATAAGATCTTAGAGTCTCCCAGAACTGCTGTCTACCTCCCCATCTCCCAAGCTGGTAGTATACACAGCATCCGCGTCTGGTTGACTGACCAAGCTGGTAGTATACACAGTATCCGCGTCTGGTTGACTGACCAAGCTGGTAGTATACACAGTATCCGCGTCTGGTTGACTGACCAAGCTGGTAGTATACACAGTATCCGCGTCTGGTTGACTGACCAAGCTGGTAGTATACACAGTATCCGCGTCTGGTTGACTGACCAAGCTGGTAGTATACACAGTATCCGCGTCTGGTTGACTGACCAAGCTGGTAGTATACACAGTATCCGCGTCTGGTTGACTGACCAAGCTGGTAGTATACACAGTATCCGCGTCTGGTTGACTGACCAAGCTGGTAGTATACACAGTATCCGCGTCTGGTTGACTGACCAAGCTGGTAGTATACACAGTATCCGCGTCTGGTTGACTGACCAAGCTGGTAGTATACACAGTATCCGCGTCTGGTTGACTGACCAAGCTGGTAGTATACACAGTATCCGCGTCTGGTTGACTGACCAAGCTGGTAGTATACACAGTATCCGCGTCTGGTTGACTGACCAAGCTGGTAGTATACACAGTATCCGCGTCTGGTTGACTGACCAAGACGGTGCACAATTAAACTGTAGAGGCGAGCAAATAACTATAAGGCTACATATTCGCAGTGTGTAACCATGTATGTTTTCCCAAGACGTCGGAGACGGGTAGGTGGGGGGATGTTCGATTGGTTGGGCTCGGCAGCTCGGGCGGTTGGAAGTCTGGTCTCTTCAGGTGCTAAGGTGATACCCAGTGCCGTCAGTAAAGTTGCCAAATTTGTTGGCAGCCCCTTAGTTAGGAATGTGGCCAAGACGACGGAGTCTGTGGCCTCCGCAGGCGCGGCTGCCAAGAAGCTGGTGGACGCGCTCAGGCCTTTGCCGCCCCAGCTGAAGAGGGAACTCACAGCTAAGAGCGCTGAGGTTTTAAAGCAGCTCGCTGTCCAGCCCACTGTCCAGCCCGATGTCCTGCCCAGTCTGGAGGCGTTGGATATCGCCAGTCGGGGTGGAGGTTTCAAGACAATTAGAGATAAGTCTAGACGTTTATAATATCACCATGGATGAGCAACGCACTTCCATGCTTGAAATTTCCGAGCCTGTGCATATCGATGAGGGTATTGAATCCTTTGAGTATCGGGAGTATGAGTCACAGAACCCAGCTGCCCTCAACCAGAATAACACCATCCAAATTGATATACACGCTCAGGATGCCTTCACACTCCCCTCCAAAAGCTATCTTCTAGTAGAAGGCAAGCTCAAAGCTGTTGGAGATGCTCCCTATGATGCGAATAGTCAGGCGGCTTTGGTTAACAACGCTGTTGCGTTCATGTTTGGTAAAATGCGTTACCAACTTAACAATAACACCATCGATGATGTGTCATATCCTGGGCAGGCCACCACCATGATGACTCTTCTGTCGTGTGGGGAGGACTTTGCATGGGGTGAAGGCCTCAATATGGGCTGGTATAAGGACTCTGATGTGGGTGCGGCTGCGGCGGGGAATTCCGGTTGGGAAAGGCGGCGGCTTATCATGATGGGTAAACCTACAACGCCGGGCAACTTCAGTTTCTGTGTTCCACTCAAATATTTCTTTGGGTTTTGCAATGATTATGAGAAGGTGCTCTATGGTGTGAAGCAGTCCCTACTGTTAGATCGTCAGAGTGATGCCCATACCATCCATCGTGCGGCGGCGGTACCTGAGGGTAAAATCGAACTGTCCAAGATCACCTGGATGATGCCTCATGTTATACCCTCTCTGAGCTATATGAGCTCGCTCATGACCCTGATAGAGAATAAGGTTAGAGTGCCTGTGGCTTTCCGCGCCTTACAGTGTGATAGCTTGGCGGTGCCGCAGTCCACATCCTTCACCTGGCAGTTGGGGGTTAAATCCCAAACAGAGAAACCTCGGTGGATCCTGGTGGCTTTTCAAACAGGTCGTGAAAACGACCAGGTGAAGAACAGTGCCGTATTTGATCATGTGAAGGTGAAGAATATTCACGCCCTGATCAACAGCGCGCGCTATCCGCTAGTGGATATGAACATCGACTTCGCAGAGTATAAAACCTCTCGGGCTTACAAAGCTTTTGCCGACTTCAAGGAGGCGTTCTATGGTATTACAGCTCGGGAGTCGTCCAACTTGGTGAGTCCTATGGATTTCGTGGCGCTCTACCCCATACATGTTATTGATATGCGCGCCCAGTCTGAAGCCATTAAGAACAGTGTTCAGGCTATCACCCTCAAGGTGGTATTTGACGCTGCTGTGCCTGCAGACACCAAGGCTTTCGCCGTGGTCCTTGCAGATAAGTCTCTGTTCTTAGAATCTGACGGTAGGAAGTTTACTACAGTCTTGAATTAAACACTAGAGATATAGTGAAATAACTATGGCATTGGTATCATATGGGCTGAGCCTCTCTCCGGGGCAGAAAGAGACGTTGGTCAAGGCGGCGAAAGACGGCACTGGTGCCACCCTACGCCTGGGTGTGGGGCAGCTGCATGGTTCTGATAAAGTCGGCCTGACCCAGCGTCAGATTAACCATATTAAGAAGAATGTGGCGGCGGGTTCTGGGGCTGAGCTGGCCTTCTCAAAGAGCCAGATCAAAAAGATGGTTAAGGTGGGTGGGTTTTTCCCCGCCTTGGGGGCTGTGATCCCTCTCTTGGCTAAGGCGCTCCCCTGGCTGGGCGGTCTGGGGGGCTTGATGGGTGGAGCTGCTGGTGTGGCACAGGCAGTTGATCAGGCTCGTCATAACCGGGCGATGGAGGGTCGAGGTTTTGGGGATGACCTTTTGGGTAGGGTGATGCGTGAAGTGGGTGGTGTGTCTCGCAGTATTGAGCAAGTTGGCCGCGCGAAGAAGGGTCAGGGTTTCGGGGAGGATGTTATGAAGTTGGCGCTGGCCGGGCGGCCTAAGCTGGGGGGTTTAGGAGAGGATATTTTGAAGTTGGTGTTGGCCAACCAACCTGGTCTTAGGGACATGCTTGGGGTGGGGGGGGGGGTAAGGGTGTGTACCTAGCTAGAGGTGGTAAGGGGATGAAAAAAAAGAAGCATTAAGCAACTTTGATATTGAGAAGGCGGCTAAGGATATACCCCACTTCCGCGGTGTGTTTATGCGCGATGGTCTTCCCGCAGCTCTACACAGCCCGGAATGTGGGATTGTCAATCTAGACTCATCAGAGGGTGAGGGGACCCACTGGGTGGCTTATTACAAGGTGGGGCCTATGGCGGTTTACTTCGATAGTTTCGGGCTTGACCCGCCCCAGGAGATCCTGGATTATCTAGGGTGCCCCGTGCGCACCCAGACTTTTCAGTTGCAGAGGGCAGACGATGTGATCTGTGGTCATTTATGTCTTCATGTGCTTCGTGGGCTGGCGGGCGGGCAGCAATTTGAAGACATAATAATGCGTATGGTATAGACCATGTCTGTTGGAAAGTGCGGCGGAGAGGCTGGGACTGTTGTACAGCTCAGCCGGGCTGGGCTCGTGAGCAAGTATGGGGACACTATGCAAGGTACACTATCCATGGGCGGGTTTCGTCTCACTAATGTGGGGGAACCTTCGGGACCTAGTGATGCTGCTACGCGTGGTTTTACGGAGCGGCTCTCTAAACGTGGAACGATGACAGAGGAACTTAATATGGGTACCCATAGAATCACCAATGTAGCTGAACCGGTTGGAGAACAAGATGCGGCCACTAAAAAATATGTTGATGGGAAGTATATAGCTGCGCTGTTAGAAACCCAGTCTTTGGGTAAGCTCTTCTGGAATGCTACAAAAAAATATATACAAGACCGATTCGGTGATGATTGGGCGTTGTGGTTTGAGGTAAAAAATCCCTATCTTGTATTGACAAATAAAGCCATTTTCCTTTCAAATACGGGAGTACTACCATGCATACTTAGGTCCGTTGATGGGGTATATGTAGGCTATGATGAAGCAGGTGCGTTCTACCTTAAAGGTGATGATGATGTTTACACCCTTAGTTTGGTGGTGAACAGCCGGCCCAGGCCTGCATACATCGATCGTCCTATCCCAGGGAGCAAACTATATATCAAGCTCCTTCTTAAGGATGGGCCTTTTACAAATTGGGGGGATGTTATGCCAGGCCTTCAAGTAAAATCTCTAGCTCGCGAGGCGGTGGGTTGGGTTATTATTACTTTCGGTGGAAGAGTGGAAGTTACTGATGATCGAATTGTAGTAAATATACTTAAAGATGCTAGGGGTGTTGATACCATCAATCTGAGTGAAGTTAAGGTTTCACCGTGGGTTCATCTTATAAAACTTTTGTATACCCACAACTCTGTCACTGAGGAGGAATCAAAACGTATAACAGCGAATTGAATATATAGGTGCACTACTATACAATGGCGCCCGACCAGACCTTTCGTCTTCAAGAGATCACTAGACTACAGAAGAGTTTGGAGGCTGAGCATGAAAAACGGTCTCTGTTGTATAAGAAGTACCATCGGATTGTGAATGTCTTGGATGGGATTGATACAGCACTGCTTACGGTGAGTGTGGGGCTTCTGTCAACAGCCATTGCAGTCCCAGTCGTCTTCGGCCTAGAGATAGGTGCTCTCGTATGTGGGCTATTGGGGGCGGCCGGCAAGTTGGTGACCTACAGATGTGCACTTAAAGCCAAGAAGCATGACGAAATCAGGATTTTGGTTGAATCGAAACTTTCAACAATCTCCGATCTTGTCTCGGCGGCCTTGCAGGACCAGGAAATTTCTGATGCGGAATTTAAATTAATTCTGAATGAATCAGTGAAATTTCGGCAACAGCAGGCTGAAATTCGACGCAAAGTTTCTGCCGACTTGCACCAGAAAAAAGAGCTTACTGACTTCACCCCACCAGCCAGAAGCCTGCCTACTAAATAGCCCGCTAGATAGCGCGCGCTTTTTTCATAGCCTCTTTCACCTCGATGAATTTCTCCATGGGATCGTCTACTGGCAAATCTCTTGTCAGAGCCACATAGCGCTCAGCTAGTTCACTATCACAAGTATGGCACATATCGAACGGTTGCTGTACTACTGTATTACAGATAGTGCACCCAAACACATTCCTACCCTTTTTAAGTAGTTGGAGGTGTTTGTAGCAGAACTCGCCGCGGCACCTGCGATCGCACCGGATCGAGGCCCCTTCATGCACAAGCCACTTACAATTCTTCATTTTAAGTTTGAGTCGCTAGTCTCTAATTCTGAACTCCGCTCGAGTGCCGCGCAATTTTCTTAGCGAGAAAAAATTGTCCCGCTCGCGCGGCTCATAAAACTTGTCACGCAGAAACAAAACGATCACGCTTGCTCCGTTCAGTCACGCTACTTCCGGCGTGATCGTTTTAAGCGGAAGTGTGTTGACTGGCGCGCAAGTTTGGATTTATCCAGAGTGAAAAAGGTATGTTGCAGAACCATACATCGTGCAGCCACCGATACATCGCTGCTCCACGGTTCACTATCCCAGTCAGCTTCAAATTGACAGGCTAGACATTCACCCGTTCTGCACATCCTCCTCAGCGATTGTTTCCAAACAGTCTGGTGGAACTCCTAAGGACCTCCAACCCCAAGGAGTATGAATGATTATAGTTCCCCCACTTATTCTTCTACCTTGGCGTTGTATGATCCGGAGATGATAGTCGCAAAAGCGTCGTCTTGAGGGCTTTCCACAAAATGTTGTGGGGCTCTTGAACCACTGGCAAGTAGGCATGTCTCTGAAACACAATCCAGCTTCATACCTTTATATGGGCTCAGCTTGATGTTGGTCTTTCTCTCAAACTCCCAAATCATCCTATGGAAGGCGTCTAGCGTACAACGCTCGCACATCTCATAAGGACGCTTAACCCCCCTCTCACAGAATATACACTCTTCTATGGTCACGCCCCGCTTCGCCTGTGCATTGTGTCTTGAACAGAAAAGACCAACGCAAGACCGACCGCAGCGCAGCTCTGTGCCGAGTTTGAGCCACTCACAACCATTCATCTTGATATACCCTGGGAGGTTGTAGCTCTAATTCACTTACGATGGTGCATTATAATACGACGACGTCCCCTGCGCGACTCTTCAAATCTTTGGTAGTTGCACCAAACCCCTGGGGGGTGGTAGTGGGTCCACTCTCCTTCAACATTCCTCCAACAGTACATACGCCGTCGTGTAGGATTCGCTTTTAACCACTGATGTGTGCCCATGGTGTGTACCTCATACACACTATATCTCTAAGTAGCGCTCCGGGAGGATGGCCCCCCGGGGCCTAGGGGGGCGGGGCCCCGGGGGTTGGATCCCTAGGGGGCTGTTGTTTTGGCGCTCCTGTGGTGCCCCGGTTGTTTTGGCCCGAAAGCCCCATAGTACATCTACTGCTTCTTTGGCCTGTCAGATCAGTTTGTAACTCTTTGGCCTATCAGATCATTGCATGGCTTCTTTGGCCTGTCAGATCAGTGTGTAACTCTTTAGCCTATCAGATCAGTGCATGTCTTTTTAACCTGTTAGATCAGTGCATGTCTTCTTTGGCATGTCAGATCAGTGCGTAACTCTTTGGCCTACCAGATCAGTGCTTGTCTTCTTTAGCCTATCAGATCAATACATGGATTATTTGGCCTATCAGATCTATGTGTGATTCTTTGGTCTATCAGATCGGTGCTTGTCTTCTTTGGCCTGTCAGATCAATGCATGTCTTCTTTGGCCTATCAGCTTGCTACATGCTTTGACATGATTTTCGACTCCACCCACCGAGTGCTGATTGGTCTATAAAAATATTGCTCTTGCAGCACAGACGCAATATGCCTAAGACGTGTATAAGGTTCCTTTACACTTGTTCAGACCTATCAGTTTCATTTGTCAAGTGTTGTTATATCACACCTCAATCGTCTGACCATTATCATTTTTAAAAGGCCTCTTAGTCCCACTATGTGCCTTTCTGCCCATTGAAGTCCATCAAGGCCTGTCTGCCAGTGTTAATGGTCAGTGATTCGTGTTTGTAGTTGATGACCGCCTCTGCGTCCTGGTCATATCAAGTGCAGATAAATCTATACTTCGATCTTAACATGAAGACCGAGAATTAAAAAAAAAGTTTGTAATAATAATTTAAAAAAAAAAAAGGGTTCGTGGTTCCCAGAGGGGCCAGAGCCGACCCTTTAGGTCCCCATGCCCCTGAGTGTCATGTGATCATCTTATATAAAAATGTCGAGAAGCTATCTTTTTATTAAAAAGAGATCAACGTAGGTAACACACTCAGACCTTTTTTGTGTGGATAGTTATCAATAAGCTTAAGCACACGGGAAGCAAAAATATAAACTTACTTGAATATTGTGTCATCAAATTTAAATCCCAAAGCCCTAATAACAACATCATATGGCTCTCGTAACGCGAAATTATCAAAATCGTAGGATCCATGAGGAAGTATAGTGACGAATATCTTCTTTCCTTTCTGTATCAAGGCAGCTCTTGATAAAGATCCTTCCACTAGCCCATCAAGCGACTTTAGCTGGTATGTGTCCAGTATTGCATTATTTACAGCTCTGTAAGGGACAGAAATCAAGAAAACATTTTCTTCAATGATTATTTCCCCTGCTGTCTTAGGTAACAGCAATGTCTGTCACTATGTTAAAAGTTAGTTGCATATATTTTACAGGACGTTGAAGTCAAAACCAGCATTTTTTGCTGCTGCGATATCTTGGCAAGTTAACGTTCAGTAGTTTGCCATTGCTTTCAGAACGACCGGCACCCATACCTTTTCGTAAGAAACCAACACAACGTGGTCTGCTACCAAATCCCGCGCAGCTGTGTTTCGAACGCGGATATGCGGGATCACGAACTGCGTCTGTAACCCCTTCACTACCGAACCGGCATGTCACTATGTAACCTGTCCAATATTATACCAATCAGGAACCTAAGCAATCTACGGATTTGAACTCATTGAAGATCATCTGGAGTAAATTAAAATATAATAGCTTCACCTCATAACCAAGAGGGTCTTGAACCTGAGGAATTAAAGCCGACCAGTACAGCTCTGAATTCCCCTCGAGGCAGGAAATTTAGCACATCGACCTGGTCTATTCTATATGATGCCCTAAATATCGGTGGTCATGACATACCAGAGATTCGGTATGCTGATGATACAGTATTGCTATCCGCAACACAGAATGGCATAGACAACTTAATAACTTCAACTCAATTGAATAGTGAAAATCACAACTTATATCTTAAAATAGCAAAAACAAAGATAATGCATACGGATAAAACTACTACGGAGAAAGAAATAGATGTTAATGAGGAAAAATTGGGGGTGGTGGAAAATTTCGAATATCTTGGGTCATTGATTACCAACAATGATGACACAATGAAAGAAGTTAAAAGACGAATATCTATTGCTCTTCAAAGACTAAAACAACTGAATAAATTGCGGAGAGGGACAGACAGAACTATAAAAATTAGATTTTTAAAAGCATGCATCTTTCCCATTGCAACATACGACTGTGAGACCTGAACACTTATTAAACAAGCTGAACAGCGCATAAATGCCTTTGAATATAAATGTAATAGACGAGTTCTAAGAATATCATGGGTAAAGAAAAGAACAAATGCATCCATACTTCAAGAGCTGAATATTGAAGAAGGTTGGCTATTAAAGACGATAAAACAAAGAAAATTGAAATATTTTGGTCACCTGGAACGTCACGAAAGTTTGGAGAGAACAATAATGGAGGAGTATATGCGTGGGAAGAGAGGAAGAGGAAGGCTAAAGAGAAGATGGGTGCAGGATGTGGCGGATGATCTCCAGATGGTTGTATCGGACGCGGGACATCTTGCTTATCATCGAGAGGTTTTCCGGAAGGTTGTTATGGGAGCGAGATTCTACAAAGGATATGCTACTGAATGAATGAATGAATGAATGAATGAATGAATGAATGAATGAATGAAAGAATGTATGAATGACCTGGTCTCTGAGGGTGACCCACCCTAAAATGGGTGCCAGAAAATGTCCGGCATGAAATAGACGATATCATCCATCGAGTGTTGGCGGGGATATAACAATATGGAGCTTGCACCATATACTCAGCACGCGTGAGGCACTGAAGAGATCTTTACCTTACTTACAGCTCTGAGGTTGACACAGCCTCCTATACTTTAGAGCCGGTCACGGTAGCCCACGGCACGCGTGCCACAAAATGATTTTCAATGACACCCAGAGTGAATTCGAATGTAGCATATGATCACATTTAAAGAACAGCATTTGTAATTATGTCATCATTCATCAAGCCTCTCCATAAATTACGATCTCCGACGTTATGGATCAATTCGTGTGTTGACTCCTTTCCATAATATGACACAACACTGGCAAGAATCTTCTCATGCTGTCTTCCTCATCTCTCTTTCCGTAAATCTTTCCGATTGTCACAAAATATTCAAGTGTGTGTCTTCCAATACCTTGGCCAAAAACGACGATTACCTCTTTCAGTTGTCCGTGATAAGTTGTCTTTGCGACTCAGCTTCTCCTAAAATTTACTGATTGCTCATTTTGCCTGCTCCCCCCCCCCCCCCCCGAAAAAAAACAAACAAAAAAAAAACAAAAAACAAACAAACAGTAACAGCTTTGTCACATGACTCATAAGACTTATCTTCGCTAAGAGCGAAACTCGAGTCTAGTGCTTCCACATTGACGTGGATTGGCCTTAGGTTCACACCAGAATACAATCAGCGTTGCCAGCAGTGGGTTGTGCTCAACATTTAAAACTTCATCTGTCATCAATTTTTTCTTTGTTTTGCAATTCTATGTTTAGGTAGAATGATTTCGTTTGATGTCTATTGGATTGATTCCCGCAACATGTCCCATTGTTCATCAACAGTCTGTATTATCTCCATGGCATTATATCTGCTCTTTACAGTAACATTGTACCTTTCTCTAATTTCTTTGTCTGGTTTAAGTAACGCTAGATCTAACCTGATGTTCTTTGGGATTTTCTTTATGTTTTAAGTCTTAACCTCATCTTTCCTATAACTGGCAAATTGTCACCATGTCCATCTGCTCCTGGTCAAGGCTTTGCTCCTACTAAACTGCTTCCGAATCTCTTTGTAGTCAATTTGATTGCGAATATTATCTCCAGGGCTTTTCCACGTACATAATCGTAGAGGATGTTGTTTAAACCAGGTGTTACCTATTACCATTTCATGGTATTCTGCCCATGCTATTAATCTGTCACTTCTCTGATTCCTATCACCTAGACCAGTGGTTCTCAACCGGTGGGGAATTCCCCCCCCCCCCAGGGGGAAATTTTAGGGTTTCCAGGGGAGGGGGGGGGGGAATTAAGATTATTTCAAGATCGCGTTAATACAAGAACCGATTACTTGATATTGTTTTTCCCTTCATATTCTACGGTTCTGTACGTCTCACCCTTCTAACATTAAATTTATAAAGTAAGTAGACCCACAAATCATGTTTTATGTGGACGTCTAGCCTTGTTTTAGTATGTGCTATTAAATTTAGCTTCCATTATTACGTATACTGTGTAGGGGCGGGGACGGGATTTTTAGATAGGAAATACGAAAGAGGGGAATGACGTTCTGAAAATATGGTGAAGGGGGACACGGGCCAAAAAAAGGTTGAGAACCACTGACCTAGACCATAGCCACCAGTCACACCACTCACCTTTTCGTTGCCTACTTTGGCATTGAAATCTCCGAGTATGACAGTCATTTCAAAACTTTTACACGTGTCCACGGCCATGTCTAATTCGGATTTACCGAGGAGGGGATCTGAGCACTTATGGACTGAATGGTTCGATGTACAACGATGATGATCTGACAACTAACGAACTAATTTGAATTTATTGATAAGCGTAGAATTAACAATTGTAGTGTAATAATTAACAATTGTTATCGCATATAAAAAGTACACAATCCTTCTCACACATTATAACCACCAACACCATCTCTGTCTCTGTCTGTCTCTGTCTCTGTCTCTGCTTCTCTCTCTCTCTCTCTCTCTCTCTCTCTCTCTCTCTCTCTCTCTCTCTCTCTCTCTCTCTCTCTCTCGCTCCCCCCTCTCTCTCTCCATTCTTCCATCCTTTACCGTAAATCTCCTACATAATGTGTGGCCCAGGAGAGTCTGACACGAGAACGGGCGATCATATGTATCAGATTTGAAGATCCATATATACCACCAGCAAATTCAAACGCTGAATTACCTCGACCTGCAAATCGAGAATAACAGATCAACTGTGATATTGATATGCTTCTGTGTAAACACTAGATCAAACACTTATGAAGTTCACATTAAAGACAATCATACAGACAGTCTTATGGCAAAAAGATTATAACGCAAAATTTAATCTGTATACACCATATCACAGGCATGTGAGGTGAGTTTCGCTTGCTTTGAACTCAGACGTATTCCAGACAAGTACTACTACTTCTAGTGCACTGGACTGATTTTTGCGTGTTGATTAGCTTTCCCTGTTAACTTTGTCCCTCGCCATCAACTGTGTCCCACGTCACTTCGACTTTGAGGTACTTGTAATTTACGTCCCCAAGGCAAGGACGAGAAGTCAACAGTTAGTCCAACTGAAAGCTGTAGGGTTTGTGCCATGATCGGTTTTATAGGATTACAGATTATGGCATCGTTCAGGAAAAAGTGCGGTCTGTACGAAGAGACCGTTCAAAGTAACCCGCCACGAGCGTTGGTCACAAGAGCGTGAAAAGCGCTAGGGACGCTTTGTGAAAGGACAAAGCATCACCTTCAAGATCAGTTGGGCTTTAGCCACGGTCAAGTGCGGATCTGGTCTTAGATTTCAAGTAGCGATGGCCACACACTGTACCGCTGCAGTATTAGTTAGGGTTATAGTCATTGTGTAGATTCTAAGTATTGTGTAAGATTGATCAACGTGTTTATAAATGACAATGTGAATTATACAATATTTAGAGACAATATGATAGTCAAAACAGAGCCAGGGTTGTGTTCAATAGGAAATGTCGAGTTGTGTTATAAATAGTTGGTTGTTATCAAATGTGCCGAGTGGAAAAGCTTAACCATAACTAAATATAATAATAGAGATGGCTACAGCAATAAGACCACGGAATCGCCAGGCAGAAATGAATTGGCACAGAAGTGCGACCGCACAGTAAGAGATTTATAATAGTATGCCACGTTAAAACGACCAATGACTAATAGTGTTGCGCCACCCCAGAACTACAATTACTTATAGCACATGTGCCAAATATTCTTAGCGCTGTGGCAACCTATTTATAGCGCTGTAACATCGAAATACGCCAGCTGTGACAGGTTGTACAGGTTGCATCGGCAAACCTGAAGTTTAAAAGCGAATGCTCTTATCAATTGGGCCACGCTGGCCTCAGGCGAGTTGCTCAATTCTTATGTTGCCTTGTGTTCTTCAGTTTAAAGAAAAGTTCTACAGGTCTACTGGCTGCAGTCAAAGCCTAGTTACAGAAGCAGTTACTAAGTTAGGTTGTGTTGTACTGTTTTGTCAAGCCTGTGGTTCCGTACACCTGACGTCGATAAGTTTATTTTCAAGTTTGCTTTCCGTTGCCTTTGACCTTCCCCAGTCTACTTACAAGGCAGAAGGTTTTTTTTTTTATATTTAGGATTGTCTAACATATTCTAAACAGAGAAAACTATTTTAGCCTGAACCAGCTCTATTTGAAGATAAGCTCTAAGGATTTGTTAACAAGCTGAAGCTGATTGCTGCTTTCTGTGGATATTAATCTCGACGTCTTATACTGTACAAAGAATAATAGGGTACTTAGCCTAAAGAAACTAATCTTCTCAGCCTGGTGATCTGAGGCCTTTATTACATGATGTAAATGGTATATCTGTGCTTAGCCGGGTAGGGGTATCTCCTAAAAAAGGAGACGTAAGACGCCTCTTTTACTCCCTTAGTCTACGGGACACCCTTGGACAAGGTAGAGTATCCGTTTAGCCTGCCCCCTCCAAATTAGGGTTACGTGAAGCCATGGAAGAAGGTGATGAGTGGAGTATGAGAGCAGCCGACAGTTTATCACTAAAAAGTAAGTTCTTCAAAACTGACTGTCACAATGCATCTAAACTGAAAGAAATTGATTGAATTAATAAGATTTACAAATTAATAGAAACAATAATATGTGCGAGAAAAAAAAATCAACAGAAGTATTTAAAAAAAAACTGGAATTGAACAAATGTTACTGAAAGATATCAGACTTTTAGGGGACTTGTAAAGTATGGTGGAGGTGAAGACTGCAAGAAGAGGAAGTCAATTTTACATATAGACAGAAAACATCAAGAGATGATCTGTATGTTGCAAGAAAGTGTTGATCCAGGACAGAGACTCATTACAATCGACCTTCAGTGTGGACATAAGTATGATGATGAGTAAAGATTTGTGAAACGAATAGCAAGGTTCTTAAATGACGAGGTTCAGTCGACTTGAGCGAAGATGGACACTGGACATTGCAAACACGTTGGGCACGAAGATGCTGCTGGGAAGTAAATGGACAACAATGAAGTATGAAAAGAACGGTGTCAAAATTGTAAACTAGTATATGTAAGAAATTAGTAAAATTGATCAGTCAGATAATTCAGTTTTACTGGTCAGTTGGACTATGTTGGCTAGCGTGAGAGGACTGGCTAAAACTACCAGACACGTTGTCGCAGACAGATCGTCTGTATAAATAAGGGGTCATGCTTGTCACTTGGAGACAGGTAGATTTGGAGAGCCGTTGCTCAGGTGGAGCTCAGTCGAGCATTTGGAGCGCAGTCGGTCAGTAGTATAGTCTGTTTACTTTTGTCTGCCCCAATATAAAATTCCATATCTCAGTAACCAACTGATGGAAAATGATGAAATTTAGCATATAACCTTATCATTATGTCTACCCAACTAAAACATTTTTGTTCTGGAGATTATACAGCAGATTTAATGTTTGTTTATATGCGGTATATAATTTACGGGTCAGAGGTTAAGTCCATAATTTTAAATGTATTACACCTTCACCCAGGCACATCCGCGCTTAAAAGAAAAAAATTTCGCGTGGTTCACGTTTTGGCACGTTCGGCGCTCAGTTACATGGGAGTGTTCAGAGGTGTCTTCAATGTGGGTTCTTTCATGAAACGTGATTATATAAATAAATCTTACCATTAATATAATAATAATAGCAAATATTTGAATGTGTGAATATTGTTCAATGGGATTGAATGTGAAATTATGTACACTTAAAAGCATCGCTATGAAGTTGTACACATATTTTTGTCAAGAAGCTGATCGCAGGAAACTGTTTCATACTGTTACAAATCCCGAAAAAAAGAACAGTGCATGCATTGGGTTTGAGTAAACGGCCATTTCGTCGATGGGTGCAAGAATCTGGAATGAAACCAACACGCGATAAGCAAACGGTAGGTAGGAAGGCAACTGTAGACAGCTTTGAAAAGGATGTCATAAGGCGAGCTATTATAAAAATGCTGGATGCCAAAGAAACAGTGACTGTAAGAAAACTTAGGGGTTGGTTGAGATAGAACAATAACATAGAGCTATCCAAAACAACTTTGTGGAAAATTATAAGGACATTAGGCTTCAATTTTAGAAAGTACAAGGGAGGTAGAAATATCCTCTGCGAGCAACCGCATTTAGGAGCCATGAGAAGCAGATACCTACGTGAAATAAAGGAAATGAGCAAAGAAAATTATGACATAGTGTATTAGGATGAGACGTGGATCAATGCGCACCACACAAGTGAAAAGGAATGGCAATCAATGGATGGAAAGATAAAGCGATATGTGCCCAGTAGTAAAGGACAGCGTTTGGTCATAGCCTATGCCGGTAGTACTCATAATGGCTTACTATAGAATGCTGGACTCGTGTTCGTATAAAAGCATACAGACAATAGGGATTATCATAATAAGATGAATGGTAATGTATTTAGAGATTGGCTCGAGAATACAGTACTTCCATCCCTTGATAGACCGTCTTGTCTAATCATGTATAATGCACCATATCACAATGTTGTTGCCCAAGAAGACAAAATACCTACGGCATCGAGCACAAAGGAAGCAATAAAGATGTTGGCTCCGAAGGGAAAATATACCATTTCCAGAAACATATTTCAAGCTACAGTTGTTGTCCCTTGTAAAACAGGCTCAAAAAAGCAAGAAATATCAAATCGACAAGTTTATAGAAGAGCATGGCCATTGGTGCTTGACACTTCCGCCGTACCATTCTCATTTAAACCCTATAGAACTTGTGTGGGCTAAATTAAAGGACAGGTGGCATCTGACAATACTACATTCAAATTGTCTGACGTCAAGATACTAACCCAGTTCGCGCTATGAAATGTTGATAAAAGTTACTGGAAAAAGTTACTGAGGACCATGTATTGAAAGAGGAAGAGGACTATTGGAGAAAGGATGGACTGAATTTCATGCAACCGAGAGCAGTCATCAACCTACTGGAATCGTCCGACAAAGATTAAGGTCTGGGCAGATCGCAGACCTATATCCACGTGCGCACTTACTGGGATATTTTGCTCCAACTATTCAGACGAATTGCAGGCCCTAAACATTACAGCATCGGCACAATGTCAATGGAAACAGTTTGTATTCCACAGGGATGAATTTTCAATTCCGCAAGCCCTCAGCGGTGACAAACAACTGGTATTGAAGAAAAAAACAAACACTAAACGCATTGAATACCAACAGAAGAGTAATATTGCAGTGGAAACTGACATATTGTGGCATAACAAGAAACGTGAGAGCAAACACGTTGTCAAATTAGGGGACAACACACGAACATACGAATCAATCTATAAACTTCAAAAGACAGCCAACTACAGAGACACTGACAACTATTTTCATAGTGCAAAACAAGTAATCATGTTCCGTCTCTGAACGGTAAAAAGCAGTGTAGACAATCTTTCACGAAGACTCAAAGCGGGTCTGCCACCCATGTGTACGTGTGAACAAACTAGACAGCTGAACAAATCCTTAAAAACTGACACATGATGACTAAATTGCGGTATTATTTTTGGTCACTCCATACGCACATTAACGCACAGCTATTTGGAAGCTTTCACGAACTCAATTTAAAAAGCTAAATGCATCCTAGTAACTTGACTTCTTGTGTACACATTATTAACCAGCAGCTGAAGAAACAAGAAGGAAATGAAAAATAAGGTAAGAAATATATTCATTCTACTTTCCTGTCAATTTACACATTATTTACCCCACACATTGCACCCTCTCAGGAGTCTCCGTGGTGAAGTGGTCAAGCAGTCTGACTCGGGCTCCGAAGGTTGTATGTTCGATTCAGGGCCGCGTCCTTCATTTCACGAGTGCATTTTTTCGGAGACTTCCGAGTGTCGTCGCTGGATCTACGGAGTTCGTGCTTTGTGCGATGCTTTCCGCGCTGCGGAAAGAGACTGAGCCATATGGGATAAAAACCCGGTACAATGCAGTCGACCCTGTCGACTTGTAAGCGACATTTTTTTATTGCACCCACTCCCATACGAATCTAGCTACGTCTTGTACTTGTATCGTTACCGTAAGTGACGTGCTTTACCGTAAAACTAGTTTGTTAGCGTGAATTCACTACATTTTCGCCAAAACATCAAAGAAATGTCGCCGCTTTCGATGATTATGTTGTGCGAGTGCCAACGTTCTGCGGTCAGCAGGTTATGTGATTTAGTCATTTATGGTTTATTTTACGAAAAGTAGGGACTGCTGTTATACTTGGCTAGGAGGCTGGAGTCTTTGTAATACTGAGTATGAAAACTGATGGAGTTATTAATGTGCATTGTTAAACAACTGGTCACTTGTTATAAGACTAACTGGAAGTTATATGCGATTTTCATCAGAGACGGATGAATCACTTGTTCATATAGTGTGAGAGACAGAGTAATCTGTGGATTTGACAATCATAATTAAACATTTGTGTATAAAACAGTGTACGTAATAAATGTATGTGGAGTCCACACGACTTGTGGGTGTTATCAATGCTTTTCTAGTACCAGGACTATGTTAATGAGTTTACTTATTGTTGGAATTGAATGGGGAAAATACATAGACACCGCCGGCTGAAAGACAACAGCGTGGCATAACCTGGATGTGTCCCTGTTAGCCAGAAGTTAAAGAATTCCGGCACGCGACAGATACACGAGGAAATAGAAATGCCAAGAGATCAAGAGGATTTTCAATGGATCGTGATGGCCTTCTCTATGGAGACGAGACGTGGACAATAAACAGACAATCTGAAAAACACCTGAATCTGTAGAAATGTGGTTTATGAGGAAAATGCAAAGAATACAACTGACAATATAGAAAAATCAATGACCAAGTCCTATAAGAATCAGATGAAAAGCATAAACTGATTAGATAAATTAGACGTAGACAGTCACACATTTTGGGACACATTATGAGGCGAAATAAACTAGAGAACTTGATGACAATCGGTAAAATTGAGGGAAGGGGACAAGAACAAAGGGAAGGCAGAGAAGTAAATATGTGGATGGCTTGGCCACTTGGCATGGTCGGGACAAAAATACGGAGTTTATTCACGACTCTGATGATCATGTGAGATAGCGAAACATAATCGCCCACGCTTATCGGCTTGACACATGATGATGATGATGACCATGAGCTTAGATAATAACAACGGAAGTTTGTGAAGATAAATAATCTCACCTAATATTAAAACTGTCTTTGCCTCATAATCCTCAGGGTTTATAGAAACAGACTCATAGCCTTGTGCCAGCTCGATGCCCTGAATGTGTGGAATATTTGGAGTGGAAATTCCTGTTGCTATAATTAGTGTCCTGTAAATGAAGGTGATGTCAGAAATTAAACAAGTTAAACAGGCCTGTTTATAATTATAATATAATTAGTGTTCTGTGAATGAAGGTGATGTCAGAAATTAAATAATTTAAACAGGCCTGTAGCTATAGGGTGTATTTGTAATGACTGTGAGTCTTTTGAAAATATTGCCGTTCCAAGTTTTGTACTTACCTTTTATGTTTCTTGAGTTCACAGAGGGTAAATACAAAACTTGGAACGGTAATATTTCCAAAAACCCCACAGTCATTAAAAATACACCCTATAATATTTGCGTTCTGTGATATGAAGAAATATAATCAGAAATGAAGTTAAATAGTCTTCACTTTATACAGCAATGCCCCAGTAGGGAAATGATCACCATGAGTAAGCATGAAGCCATTACTCAAAGAGGTTAAATACACATTGGGAAAGCCAGAATTCTGTTGTATGCTCTGATCAAACAAAAACATTACGACAACACATTACACAGCATTTGAGATTAATGGGGAAGAGCCAGTTACACGCCCTGCATTGCTGGGAATTGAACAATTTCAACGTGCTTATTTATAACAACCTGTTTGTAGTGTAGCGAAAGGGTTATGAATACAATTCGTAATCCCTCACACCGCGTTCAAAACACAGCTGCTGGCGATTTGGAAGTCTTGCGTTAGTTTCCATACAATGGTATGAGTGCCAGTAGTTCAGAAAGAAATGGTAAAATACTGAACGTAAACTTGTCAAAGAATCACAAACAGCTAAATAAAGAATGCTGAGGTTGAATGCCACGTCCTTTAAAGGATCTGCAACTAACTTACTTTTTGTAGTGTAAAAATCAGCAAGACAAACAAAGAAGTGGGTCAGCACTGAACAAGACGTGAAAGAATGAGGAATGAAAACAAGAATGTGATAACTGAGGATGGAGAAAACACTCATCAGTTTTAATCTTCTTCCTCTCTTTCCGCCTTTCATCTAACAACGGAGCACAGTCGCTCAACCAACTGACACAAAACCCGTTGTTGGCTTGTTCATGACTGGTCGGAGTTTGCAGCTTCAGTTCAATGAAGTTGATCCTTTGACTCCTTCAGACACAGACTGCTATAACTTTAATCTGCATTATCCAAGTTCTTATCTATCACGTTTCCTCTAATTTGCTACATTAGCGTCTACAGTAATAACTTTAAATGCATCTGTTATAGACTGTTATAACTTTAACCCATCATTTCCTGGATGTTACCAAACACATTCCTGTGTAGATCCTACTTTAGCTTCAACACTTTATAACTCTCTCTCTCTCTCTCTCTCTCTCTCTCTCTCTCTCTCTCTCTCTCTCTCTCTCTCTCTCTCTCTCTCTCTCTCCACACCCCTCCCACAATTAGCCCCAGTGTTATCCCTTTGCTTTCACATCGGCCAGGGAGATAAAGAATTCATCACCATCAAGGGGCATGTCCTGTGCAGAAAGTTCTCCCCCCCCCCCCCAATAAATTCTCTAATCTATAAGCCAGATGTCGTGTCTCTGTTGCCATCATGCGTAAAATGTCTATCACATCTTGAATCTATCTACGCTGTGGTCTAACTCATTTCCGCTTCCCTCATACACTTCCCTCCATAACTATCATTTCTAGAATTTCATGTCTTTTTACATGTCCAAAATATTTGATTTTCTTTCTAAAGAATTAGAGACATAATACAAGAAAAGTATTAGGTATGTGAAAACAACCGGACCTGTTGTGATTGAACATGCAACTTGTTGTTTCCGCTTCCTCTTTTATGTCTTTCAGTGTCAAGTTAGGAATAACCTCCTAGACAAGGCCTTTCATTATCTGGTTTGTAAGATCTTTCTAGACAAGGCGTTTGCATGTTCCAGAGGACATGCATATTTGTAGAAATGTTATTCTGTTGCCTAAACTAGTCAACATGGTAACATTTAGAACAGCAACAGCAGCTTCAACAACAACAACAACAACTTGCCTGCACGTGTAACATTGGTTTCGCTGATCAGTCATCCGGAAAACATGACCATCAGGGGATGTGGCATTGGGTACTTTATGGATGTTTTCGATGTTTGTATTAAACTGTACATTTATACCTAACTTGCGCTGAGTGAGACCCAAAAAAAACGAGCCTGCATTAAAGGACATGTCTGTAAACATCACACAGAAGACATGTTAAAACAATTCATGCAACGAAAAAAAAGTTAGTTGCACATCGTTTACATGACGTCGCAGTCACCAACGGTATATTTTTGCTGTTGTGATCTCTTGGCAAGTTTACGTTCAGTAGTTTGCCATTGCTTTCTGAACAACCCACACCCATACCATTTCGTAAAAAAAAACTAACGCAAGGCGGCCTGCTGCCAGATCACCCGCAGCTGTGTTTCGAACGCGGGTATGCGGGATTACGAAGTACGTCCGTAAACCCTTCGCCATAAAGATCATGTCAAAATGTATTGTTTCTATATGTTTCTTGGAAGCCACTGTAGCCTGGTGGCCAGATGCTCGCATGCTGTCTTGGTGGTCATCAGTTCGAATCTGCATCGAGGCTAATTATTAAAATTTACCTGGGCTAAATGGTCTACTCAGTCTAAATTGGTTTCCATGACATATATTAGGAAGTAAGCGTGAAAGGCGTGGTACTGAAATATCATCCAACGAGTGCCGCTTCTTTTGTCCCCCCCCCCCCCCCACACTTTGAAGTAGTAGAGGAGTTTACGTATTCCACTAACCCCAAGAGTTATGCCAATGGTAGCATGGTCTCCCATGACGTGCATGTCAAGGGATAGGGATCAGGCAACCTTATGATGATGATTTTTTCAGTCCAGTAGGGCCCCAGGATTGACTCTGTCTATTACAATTGGTATAATAGACCCCGAGGTATACCAAGAAGACGGTGGAGAGATAATATATATACAGACCTGCAAGCACTTGTAATCAACGACTGGCAAGGGAAGGTCAACCAGAGAGACGAATGGAGACGGATTGTATCTGCAGCAAAGAACCTCAATGGCTCGGAACGCTGAAGAAGAAGAAGAAGAAGAAGAAGAAGAAGAAGAAGAAGAAGAAGAAGAAGAAGAAGAAGAAGAAGAAGAAGAAGAAGTATATCGGTTGTAAGAGATGTGTGAGAATTGAGATGAAGAGATGACGAGGAAGGAAACAATCTACTCCACTTCAGTATAACATGGCCTTGAGAATGTGAAGGCCTAACACTTCTCTTCCCAACGGCTGAATCTGCTGCAGGAATAACCTTTACATTTCATTTTCTTTCACTCTGTTCCTCCCCCTCCCCCCTTAGACTTAAGGGTTGTTCCATAGCCACCTTTGATGGCTGTTATATATTCAGCGGGGATATCGTCTTGATCAGCAACTTTCCAACCTTTCACAATTTTGAAAAGTTTTATTAATCTCGTCTTTGTATGGTTTAGACATTAAATTAAATTAAATTAAATTGTGTCAGGTCTTAGTCAGATATGACTGAACTACCGTATAACAGTAGACGGTACTACCTGCTTTCTGTTAGCGCCGAACGTTGGGCGGCGCTTACCAAACCCGACACCCCACATTGTGCCCACGGCTTCGGGCGGAAGAGCGCAATTGGGAGGGTGCAAGCCTTACCCTGGTGCGAGGAAATGCAACCTAAAGACAAAGTGTTATGGCAGGGCAGACCAGGCCCTAAGCCTTGGTTGGCGGCTGGTCTAGGATCGAAGCACCGACAGGCGGACAATTAGAGCATTGCTTTGCTGATCCGGCAGCTTCTGCAGCTTATCTTGTTCCAGATGTATAGGTGTTACCTTTCCTCTGGAGTAAACTAGGCAGGCCGAGAGAAGGATCATGCTGCATGGGCAACACATGATCTCTATATTTTAGCCCAAGCTTTGTGCTATGGAGAGGCAATAACTCCATCCCTTACAAACTATCGCCTGTCAAGACGGCAAGGTGCCAATGATCCACATTAAACAACGGTCTTCAACCAACTCACTCCATGCCATCCTATCTTTTGCTAACTAATGTAGGTCCGTTCACGGTCTTTCATTTATGTCTCTAATTCTTCCCCGAATGTTTTAAAGTATTCCTATATTTCGTTTGCCCTGTGGATTCCAGAGAAAGGATTTTCTAGTTATATTATTGTTACTACAATGGTTTCTGAATTTTTCTCTCGTCCAGCACCAGCATCTTTTCTTCACCTTTTGATTCACTGGTATTGAGTGTATTTTTAATGACTGCGCAGTTTTTTGACAATATTGCCGGTCCAAGTTTTGTATTTACCTATTCTTCTTCTTCTTTCGTTCACTTAAAATATGTCTATAACTGCAATGCTGTCTCTTGTATGAATTGAATTGTCTTTTTCAGTTCACACAGCGGTCCATAGAGTTTATCTTCCACTGTCGTCTCTCTAGGCCAGAAGGTTTGCCTAGATATGTTATATTTTGGGCAGTCTTGGAGTATATGCTCTGCTGTCTGCGACTCTAATCCACATGTGCACATGGCTGATTCACCAATCTTGAATTTTGTATACATGTGGTTGCGTAATCTATTGTGCCCTGTTCTGGTATTTACCTATTATGTTGCATGAACTTTACAGAGGGTGAACCCGATGAATGAGTGGTTGTATTTTATTAGTAATCGTTTGATCCATTATTCATGTTTCTGATTCATACAGCAGTTTTGATTTAACGCTAGAGCTACATTTTTAAGTCTAGTGCAATATTTCATTTCTGCTGACTTCAGAACATTTATAGTGTTATAAAAGTCCCTGGCGAGTTGGTGTATGGGTTTGGTCGTTATGTTGACTTCTCGTTGTTTCCTATAGGAGGGAAAGACTGACCACCTATTTCTCTGTGCACTCAGGCTTTTTTTTTTTTTTTTTTTTTTTTAGCATATCCTTTACAGGACTTAGCTGTCAACACCAGCATCTTTCAGCTGTATGTTGATCTCTTGGCAAGATTACGCTCAGTAGTTTGCCATTGCTTTCTGAGCGGTCGGCTCACATACCCCGTAAGTTACCGATGCGATTCGAACCATTGCTGATTTGAACCGTCATCACGTTACCGATGAGAGTATACGAGATTACGGAGAAAATTCATATCCTCTAAGCCACGAAGCCGGCCCGCACTCAGGCTTACAAAAATATAATTGTCCTAACAATCCACATACCCACAGCAGGGTTCTTGTATGGGAATTGATTAAAAAAACACAAATTAAAAGCTACTCTCACCTCTTGCATTCTTATTTTAATATCTTATTTTCTGTGTGTCTCATTGTGCCTAATCAATTTCCAGCGATATTTCCTATCAATGCTGTCAAAGGCTATTTCATAACCCACAAAACCAATATAAAGTGGTCAGTTAAGCTCGATGCTTTGCTCTGTTAACATGCGCAATGTAACTATCTGGCCAGGACAGAATCTGTTTAGTAGGAAGACTGCTTGTTCATCTCGTAGTTGTTTGTCAATGGCATTTCTTAATCTCTCCAGGATGATGCTGCTTAATATTCCTTTTTCAGGTGCGACATCAACATTATACCTCTATAATTTTCAGACTTATATAGACCCCCCCCCCCCCTTTCCCCCTCGTTCTTTTTCATCATCACCAGATACCCTTATCTCCAATGTGTTAGTCTCGCACATTTTGGTAAATAATTTGTGCAGTTGTTCAAGTGAGCTACCTATGTTGGCTTTTATAGCTTCTGCGAGGATACCGTCTTGACAGGCAGCTTTCCCACTCTTCAAAAGTTTGATAGTTTTACTAATCTCGTCTTTAGACGGTTTCGGGCAACTGATATCCAACTCCACTCCTGCAGGCTAGATATCTGGAGGGTCTTCTAGGACTGGTCTATTCACCAGTGCCTAAAACTGTTCAGCCCATCTATTCAATGCTGAAGATAACTTTCACATGTGTATTTTGAATAGTCCATTCGTTGGATTACATCCTCGTACTGTCTTCCTTGAGGTGCTGTAAAGTCTCTGAGCTTTCCTTTTGATGCTGCATCCTATGCCGTTGTTCATTCTAGGTCATCCAAATATTATCTTTTGTCCAACTGTATTTGCTTCCTAACTCCTTTGTTAGCATCTGTGTATTTTTCCTAGGCTCTGGCTTTCGTAGCTTTGAAGTTGCTTTTACTTAAGTAAACATTTTTGCTTTTTCTTTCTATCTTATTCTTTCTCACGTGCCAGCGACGTTTTTCCCCTCCATTATTCAGCTTTCTTTATGATCCCAGTTTCTCTAAGACTTGCATATGCGTTTGTGTTTGCTTCAATGAAATGTGTCTTACTCATTTGGCACCTTGCCGTCTTGACAGACGATAGTTTGTTACATTGTGCTTCAAAAATGCATAATAACTACAACCTAATGTGTCTTACTCATCATCTATCTGTCCACGCACACAAGGTCTGTTTAAAAAAAAAAAGCACCCGTAACCGGGAAAAATACATTTACTCACCTGGAAACCTTAATCCCCTTCAACATATTCTCCTTGGGGCTAAAATATACTTCTACCTGTGGGCCCTCCATTCATGGAAACATCCAAGGAAGGTCTCTATGGGAATGGAGAACAGTGTTTCCCGTCGAGTTTCGCTGATGCCACCCCGTGACTCACATTGGTTTCATTTTCCCCGCGTCAATTGGGGGACAGTCAAAAACTACAAGTCAAGTCAGGAAAGTAGGGAAGCCGATGAGCCAGAGGAATATTTTGTTTAGCTAGGATTATTGTTTTTGGCCAGGGATATTGTGTTTGGCCAAGAAAGTCCCAGTCAGATGCAAAGAATAGGTGGATGCAGTGACATGATGAAGCAACTATGTTCACGTTAACCACAGATCCGTTCATTTGCCCAGTCTTCACATCTTACAGTGAACTTACTTTGTTATTGAAAGTGTTTAAGTAATAATTGCCTATGACTGAACAAGTTGACACATTACCATGACTAGCAGCATTTTCTTTACCATAATTTTATTGTAATATTATTCATCAGGTGCTAACGTTTACCTACGAAGCACACATTTACTGATTAGAAAAATTAGACCTAGATAGTCAACATTATTTGGGCACGTTATGAGAAGAAATAAACTAGAGAACTTATTGACAACTGGCAAGATAGAGGGGAAAAGAGGAATGCAGAGAAGTAAATATATGGATGGCTTGGCCATGTGGCATGGCCGAGACAGGAACACAGAGCTGATCCACGACTCTGATGATCGAGGGAGATGGCTAAAAATAGCCGCCCATACTTATCGGCATGGCACATGATGAGGATGAATAGTTACCTGGTAGTCATTTAAGTAGTCCAGAAGAACTTCAGCAGTGGGAAACAACACTCGAGAGTATTTTGTCAGCTTGAGGCTTTCATCATGAGACAGTAGGGAGTTCCAGTCATGGCGGAGATTGAATTCGACATTTGTCTTGCCTGTGTGTCTTTTGTTGATACTTATAAGCTTTCTATGTCTGGGATACAGTTCAAAGAAGCTTCCTGTAAAAAGAAAGGTATAGAGTTAAGCAAAATAACATGAAAAATTTACATAAGTTTAGAATATTCTAAACATAAATGAAATTATTGTCCAAATAATTGAAATGTATATTTCAACATTCAGTTTATAAACACAAACATATCCAGATAAAAATAAAACACACAAACACAAACACACACACTCACACACGAACACACACATGCAACCACGCACGCCCACATGATCACATTTAAATGCAGCTAGAATATGGATATAATTCGTGGTGTACCAGACAAAACACTAGCTTTATTTGTACCTCCAAAAGTGGATGCGGTTCTTGTGCACAGTGAGCAATTCGGACTAAATGTAATTGTAAGAAACCATAAATTAGGGTCATATCCCAGAAGAAAGAAATACTTCAATGCAACATACAAGAAAACGGAAACATTCCTAAACAAGCCAATAGACACAACTATCTTGGAACTGCCATATCATGTGACGGTAGATTCTCTGTAGAGATAAGCACAAAAGACGTCATGGCAAATGTAGCCTTTTGCAAGATGGAATCATACTCACCAACGAAAAGCTATCGACCACACTGAGATAAAGAGTGTTACAGTGATATATAGAACATATACAGTTGTGTGCATGCGAAATATGGACAATAAGCAGAGAAGCTCAGAAATATCTGATGAAAGTGGACATGTGATTTCTGATGAAAATGTGAACACCGTGGATGAAAAAAAAAACAACAACAACAACGAATGAGACAGTTCTAAAAAAACGCTGACAACCGTAAATTGATCAGAGAAAATAGACGTAGGTAGTCAAGATGTGTTGGGCATGTTATGACGAGGAATAAACCTAAAAAACATGGTGACAACTGGTAAACGTTAAGGGTAAACAGCAAAGGGAAGAGAAAGAAATATATGTGAATTGTTGGTCACGGGGCATAACAGGGGAAAAAAAGAGACTACAGACCAATTAACGCATATATACAAACACGGATTGTAACCAGGAACCTATCATTGATGTATCAATACAAACCTGAATCAATATACAGTGGAGTCTGGATAAGTAGAAGTCACAGGGGCCGAAGGAATTTGTTCTACTTATCAGAAATTCTACTTATCCAGACTGCACTAATACCATGCAGTAGCATTGAGTAAAATGATTGTATCACTTAGGAAACACAGTTAGTGAACAAATAAATAGCAATACAATATCAGACATGTTTAATTGTTTTAGAAAGCGGAACATTAAAGTCATATGAAAATTTCTAAATTAATTAAAGAAAAAGTCTGTGATTTTACTTGCTTCTTGACTTGAGAAAAATGTCTTCCCATGGCCTGTTTAAAGGTACAAAATGGTGAGACTGCATCATCTGAACATCCAGTCTGCATCATGTAAATGTCAATTTTGTCAATCCATGCCAAAATATCTGACTTTGATACAGGTTGTGCATGCAGCCCACAGTCATCCTCATCATCAGAGTCAGGGCTGGGAGGGTCTGTTGGTTGAATGACTGACATGCATAGCCCTATAATATCAGTGCTTGAAAGAGTGGCACTAGTAGAGTAGAAACATCATTGTGGATGCAATGTCGTTTTTTGAAACGATCCAACCTGCCAGCACTACAATTCCAGTCTGTCTGACCTCCAAGACGTGCAATTTCTTCTACTTTCGCAATAAGCAAAGGGCCATTTACTGGTACATTTGCCGATCTAATCACATTGAACCATTTTAAAAGGGCAGCATCAACAAAATAACACGTGGCAGTTCTAGCTCGCTGTCTATCACTGTCGATTTGACATTCGAAAAACAATTTTTTTTTTTTGCAGCGGTCTTTATGCTTTAAAATGCTGGAAAGTGTTGATGTTGGAATACCAAATTCTCTATCTATATTCACTTTCTTCCCACTGAGTTCAACCTCTTCCAACAGCTCAATCTTTCTTTTTAAAGTTAAAGTGGCAAGCTTTCGTTTACTAGCCGCCATTATTGACATGTAGCGAGATATCCTATGTGCGAGATTGTTGTTCTCCGGGCTGACTAAAAGTAATTCTTTCGGGAAACAATGTTTTCTTTTTTCTTTCTTTTTTTTTTTTAAAAAAAAATGAACAGTTCCACTTAAACATGAACACTTATATAGTCGGTATTCATTTTTATGTTCGACTAATCCGAAAATTCGAGCTAACCGAATTCGACTTATCAGGACTTTTTATACAATGATAAAGAAGGATAAAGGCCGGGACTAAGCCAGTAACGTCGACTTAAGCGAAATTCTACTTATCCGAGTTCGACTTAAGT
This sequence comes from Cepaea hortensis, assembly GCA_963921405.1. NCBI lineage: Eukaryota > Metazoa > Mollusca > Gastropoda > Stylommatophora > Helicidae > Cepaea > Cepaea hortensis. The sequence continues at coordinate 89,965,165 of OY992880.1, read as the reverse complement.
GGACTCGACTGTATAATTCTAATGCTATGTAACCATTCTTCATCTCATCTCATCATCTCATCATGTTCCTCTTGTACCTTGCGGTGTCGAGGTGAAGTATAAACATCGTGAGAGTGCCCGATTATGGGCTTCATGTATCTTCATCACTTTCAGTAAAAAAAAAAAAAAAATTCAAGGCCACACCACCAACAATGAAAATTATGCTTACAGTGTTTTAATATTCTCACAGAGTATGGTTGACCCATGTGTTGGGGGATAAAAAAATGAAAAGTTGAATAATGCATTATTATACTGTGAAACTCTGTTGATGCTGTGAAATGCAATTTGAAGCAGATGTCCAGATCTACTGACTAGTGGAGTAGCTGTATCCGGTCGAACTTGGATCATATACAGTTGGATTCTCCTACGTAAACATCTAATAACTATTGTGGAACATTTCCAACATCGTTACATTCTGAAGCCCCGAATTTGTTTGACAAACTTGGTTGACTAAAGTGCTCACTATTTGACAGTGCATGTTTTGTTGACGTTGCAGAAGCTGAACTGGAATTGCGAGTATAGCTTAGTGAGCAGAGCACATATTTCCATGCTTCAGGTTTTTTAGCACTCATAGAACAATGGCATAAGTGTGTCAATGTCGATGAAGATTGTGTTGAGAAATAAAAGGCAAAATGAAGTGCTATAATAAATGATGCTCAGTTTCGTATCTGAGTTATAAAAAAATATCCATTTATAATTTACTCATTACATACTTCCCTTAATATATAGAAACATTTATTCTACAAACTTAGATAAATAACAATGATAATATACAGTAGGTATTCTACAATTCAATGAAATATACCTGATTTGTTGGCTTTTTCAAAGACAATATAATCTCGACCAGAAGACAGAAGGAAGTAGCCCATTTGCAGACCACCAGGTCCAGCACCAACAACACAATAATCATGGTAGATACAGCCCAGTGTGACAGATGCACACAGGTAGGAGGCCGACAGCAGGCATACCATCAACCCCAGCATTGCTATTCACAGAAGAGTATTTGTAACACTTGAAGCGCGGGAACTGAAAATAGTAAAATCAGTTCAATGTGAAAATACAAGAAAGATATTAATACATCTAAAACGATGCATTATACATCTAAAACGATGCAAGGAAGGTATTATCGAGTGTATAGCTATTTGCATGTCCTCACATGACGTCGCAATCAACACCAGCATTTTCTTGGCAGTTCATGATCTACTAGGCAATTGTTACGCTCAGTTGTTTGCCGCTGATTTCTGAACGATAGACTCTCATACCATCAATTCAATGCAAGGCAGTCTGCTTCCAAGTCGTTTGAGGCTGATTTCGAAACCTCAAACCCTTTCCCCCATATGTCGAGGAACTGTGAAACGCGTTTCCTTCGCCCGAGTCACGGCGAGCTCCGCATAGTGGAAGAAACAAAGTGTTCTATGTGTACAGGGGCAAAAGAATGACTTGGTACTATGGAAAAAGAAGATCAAGAATAACAGATGGGTATAGGAGCAGAAATTGATAGGAAGCGGGAGAAACGACAGAAGACCAACACAAAGTCAAACAAGCAGGACATGTGTAGATATTGGTTACATGCACAGAAAGCTGGGGGCGGGAGGGGGGGGGGTACATTTAAGAGGACATACTAGGTGGAAGAAACATGCGAATACAGTAGAAACATCACAACTGAACACATCAGCTGAAATTCTCCACTCTGACGTGTCTCCACCGTGTCGTGGTAGAGAGGCTTGCTTGTGCCAATGACCCCAAGAGCTATGCCGACGGTAGCACAGCTACTGGTAGGGCCACCCATGTCGGACAGGTCAAGGGAGAGGGACCAGACTAAGAGACACACACACCTGCTGCCGTGCAGGTAGACTGGAGACAGTAAAAGGCTAGGGAAAGCACACCCGAACAATGCTTGTCGAAATCGGATGTACTGAGCCATAGGCTTGACAAAGCAGTGCAACGTAAGGTAATCAATTCATGATGCCACAGATTACAATGAATTAGTATGGTGCTAATCCCGTGAAGTCCCATCAGGTGGTGATAGTGCTGTGCCCCCTGCCTCGAGGGGGTAAAACCATTACTACTGATGGTCACCTTCCCCTGTACTGTGGAGTCAAGACACAGAGGAGTAGGTTAAGAGCTATTGACCAAACACCCCTGGCACTCAGCATACTACAGTTGAATGCCGAAGGAGTTTCTAACAAGAAAGTCCCCCTATCAAATCGCCTTGATAAAGATAGAATAGATGTGGCATGCATTCAAGAGACACACCTCAACGCCAATCGCAGATTCTCAGTCAGAGGATATCAGGCCACACGTCTCGACCGCGAAGGACACAAAGAAGGAGTTCTAATATTTACACGAAACACAATACCTTGCAGTGAAGTATCTGTGACCTCTGACAACAAAACGGAAATTATAAGTGTTGATATAATGATAAAGGACGTGAAAATAAGAATTTAAAATCTGTATAGCCCAGCAGATAAGGACTTACACTTTCAAACATGAAAATAATTGACACAAAACACAATATTGTCGGAGACTTTAATAGCAGTTCAGAACGATGGGGTTATGTAACAGAGTTAGGAATAGGAAGAAGGGGCAACGAGGTGTGCATAATCAATAGGGAAATAGGGCACGGTCAAGCACCATAATATGGGGTAGTTAGGATGGGTCGTGAGATGACGAGGATCTTGGAAACAAGGTCAGTTGTGAACGACCCATCCTTCGATATGGAGGTATGATTTAGCTGAGTGACTTCTGGCTTGATTGAAGGTTTGTTGATTATGAATAAATTAATATGAAACCAGAACTGTCTTAGAGTTATTGCCGGTTCACCGTCACTTCGCTGTACTGTTACAGTACAGAAATGTTGCCCAATGACCAGGATGAACAACTTCAATTGTCGCGGTACATAGCGGAGGAACTGGGCCACTATATTTGATACAGCCACTACTTCATACTGCGCTTGTTGGGAAAATGCGGTGCCTTTGACATTGGCACGTTATCAAACCTCTGCTGAACAGATTTCAAGAAGTTTCTACAAGAATCTGTATGCGGTCGTTTTTGAGCCTTACTGGTGGTGAAGTCCAGTCCGCTCTCAAGTCGTTTTCGGGCCTTACTGGTGTGTGAGAGCCGCTGTCAAGTCTCCGGGCTCTGTTGTGTGCGAGAGCCGCTGTCAAGTCTCCCGGCTCTGTTGTGTGAGAGAGTCGCTGTCAAGTCCTCGCCGGGCACTGTGGCATTGTTGTTCGAGCGGTTTGCTAACGGGATTGATTTTGGCGGACGACATGGAGATACCTACTTCTGATCGTACCTCCCACTGTTGCAGGGACTTCAAAGACTTCTGCATTCCGCCATACATAGTAAGTAGACTGAATCGTTGCCACACAGCCTGCTCGTTACCATAGCCGTTGCCTGAACTTTTATCATTTTCAAGAGGCTTGGTATAGCCGTCGCTTTACACTGTTCACTTCAAGAGGCTTGTTATAGCCGCCGCTTTACATTTTTTACCTGCATTGTCGGTTGTTTCAACGGGCTACCTACCAGGGCCGCTGCCGTACAATGTTGTGTCAGGGAACTGACCAAAGCTGCTCTCTGATCGCAGTCTGATCGTGGTGAGGGCCTACTGTCGAGAAAAGCTGCTCTCTGATCGATGTCTAATCGTGTGAAGTTGGGAGGTGCTGCTCTTTGAACGCAGTCAATTGTTCCAGGCCTTGTCAGAAACCGCAGTCCTTGGGCGTCACTATGCTGGAAACCAAGATGCCTGCCTGCCTTGAGGTTGCTGTATTATCGGGGCTGTTAACTTAACCGTTGCTGTGAGGTCGTCGTATCGCTGGATTTTCTTTCTCCATCATGCCTCTCTGCCCAGTGTGTGATATGGAATGACACTGATTTGGGAACGTTTTTGCTCGAGCATCCTGAGAGATCCTGGAAGTCATTGCCTGTCCGTTTGTGTAGAACCGAAGAACAATGTTGGCTGAGTAAGTGAAGTTTAATTTAAATTAGTTAAGGAGTAGGCATATGTGTATATTTATTTGTTTTAAGATAGAATTGAAGAATTGAAAACCTGATGCATTTTTTTTAAGATTTGGCTTTGAGTAACCTTTTTCAGAGTATGTGCTAGCTTCTTCTTCTTCTTCTTTCGTTCGCTTGAAATATGTCTATATCTGCAATGTCGTCTCTTGCATGAATTGAACTGTTTTTTTCAGTTCACACAGTGGTCCATAGAGTTTATCTTCCACCGTCGTCTCTCTAGGCCAGAAGGTTTGCCTAGATATGTTATATTTTGGGCAGTCTTGGAGTATGTGCTCTGCTGTCTGCGACGCCAATCCACATGTGCACATGGCTGTTTCACCAATCTTGAATTTTGTATACATGTGGTTGCGTAATCTATTGTGTCCTGTTCTGAGGCGCAGAATAATGACTTGTTCTGGTCTGTCCATAATGTGGTAGTCATCTTGAGCAGGTTTTGGTGGCTTTCTGACTGATTTGATCATTCTTTTCTTTTGGTGGTATGTAACGGGCACATCAGGCTGTTCCTCTTTGGCTCCTTCCTTAGCCAATTGATCAGCTCTGTCGTTTCCGGGTACTCCACAGTGGGATGGTATCCACTGTATGGTGACTTTATGGTGACTGCTAAGTTCAGAAAGTAGTGTCCTTAGTACTGGCAATTTCCCAGAGAGGAGCGCCTCGAGTACTGATTTTGCATCTGTTAGTAGCACCACAGGTTGTGTACCATTGCTGTTATTTAGTAATTTCTCTGTTGCTATCTTGATTGCCTCAATTTCGGCATCATAGTTATGGCAGTACTTTCCTGTCGGTACTCTGGCTGTGTCCCTAGTATTATTTGGGTATTCTATGTACACTCCCGCTCCTCCATTTCGAACAGCATTTTGTGCTGACCCATCTGTGTAGACTCGGATCCAGAGGTCCTGTGGGTATTCTTCATCAAGGAAGCTGAGAGTGGCTGTTCTGCGCTGCACACTGTTCTGTTCTTCCTTGTCAAATATTCCTCTCACTTTTGTCTGGATTTGTAATGATAGTCTATGCTCATCTTTCCATGGAGTTCGCTCTGGAATAGTTGTTAGGGGGATACCAACTGTGGGCAGATCAGTGGTTTCTCTGCAGAGTCGTTTGGCCTGGTGGATAAAACTACTTCTTTTCAACCGCCCCATAGCTAGGTTTTCAAATCTGTTCTTCATAGGGTGGCCTGGCAAGCTGAGGAACTTTTCTGCTTGTATTAGCGTTTTCGTATCTCTGCGCTCACTCAGTGCCTGTGTCCTCCCCATCTTCTCCATTTCCACTATAGGGGTTGATCTCATCCCTCCTGTGGTGACTCTAAGTGCTTGATTTTGCACCTTGTCCAGCTCTTGTAGTGTGGTATTTGATGCTGAACACCACGCAGTTGACCCATATTCCAGGTGTGGTCGTATGCTCTGTTGGTAAACTTTGCTAAGTATTTTCGTACTGGCTCCCCATGTGGTTCCACTTAGCTTTCTCAGGATGGCTATTTTCCTTCTGGCTTTTGCTACTGCTTTGTTGATGTGCTTTCTCCATGTCAGCTTGCCATCAAATGTTACTCCAAGGTATGTTGGTTCTTTATCTTCTCTTAGGGGTGTTCCATTTATCTGGATGATCCCTGCCTTTTGTTTTGGAGAGAGGGTAAATAGGGTGGTGCTGCACTTGTCAGTGTTTATGCTGACACACCATCTATTTGCCCATGCAGCAAATGTATCTACAGCTCTTTGTAGCAATCTGGTGGCCACTGATGCATATTCATTTGTGCTCCATAGAACCAGGTCATCGGCGTACATTGCCGCTTTAATTCCATGCGGTAGGTGAGCAACAAGATCATTGATGAAGATTAGAAAAAGTGTGGGGGACAAGACTCCGCCCTGGGGGACACCGTGACGCAGTAGTACTTTCTTGCTCTTGAGTCCGTCTATCTGTACTCGGGCTCTTCTGTTGTGCAAGTATGCTTTCACCCATTTGTACATTCTTCCATTGACTTTGCAGTTTCTCAGTTTCTTCATCAGACCTTCTTTCCAGACTTTGTCAAAGGCTTTCTTCAGATCTATCCATGCCGCAAGCACCAGCTTCTTCTCTTGGAATGCATCCTCAATTTCTTGAGAGAGGTAGGTTGTCTGATCTTCCGTAGAGTAGCACTGCCTAAAGCCAGCCTGCTGTGGCACAAGGATGTTTTTACTTTCAATGTACCACTGCAGTCTGTGATTGATGATGCGCTCCAGTGTTTTGCAGAGACAGCTGGTGAGGCTAATTGGTCTGTAGCTAGAGGCAATGGAACCATCTTTCCCTGATTTTAGGAGGGGTATCATGATTGCTTCTCTCCAGGCTTGTGGAACACTGCCTAAGGTCCAGCTGTTATTGAAGATCTGCAACAGCTTTGTTTTGGCCTCTGTTCCTAGGTTCCTGATCATTTCATTGGAGATACCATCAGCTCCTGGTGACTTTCTCATTTTCAGTTTTGATATGGCTAGCTCCAGTTCGCTGATTGTGATGGGTGCCTCCAGAACCTCATGTACTATTTCCTTCTGTCCTGTATGTTGTCGTTTCTCTCGAATCTCTTGTTGATTCTCTGGACTAATTTTGATATTGCTATCTTGTGCGAACGAGTCCGCAAAATGGTCAGCTGCTTGCTTTCTTGTTAAGATTTTTCCATCTTTATGTAGTGCAATTTTTGAGTTTCTCCCTGTGCCCTCGTCATTAAGCTGTTTTATTAGCTTCCACAATTTCCTTGTGTCTCTTTCAAAGTTCAGAGACTCCGTTTTCTCCTGCCAGCTTTTCCGTCTAGCCTGCAGCTTGGCCCTTTGAAATTTGGCTTTTGCATGCTGGAATTTATTGTGGTGCTCTTGGCTGGGTGTGGCCTCTGCTTGCTTTCTACACACTTCAACATCATTATGCAACTGTTCCAGTTCACTACTCCAGTAGGGTTTATATTGTTTACGGGCTCCTCTTGGTACTGTTTCTCGCGCTGCCTGTAGTATGCATTTCCCAAACTCTTCAACTGCTTTATTTATGTCTTTCTCAGTGTTCAGGTTTCTAACCAGTATGCTGATGCGATGCTTGTACATTGCCCAGTCTGCTTTCTTGTAGTTCCACCTCGAGAGGGTGCTGCTTTCACTTACAAGCTCATTTTCTACGGTTAGAAAGACTGGCCGATGGTCACTGCCACCAAGTTGTTTCCCAACAGTTCGTGTAATGTTCCACCCCAGGTCTGGTGAATGAAAAGCCAGGTCAGGTGTAGTTGAAGAGTGCCATGATCTCGAGTAGAAAGTATGTGGGTCGGACGGCTTGTTAATCAACATGAATCTATTCTCATCTTGCCAGTCTTCCAGTCTCTCTCCTCTCTGGTCCATGTGATCATAGCCCCAGCTCTGCGAGTGGCTGTTGAAATCGCCACACACAATCATTTTTTCTTTTAGTGGTAGAGTGTCCAGTGCCTGTGGGCGGTCACTTGGACAGTAGTAATTGATCAGATGTAGATCTGTATTACCTGTCTTAAGTTTAAGTGTCTGATACTCAGCCCCTTCCATGTAGACTTTGATTTGGGAAGCCATGATGTTATTTCTTACAAGGGTCAGTATCCCACCTTTTCGCCTGTTCTTTCGGTCAGATCGGTAACACTGGTAGCCTCTGATTTTGAAGGCTATATTTTCATTGAGGTGAGTTTCTTGCAAGCAACATATGCTTACTTTCTCTTTGTCCAGGATGTTTTCTAATTCAACTTTTTTGTTGCTGACTCCCTCCGCATTCCAGTGCATTATTTTAAGTCTTAGTTTAGTATGGCCAGTCGTCCTATTCTCATGTCCCCTGGCTCCACAGGACATCTGAGAAGGACCTCCAGTAGTTGGGGTTGGACCCTTTCGAGACATAGGGCCCGGCACTGCACCTGCCTGGGGGTCCAAAGCAGGGCGAGCACCATAACGATTAGCAGTAGTCGACATATTCCATTTTGCGTGATTGCGTGGCATCCTGATTTCTGTGGTGCGCCTCTTGGCTGGTTGCCTCCGTCTTCAGCACCTTTCTTTGCTAGAGCAGACTGTGGTCTCACTCGAGTGTAGATGTGTACGCGCGCACACGCCTGTCTGCGCATGCATGTCCGTGCATACACATCTAGAGCATACTGGTTATTTTCCGGCGCCAGAGACTCGCCGTCGCCCCTTCTCCTGTTAGTTTAAACAGGCCCGCCACGTGAAGGCCAGGAGTTGGACTTTTGCTGCATAGGTTATGTATTCACGAGCCATTGAGGTATTTGAGCAATGTTGGGCGCTCACCCCAACACCGCGCCTCGGCTACATACAGCAACATTTGGAACCCGTATGTGCTAGCGATAGGAAAGCTGCCTACGTATTGAAAACAACAAGGCTTTATATCATAAAAGCGTGGTGAGTTACTATGGAAATCTTTTATAGGAAGTTAGGACGTGTGAGAGACTTAAAAATGGACGTAGATAGAATTTCGTCTATGATAGAATTGATAAAGAGGCAGACGCCTGAACGAACGGAGCACGAGACAGGTAGGAGATATTATGGTATAGACAAGCCCAATAGATGGCAGACGGTCAATAGGAATGATAACTGGTGTGGTTACAATTCTAAAGTTGTCAACCATATACATATGAAAGTAGATAAGAGTGAGACACAGAAACATGTAGGAATTAGTAATGGTCAGAAAAGGAAACGGTGGTTTTGGCCTTCAAAGAGTGATAACGCAAAGGCCTTGCGAGAGAACTGGTTTCAGATCAGACACCTGCGATATTCGGTAGCAAAGTTGAATAACAGAGAAAGAAACATAGATAAGATTTTGGGTAGTCAGGAGGTATCTTCAGTCTTTTGTGTCAGACAAGAAAGAGAGACTCAGACACAGGTGATTGAGGTGGTAGAAGAAAACACGCAGACACCAGTTGATACAGTAGAGAAAAAAGTCCAGGTACAACCGACTAGCAAAGTAACGAAGGGAAGTCAAACTGACTTAATAGAAATTCAGTCAAAACCAACTTACTTGACTAAGGGAGACACGGTTGAAATTAAGAAAGATAAACAGACAAGTGCCAAAGATGTTAAAAGACGGGTGAAGAAAAGTATTAAGGAAAGGAATAGTATGATTGTTAATAGAGGTACTGCTATGTCAAGTTCCTCAGGTATAGACATTAAATTAATCCCTAAATGGTGTAGAAATATTAGGTGTGAGAGTTCAGGTTATGGAGAGGATATTTCTACCTCTACCGCTGCATTTTATAGTAAATACTACGCTGCTGAAACAACTACAGATACTGATGATTCAGAGCATGAGAGGATTGCACTACGAACAGATCCAGACTCGAAGCGTGATGTTTCCTCATACGGTGGGCTTGCTGGTGGACAGACGGACAGAGTTTTGGTTGGTGACTCTTTAGAACTAGATACCAGTTTATATGACAGGAAAGTAGGGAAGGCTAAGAGACGAATACCAAGAGAGAGAGAGAGAGAGAGAGAGAGAGAGAGAGAGAGAGAGAGAGAGAGAGAGAGAGAGAGAGATACTTCCAAAAGGAAAGATGTTTGCCTAATAGAAAGTGGAACACAAAAACAGCAAACAGCTGAAGCCTCGCTGGAAAAAGCTAGAAGTCTCATGAAATCGGTAAGACCGTGGTTGTATTTAAATAACCGATACGAGCAGGTTTGAGCAAATACATATGAGCTGTCTAAAATAGGCAGATGAATTTTTTGGGTGTAGCATCACATGATACAAGGTAGGCAATAGTGTTGTTGAGGATAGAGAGTTACGGCAAATGATATTCTACGTGGATACGTAATACAGGATATCTTGTGTTTAGTTGCGATGTAGGGAGAGTAAACAAGGTAAAAATAGTCCTTTGTCCGGAATAGATAGATACAGAGAGTTAATCACGTTGAGTGATGTATAACTGGAGTGATTAAAGTAGAGTAGATTCAGCACAGAATTAGTAGGGAGATAAACTAAGTATGAATGCTCGTACTAGAGTGGATGGTTCGACTCAGAGCTATGACATGATGTCTGAGATAGTTTCGCTTGGTAGTTTGAGAAGTAAGTATAGTATTGTTGACAGCTGAACCGAGAGTGTCTGATGAGGAGATATAGATTGAGGAGAAATTGAGTATCATGTGTAAAATAGCCAGTTGAACGCGAGAATATTAAGAGTAAAAGACTGTAGAAGTAATTACGTCATGCTTGCGGAGAAAGAAGAGCTGATTAAATCTGAGAAACTTGTTGTGTGGAGAAGTATAGAATGATAGTTACGAGGTTAGTGGCTCGTCGGAGTGAAGTTTGTTCTGAGAGATCGTTGATAGGGCTGGTTAGTGTGTAAGAGAGATATAGTTTGCGAGAGATAATGCTTAGGTAATGACCTTTGAAAAGGAGAGTATGAGTGAGAAAAGTAGAAATAAGAAAACAGTTGAATTGTGAAAGTCCTGTTGAGTGTTGAAGTAGGTTGTCTGATAATCTGTTGTTCTTGTAGGTGTAAAAATGTAGACAAACATATGTGCGTCGAGAAAGAATAGGAAGATGACAAGTGATAAGTACCGCATGCATGTACGAGGCGTTTAGTACGTGCGTGAGTATAAGTATAGATAGACAGGTGTTCGTCGCGATGCGAGAGTAGTCGTGAGATAAGAGCGAGGTTGGGTATCACTGTCTGAGCAAACATAAAATACGAATACCGTGTGAATATGCGAAGAGTAGCTGATAAGTGATGTTGATAAAACGTGGAACATAAAGTAACTGAGTATATGAAAATTGAGAGATAGAAAGAACATGATTAGAAAGGTGTGATGTCTTTTGTTTGGAATGTGTGATCTTGGACGGAATTTATGACAGGTTGACAGAAAGAGAGTTAACATTCTGAATGACGTTTCATAAAATATGTTTAGTATTCTTGACAGGGACAGGTGGAAGTATCAATGCCTAATACTGAGAAATGAGGAAAGTGAGGTCCGTTGTCAGTTATAAGTGGTGTGAGTTGCTGTTCTGTAAGAATCCCGATAAATAGGAAGAGGAGTGAAAGATACGGAGATAAACAAGATTAATGAATGTTGGAGAACATGAGAACATGTTCCGATAAGTGTGACTAGTATCATCGCGGTGCAAGAACGCTAGGAGAGACTTGAGGATAGCTTAGAGTTGTTGTGGTGAGATGTTGAAAGTACTGATGCAGGAGAATGAAATATTACTTGCGTCGGATAGACGAGAAACTTAAAAGTAGAATTAGTTGTATTGGTGAGAGGTCTATAATAAATAGACAAAGTTTTGTTGGACGTAGGAGGATGGAGATACCGTAGATAACGGTAATAATGATTAAGTAGTTGTAGTAATACTTGGAACAAATCCAAGGGAAACAATTAGTGTGTCGAGGTACGGTTTCCTTTAGTAGAGAAATGAGTTGTAGTATGCTGGGATAGCCGGCACAATAGTAGTAAGTGAAGTGATTTGAGCTGCAGTTGACAGCGGTTGGTTAGGGTGATATTCCAGATATTGTGAGATGTATTAGGAGTTAGTCTGGTAAAAGGTAGAATATTGTGAGGGGAGAGAATCAATAATAGTACGGTCATTGTTGGTTAATGACTTTTATTGAGAGAACAGATATTGTTTTAACTTAGGAATTGGTCTGTAGATAACAGATATATATATACTTGGCAGTGAGTTGTGGTGTTTTCTCGCTTATAAAAATAATGGAATGACTTGTGTAAACAGATATGTGTTACATTGGTTCGTATAGGAGGCCAAGGTTGCTGGGTCACTTTACGTAGTTAATTATAAGTGAATTATATTTTTTTTTGAAAACCTTCTCTTTAGCGAGAAGACAGTTGTTTTTATTGAATTTGAGTTTTTAATGCCTCATATATGTAATATGTTTTTTTTACTTGATTTGGTCCTGTAAAATGATTGTTATTATTTGATTTTAGAATAGGGTTATTGTGTTCTTAGACTTTTACGTACAAACTATTGGTCCGTAAAAGAGACCAGTAGTATTAACTAACAATAGATTAGGATGCATGTTATATTATTTTAAAATGTGTTTTTCTTTGAATGAGTTGACATCTTTAGTTAAAATGAGGGGAAACATAAATATGTATAAAAAACTATTGGGGGGGGGGGGGGTATGATGTCCTGTTTTGATTTTATTTAGCTAAGTTGTTTGGTGTGTTAAGTTACCTTGTTAGTAAATATGTTACAAATTTAGTTAAGTAAGTTTAATTTTTAAATAATTATGGTGTTGGCTAGAATAAAGACAATACATCGGGCTTTATTTAGAACCCTTCGTTCAGAAAATAGTAATAAACTACTGTGGACTAGAAGAGAGACACATTCTCTTGTGAATAACAAGTTTATGAGTATATTCTACTAGCAAGATTGCTGTGATAATCAGCGTTGGGAGGCTAACTTGTGGAAACATAGGCCATACTTAAGTGACGGGGTTACTACACAAGTAAAATGGTTATGGGGAATTTAAGTGAGCATTAATTGAAGATATATGGATTGGACGCCATATTGGGGAAGAAAAGATTAATGAATATAGCAGTGGGGTAAATAAGGAGAAAATTTAGAACATAGTTTCCATGGGGTCAGAAGAGCCATGGTGTACTTTCATAAGAGACACGAGATTGCTGGTTTATAGAAGAAGAATTGAGTAACGTGCTACGCCAGGCAATTAACAAAACATGAATTGAATCCATGTTTGACTCCGAAGAATGGTTAGAGACTGTGGATAGCAGTACAATAGTAAAGGGTTGTAAGTGTGTTAATAAGAAATGAACATTGTGGAGACATAATGACATGGGGTTTTTGAGGGTCCGGGATATATGGACTGTAATAGAATAACGTTGGTTGCAAGCAGTCACAGACATGAGTTCAGGGGTGGTATATTGTTGCTGTTGATAACGGCATAAGTAGAGGTTTTAGTAGAGATGCCCATAATAAATGGACATTAAGGGGTCGCTGAAATTTTCGGCGAAATTAAGAGAGAATTCTGAGTGAGGTATGAGAGAAGATTAGTTATGTGAGCTGATGTGTATAAAGTGGGAAGAGGTCTAGAGAGATGATGGACCTTGTTAATTGTGTACTGTCTGTAATATATAGACATTTGGGAGTGAATAATATTTTTGATGGTTGGTACTTGATGCTGTAGATAGCAGCGTAAACTGTTACCATAATAAGTGGTACTGTAGAAGAGATAATTGTTTTAGACTTTATTACATAAAGTCTCAAATGACATAGGGGGGTAAAGGTGTGTGGTTTAGCTAAGTGTGGTTTTTTTGTGAGAAAGAGTTCTACTTCTTCAAATCTCCGGTGCGCACCGATTCCTTGTCTTTCTATCATGTGCGAGTGTTCTCAGGTTGATTGAAAATAGAGAATTAGTAAGTAATGTTGGTGATGACAATAGGGAGTTGGTATCAGAAGAGTACAGCGTTTGAAATTGTAAGCGGATTGCTTATGAAGAGTAGAAAAAGTATTCCGAAAATATGTTGTCATGTGTTGTATAAAACTAAGATCTTGTAATGCATAAATATTATGATGTACGATAGATACATATACAAGAATGAGCTTGTGTGATATGATATATGTGGATTTTATTACGAAGAAGAAGTATGGGTTGTAGGTCGTGGCGGCTGGCACTACGATAAATAGTGGGGATAGAGAGAAGTGTAATGAGTAAGGGGTATATGATTTCTGTAGTTGGGAGTTGAGTAAGTTCAGGTGGTAAGCGGATTGCTTATGACTTTATAAAACGAAGAAGAAGAAACTTTGATTGTGTGGAATTTTTGGGTTAAGTGTCTTGGGTCATAGATGTGGGGTAAATGAGTTGTGGGATCAAGACTTTTCAGGGAAAAGTCTTGGTTGAAGAAAGGGAGGAAATGTAACAGAGTTAGGAATAGGAAGAAGGGGCAACGAGGTGTGCTTAGTCAATAGGGAAATAGGGCACGGTCAAGCACCATAATATGGGGTAGTTAGGATGGGTCGTGAGATGACGAGGATCTTGGAAACAAGGTCAGTTGTGAACGACCCATCCTTCGATATGGAGGTATGATTTAGCTGAGTGACTTCTGGCTTGATTGAAGGTTTGTTGATTATGAATAAATTAATATGAAACCAGAACTGTCTTAGAGTTATTGCCGGTTCACCGTCACTTCGCTGTACTGTTACAGTTACCCAGATAATGACAAGAGAGGAGATGAATTGGAGGACTGGGAAATAAACTCAAATCTTCATCTACTTAACAAAGCGGACGGCACACCTAGTTTCTACTCTAGAAGATGGTTTACCACTTATACTCCAGACTTAGCTTTCTGCACAGGAGATATTCTCCACAAAATTGATCGCCAATTGCTTGATCAATTAGCAGGTAGTGACCACAGACCAATCAAGCTAGTAATGAATATGGAGTATTTTCCACATGAGCAAAAGCCTTTGCCTCACTGGAATTACAAACGAGCTGATTGGGACAGATTTGCCATACTAACAGACAAATATTGTGAAAACATAAATACATGAAATGGTAACATGAAACAAATGTTGGAAGGTCTAAACAAAGCAATAATACAGGCGGCCACTGAGTCCATTCCAAGAGTAGCGAGGACAAATTACAAACTAAACTGGACTGAAGAACTACACATTTTGGAGGACAAAGTTGAAGATGCTAGGAAGTCAGCAGAGAGATAACAAACAACTGAAGCGAACATGTCTCTGAAAGCCATCTCAGCAAAAATATTTTAAAAAACCCAGTAAATTAAACAACAAGAGATTGTTGGAGGGAAAAACAGAAAACCTGAAAAATTCCACTGTTGACTTGCCATAGGAACAGCTGTACTTCATCTGTTTGTGATATACTGTAGGGGTGGAGTGGGAGAATTCTATTCACATGACCAGAACCATCTGACTGACAGACTATAAATAAAGTTAATTGCTAACTAGGTGTTCACATGCTGCCTTATGTCAGCCGGATCTTGTCTCTTGTTGTTTCGTTGTGTATTTATTGTAAGCTTTTCATCTCTATTGTTCTCCTCTCATCTATCTCATCATGTTCCTCCTGTATCTAGCGGTTTCGAGGTGAAGTATAAACAGCGGGATAGTGCCCACTTATGGGCTTCATCTCTGTTGTTACAAGCTTTTATTCTCTTGCTGGCATTATCCGATTCTGGCACTGGCAGGCTAATAATGTAAAAAGATAGTCGAACAGGGCTCTTTTTGGATTTCCTGACAAAGATGTGGTTTCGTTATTGATGCTTAGAACATCATGATCAGTCAATTCACAGAATATCAGATACACGGCGTTAGATCTGAGATTGGTGAAATGAGATGGCGAACTATGACCAACCGCGCTAATCGGCATGGCACATGATAACCATCATTATTCTACAGTCTTGTTGACAACTGGGTAATGACCCGAATTGCCTGGTTGCCCTGTTGGATCTCTGTATTGATGAATCCATCTGATGAAACCAAACTATCAGACAGGGAAATTATGTGCCTCAACGATCATAAACAGCCAACAAAACAACGATGAAACAAGAAAAATATAAACAAAAATACAAATGATGAGAAACAAATTTACGCTCTATTTAATAAAAATGGATTAACAAATAACAACAATAATATATTCACATTTGGTTATAAAATGTGATAATGCATGAATGAAAGCATAATAAGAACTGATATCGGCTTTTGTTAGTCGCACAGAGAAAGGAAAGAAGGGGGCGGGGAATTGTTCCGAACAAAGTGATGATTGGTGCATGCGCCAGTCAATACTGACTGTTATTGTGTGTTCTAAAACCAATAGAAGAAGGGTTCGATTTTCCCCTACTAGGGATCGGTCCAGTCTAATAAAATTGCTAACAAAGATGTACGACAGTAAATACGGCCGCACTAATGTTGCACTCGTTCGTATCTTACTAGGGCTCATAAGGGAAGAAAGACTGATAACATTGTGACAGCTCCAGAGACAACTACTGTCTTCGGACCCACCCCATCTCTATCTTCCCGAACATACTCATTGAGTCACGAAGGAACCTATCATGCATGTTGTAAAATGCGATTAGGGAACTCAGGCTGCAAAATGCAGTTAAGTATGAACAAGTCTACTGTGGAGAGTCGGGTATGAGTTGGTTGGGGGCATACACTCTAATATAGTATGAAAGTTAACAGAACAAGAAGATTGCTGGTCATGTGTCCATATTGTTTTAAATGTTGCATATCCCTTACAGGACGTTGTAGTCAACACCAACATTTGTCAGCTGCTGTTGATGTACTAGGCAAGTTTTTACGTTCAGTAGTTTGCCATTGTTTCTGAACGACCGACTCACATATCCCCGTAAGTTACAAGCGCGGCGCGAACCGCTGCCGATTCATCTCGACGAACAATGTCGCTAACCCCTTGGCCAGGTAGACCGGCATGTATAACCATTATTATCCCTGCTTGTATGTTTAACCTCACAATCCCTGCCCGTATGTGTGACTGTATGATCTCTATCTGCATGTATGATCATTAGATCCCTGGATGTATGTATGTCAGTATGATCATTGCCTGTACGTGAATCAACCAGGACTGCAAGAGCTGTGAAGAAAAGGCTGGACAGAAAAACCACTGCAGAAGTTCCTCCTCCTGGAAGCATTCTTTGCCCACATTGTCAAAGAACATTTCGAGCCAAAATAGGTCTTATCAGCCATCTTAGAACTCACGGCTCCATACTTTCATTATCATTCGTGATGGACAAACAACATATATGCCTGTACGTATAACTGTATGCTCTGCCAAGTTTCAAGAAACCAGAAAATCTATTCAATGAACAGACATGTGGATTACGTTAAGAATACCATGGGCAGACACAACGAGTAATGTTGTAAAAGTGGCCTAGTTAGAAAGCAAGACATCACAGACTTGTGGACTTACGTGTAAAATACCACTGACAGACACAACGAGTAATGTTGTAAAAGTAGTCTAGTAAGAACGCAAGACATCAACAGACAACAGCATGAATACAGACATTATTATTTATTCATGTCATGAGATGAGGAACATGGGGATAGAGAGCAACGTGGCAGGTGAAACAAAAAAGAGAGAACAACTGAGAAGACACCAGGCTAACATGGCATTGTAAAATGTCAACTGGTGGATTTGAGATTAGTAACAGAGAGGGATGTTTATGGAGAATATAACTGCCCTTGTCGATTAGCAATTGTTGATGATGATTTTTAATAACTCACATATTCTACTACATGTTCAACACAGTTCTGTCTCATGTCATCTCATCTTGTCTCTCTTGTACCTTGTGATTTCGAGATAAAGCATAAACAGCGGGAGAGTGCCCATCTCTCATCTCATCTTGTTCCTCTTATAGTGTCGAGATGAAGCATAAACAGCGGGTCCTTAATGGGTGGCCTGGCAAGCTGAGGAACTGTTCTGCTTGTGTAAGTGTTTTCGTATCTGCGCTCTCTCAGTGCTTGTGTCCTCCCCTCATCTCCATCTGCACTATCTCATCCATCCTGTGTTGACTCTTAAGTGCTTAATTTTGCACCTTCTCCAGCTCGTATAGTGTGGTTTTTGATGCTGAAAATCATGCAGTTTGCGCGTATTCCAGGCGTGGTCGTATGCCATGTTTATAAACTTTGCTAAGTATATTCCCGCTGGCTCCCAGTGTGGTTCCACTTAATTTTCTCAGGATGGCTATTTTCCTTCTGGCTTTTGCTACTGCTTTGTTGATGTGCTTTCTCCATGTTAGCCTGTCATCATATGTCACTCCAAGGTATGTTGGTTCTTTAGCTTCTCTTAGAGGTATACCATTTATCTGGATGATGCCTGTCTTTTGCTTTGGAGAGAGAGAGAGAGAGAGAGAGAGAGAGAGAGAGAGAGAGAGAGAGAGAGAGAGAGAGTAAATAGGGTGGTGCTGCACTTGTCAGTGTTTATGCTGACACGTCATCTATTTGACCATGCAACAAATGCATCTACAGATCTTTGTAGCGATCTGGTGGTCACTGATGTGTGTTCATTTGTGCTTCATAGGACCAGGTCATCATCAGCGTACATTGCCACTTTAATTCCATGGTGTAGTTCAGCAACAAGATCATTGATGAAGATTAGAAAAAATGTGGGGGTCAGGACCCCACCCTGAGAAAACCGTGACGCAGTAGTATTTTCTTGCTCTTGAATCCGTCTCCCTGTACTCTGGCTCTTCTGTTGTGCAAGTATGCTTTCACCCATTTGGCATTCTTTCATTGATTTTATAGTTTCTCAGTTTCTTCATCAGACCTTCTTTCCAGACTTTGTCAAAGGCTTTCTTTAGATCTATCCATCCCGAAAGCACACGTTTTATCTCTTGGGATGCATGCTCGATTTCTTGAGAGAGAGAGAGAGAGAGAGAGAGAGAGAGAGAGGAGAGAGAGAGAGAGAGAGAGAGAGAGAGAGAGAGAGAGGTAGGTTGTCTGATCTTCTGTAGAGTAATACTGCCTAAAGCCAGCCTGCTGGGGCATAAGAATGTTATCACTTTCAATCTAGCACTGCAGTGTGTGATTGATGATATGCTTCATTGTTTTGCAGAGACAGCTGTTGAGGCTAATTGGTCTGTAGCTGGATGCACAGGAACAGCCTTTCCCTGATTTTAGGAGAAGTATCATAATTGCTTCTCTCCAGGCCTAAGGTCCAGCAGTTATTGAGGATCTGCAGCTTTGTTTTGGTTATTCATAGGTTCCTGAACATTTCATTGGAGATACCATCAGCTCCTGGTGAATTTCTAATTTTCAGTTTTTATTTTGCTAGCTCCAATTCGCAAAATGTGATAATTGCCTCTAGCACCTCATGTACTATTTCAATCTGTCCTGTATGTTGCCACTTCTCTCGAATATCTTGCTGCTTCTCTGCACTAATGTTGACACTGGCCAATAAAAAGATGTCAATTGCAAAGAGAAAAAGAGTGTTGAGGTGCTACATTAGAACTTGTACTTTTGAATGGATGCGAAGCATCGACAGTGGGCAAATAAGCTGAAAAACATCTAATGACTGTGGAAATGAGGTTTCTGAAGAAAATGCAAAGAATACCATGGACAGACAGAAGAACCAATGACCAATTCCTACAAGAAACAAATGAAACTCGTAAACTGATTAGAGAAATTAGACGTAGACAGTCAAAATATTTTGGGCATGTGATGATGAGAAGAAATAAATTTGAGAACTTGGTGACAAATGGCAAGATCGAGGGGAAGAGAACAAGGGGAAGACAGAGAAGTAAATACCTGGATGGCTTGCCCATTTGGTATGGTTGAGACCACCCAAAAAAATGCAAAGGCAGCAAAAGAGACTGCACACAATACAGAGTCATACTGGGAAAATATTTAGCAAAATCCTTGAGAAAAGATTACGAACTACTATAGAACATCAGATAAGCGAAACACAGCTTGGATTTAGGATTGATTGATTGATTGATTGATTTAGGAACCGATATCACAGCATTCGGGGCATTCCCATAAGCGCTCTGTCCCCATCCTCAGAAGCCAGCGAAGATTTCCAACCCCAATAGTACAGAAGCAATCTGATTACATGTGCGTCTCGCCTTTCCTCTAAGCGTCGAGCATCGGCCAGATCCCCACGTCACGCCACGCTGTCGCATTCTTGCCAGACCATGGTGATCCATTTGCTGCTCCGAGGTGTACACGTGCTCCCACAAGGCGCGCAACCACGTCTGCCTTATCATGCATCAATACTCCACCTAGTTTTGTAGAGCCAGCCAATCTGTCTGCCTGTTCATTACCCAACACACCAGCATGCCCCAGAGAAAATATCCAGACGATGCTTGCCACCCGTGACTTCCGAAGCGAAGCAAGCCACTCGGCACGAAGCTTGCCAGTCCTCACCCTACTCAGCATGCTTTCTGAGTCAGTTACAATCACGATGTGTGTGTGTATCATATTCTCCATCCAGCGGAAAGTTGCACTGACTGCCTCCACCTCCATTCTTAAACTAGATATTGTGGTATCATATGCCAGGCTCTCCTGCACCAAACGTCGACCATTAGCCTTTGCCAAGAAACCCCAGGCACTTCTACTACCTCTGAACACCGAACCATCTGTGTAGATAATCACATCACCCGGGCATTTGAAAGAGCAGATAGAAACAAGCTGTGGAAAATGCTTAAACAATATTGAGTGAGTAGACATCTAACAAACCTGTGTAGAAGCTTATACAACAACGGTGAATGCATAGTGAGAGCAACTGGAGGACACCCAGAACCCTTCACCATAAGATCCGGTGTGCGTCAAGAGTGTGTCCAGTCCCTTCTCTTATTCATAACATATATAGACAACATATGTAAAGAAACCAGCCAAACAGAGACCGCAAGAACACCGCATGATGAGAACAAGGAAGAAGAACCATCTGCAAATTACATCACTAGAGAACTCCTGTTTGCGAACGACCAAGCACTAATAGCAAAATCAGAAGCTGGATTACAAGACCACATGAACAGCCTAAACGAAATGTGTAGGGAAAATAATTTGATAATTAGCACAAGTAAAACAGAGGTAATGACTATAATTAAAGAAGAAGAAAAAAACAACAACAGTTCACCTAAACGAACATCCCTTGAAACAAGTAAAGAGTTTCAAGTACCTAGGAAGTATAATATCATCAAATGACAGATCAGAAGACGAGATCGAAAATAGGTGCAATAAGGCAAACCAACTCATAGGACACATAACACCAATACTAAAGAACAAACATGTATCAATAACTACTAAGAAAGCACTTTACAATACAATCTTCCTATCAACTCTATGATACCAATGCCAAACGTGGACAATGACAGAAAAAGAGAAAAGAAAAATCACAACAATAGAAATGAGACGCTCCCCGATGTGTCTCCACCTTGCCGTGGTGGGGGAGCTTGCGTGTCCCAGTGACCCCCATGTGCTGTCGATGGATGAAAACTACATATCGGACAGCTTATGGGATAGGGGCCAGACTAAGCGAAACACAACCTGCTGCTCTGCAGGTAGACTGAGGATAGCAGTCCAAAGTTTAAATCAGGCGCACGAAGGCAGAAGTTCTTGGTCCGGACACATACTCTAAGGCTCTCTGTCGAGGGCTGAGACTGAACGCCTCTAAGCCGATACCCACCTACCGAAAAATAGAGGTGAGATACTGAGCAAGCTACATGCCCAGTTCAGATACTTGTCCGAAGGCTCCCAGCTGGGGGATATGAGGGGTCCCCGGATGAGAGGGTCTGACCGTTTCTCGCTCACTGCTGCACGGAGGTAAGGTGCTGAGCCGGCAGCACATGTAGCCTACCTCGTGAGCGAGTACTAAAAGGTAGAAGAATCCCCCAGTCGAATGAAATGGTTACGAAAACTGTCTGTATCTAACTCATAGAGTCTAGACAAAGGTGGAAAAACGTCTCAATAACACGAAATGGAACCCACGGCTAGCGAATCCATTGCGTGGCCCGAAGTCCAAAGCGAAAGCTTACCTAGTGGATGTTGCCCGCAGACTGACCGTTCCTGGGGTGTACTTGAGCGACCAGTGGCAAGTGAAATGCCCAACACATGGAAGTGAGGAATTAAAGCAGCCATGAGCAGGACGTGGCAAATACTCAGGTGAGCCCAGTCTCAGAGCAATATGTGCCGGCTCTGCAATTATGGAAGCCTCCTTGGATAGCGGGGGAATTCCCATGGTCTGCCCCTGCCTTCCCTTGAGGGTTTACCGTGATGTCGATGACCGTTCTACTTTTACCAGCTGAGATGTGGGCGACACCACAGCACTAAAAGTCTAACGTCCCTCGAAACCCCGGGAAGGCTAACCCGTAAAAATGCCTGCTGAAGCCGGATGTGCTGGCCTACGAGTGCAAATAAATCAGACACAACGCAAAAAAAAACGTCCAAGTGAAATGTCTTTCGTGCTAGGAGCAGCTCTGACTACCTAGTTTCTGAATGCCGCTCTTGTTCGGAACAGCTCTAACTAGGTAGTTTCCGAATGTCCGTCGTGCCTGGAACAGCTCTGAAGGGCACAACGACAAGCACATGTCCGAACCGAAAAGTCGCTGAGTGGATACCGTCTGCAGACTTTTCTGGTTTGCGCGGGAACGGCCCGGGGCGAACGAAATGCCCAATATATTGAAGTGAGGAATTAAAGCAGCCATGAGCAGGATCTGACGATTCTCTCGGTGAGCCCAGCACCAGGGCGTTATGTGTCGGCCCTGCAATTATGGAAGCCACCCTGGATGGCGGAAAATGCCATGGACTGTCCCTGCCTTCCTTTGAGGGATGACCGTTAAGTCTTCGACCGTTCCAACTTGGCCAGCTGGGTTGTGGACGGTACTGCAAAAGTGAGAGTCTCCCAGGAATGTTACCTGGTCAAAAAAGCACGCTAAAAGTCGGATGTGTTGGCCTACGGGTTTCGGCACAAGGGCGCATAACTTAGATACACCGCAATCATATCTGAAAAAACACTCCGGATGAACGCAAAGAAGAAGAAGAAGAAATGAGATTCCTGAGAAGAATACTCAATGTATGAAGAATAGATAAGATCAGAAATGAAGAAATCAGGACTAAAGTGGGGCTTATAGCTGCACTAGATTTTATTAGAAGGCAGCAAGTCAACTAACAGCATACCACAACAAGCAATGATATACAGACCAGATGGAAGCAGAGGAAGAGGCCGACCACGTAAACGCTGTACACAGGGAATCACATGGGAATATGGATACATGAAGCTCATAAGCGGACACTCTCCAGCTGCTTATACTTCACCTTGACACCGCACGGTACAAGAGGAACATGATGAGATGAGATGAGATATATATATATATATATATATATATATATATATATATATATATATATATATATATATATATATATATATATATATATATATATATATATATATTGCCAAACATATATAATACTGATGTTCCTCAATGCCATGCTGTCAGACTGAACAGCACCTTCTCTTTTAGTTCACGCCCCTTCCCTCCCGCCTCTCTTTCCCTCCAACTTGCCGTGTCACGAGGTAGGCCTACTCCAGCTCTCGTGCCAGTCCACCAACTGTCCAAACAATGTGAAATGATCCAATTCTCTTTCTGAGTTAATTTCTTTTCAGATATCTTTAATGCTTTATTTTTGTATTCGTCCAAGATGTCCTCATCATTATTCCCTGAGAACACATCTCAGTAGCTTCCACAGTATTCCTCTAATTGTCCATGAGTGGCTTCCGTACATCAGACTTGTCTCGAAATAGCTCTTAAGAAAGCTTTTTCTCACCTTAAATGACACAGTTATATTGCTGAGAATATTCTTCTTCTTGTAAAATGCTGCCTTTACTTGGGCTGTTGTACATTGAATCTTCTTAACACATCTTTCATCTTCTGCTTTTAAAGTACCCAAATACTTAAATACATTCACTAATTTCAGTCTGCCGCACTTCCTGGCTGAGGGGTTAGCAGCTTTCTCCCTAACCTCGAATACTCTCGTGGTTGACGTTAGCGCACGAGAATTAGAAGCGGTTTGAGTCGCACCAGTGATTTATGAGAGTATGGAGCCGGTCGCTCAGAAAACAATGGCAAACTAATGAGCTTAATCTTACCAAGAAATCAACATACAGCTGAAAAATGCTGATGTTGACAGCAATGTCCTGTAAAGGATATGCAAAACATTTTAATTTCAGTCTATTCGTTTTTATGTTGCAATCGGGAAAACATTTTGTCTTTGTAGAAACCGCTGTCCTGTTATTCAGACTAATGTATGTATTTTGACTTAGTGTTGCAGCTATACATTTCTTGTAGCTGTGTTTCAATTTTAGCATGAATTGCATTTAGGTATATTTAGCTCCCGCGACAAGATGAGACATACTAACCACAGACAAAGTGTACATACCTTACAAAAGACTCCATTGTAAGGTATGTACACTGTGTCTGTGTTTAGTATGCCTCATCTGTTCACAAGAGCTAAATATACCTGACGTCTGCAATTCATATTATATCCTGCTGCAGCCGCTGTCTCCTGTGTTCAATTTCAGCGACCACAATCATGTCATCATCATACCGCAGGTTGTTGACTTCATGCCCACCAGTTTATATTTCTGGTATGCTTTGTATTGATCTCATTATTATTTTGCTGTACACACTGAAGAAAAGCAATGGAAAAGCACTTTTTCTGATGCCCAGCAAATCATGAGTTGAGTTGAATCAAGAACCGTCACCACAGCTCTCGACACATTCCCATTCATGCTTCGTCATCATCTTCAACAGCCAGCGAAGAGTCCTAATACTGATAATTCCCCTTGCAGTATAATTATGTGTCCGTCTGACCTGTTCTCGGAGTACTAAGTGTCGGCCAGATCCTCTGGTCACTCTTCGCTGCATGTCTCTCCAAGCCATGATGATTTATCTGTTCTTCCACACTATAGACATGATCCCACAGAGACCTGCCAACGTCTGCCTTCTCGTGCACCGATACCCCACCCAGCGGTGCTGACCCAGCCAGTATATCCGCCTGCTCGTTTCCCACGACGCCAGTGTGTCCTAGGGAAAAGATCCATTGAAGATGTTTTAATTTGAAGCATGACACTCTCTCTGCACGAAAAATGCCCGTTTTTCAACGTTCTCAGCATGCTCTGTGAGTCCGTTACAATCGCGACATGTGTGTGCTGTTTATCCTCAAGCCAGTGGAATGCCACAGTCACTGCCTCCACCTCCATTCTCAGATTACATGTGGCAGTATCATATGACAGACTCTCTCACACTAAATATCGTTCTTTGCTTCTTAGCACAGAGCCATCCGTATAGATGATTACATCATCTGGGCGCGAATTGTCTTGAATCAATTGTTATACTAAAGTATGAAACACTTGATGATGATGGTATTGATCATGATATTACAGTCATATTACTTGTAAATATTAGAACATATTACACCATTAAAGAACTATTTGCGGACGATCAAGCACTAATAGCAAGATCAAAAGCAGAATTACAAGTCCACATAAACAGTCTAAACGAAATGTGCAAGAAACATTACATGAAAATTAGCAACAGTAAAACAATGGTAATGACTATAACCAAAGAAGAAAAAAACCAACAACGATTAATCTAAAAGCACGCAGTACTATGCAGCCGGTTTTTGAGGACTGATAAAACTATGGGATAAGTGCATCAATGTTGGTGGACATTATGTTGAGAAATAAAGGGACATTGTATTTATAAAAATAGACTGGTTTCAAGGTGTTATCATAGTTAGTTATTTTTCTACAGCCATTTGTGACCTACTTATTAACTTACCCTCGTAGTAAAGCGTTACAACTACTCAGGAAGTATAATATCATAAAATGGCAAATTAGAAGACGAAATCGAAAATGGATGCAATAAAGCAAACAAACTCATTGGACAAATGGCAACACTACTAAAGAACAAACACGTATCAATCAATAGTTGCTAAGAAATCACTCTGCAGCACAGTTTTCCTACCAACGTGATGTCTTACGACATGTAACTGGATTTGAGTATGTCAACATACAAGCCCGGACAGAACACAAGGGCAATGGAATAGACGTAGACAAGACATTTGATTTGAGGTAGTGCAGTCATCACTAGGATTGTGATCAGCTTAATGATTAGTGCCGTCATTACGTGGAGTGTGCTAGAGCAGTGATGAATGCAGTCATCTCTTGAAGTGTAATAAGGGTCATGATTAGTGCACCCATCACTTGGAGTGTGATCAGCGTAGTGATTAGTGTAGTCGTCATCTGGAGTGTGATGAGCGGAGTGACTGGTGCATGGTGCAATCAGCGGAGTGATTAGTGCAGTGTGATCTCGTAGTGGCCACTAAGCTTAAAACACATCTCTTCTTGCACACGGATACCTCCTAAATTCTCCAGCTACGTTCCGTAGTTCACACACGGATATCTCCTAAGTTCTCCAGCTACGTTCCGTAGATCTCATACGGATATCTCTTAAGTTCTCCAGTTACGTTCCGTAGATCACACATGGGGAGTTCTGTCCCCCGCACTTTTTCTAATCTTCATCAATGATCGTGTAGCTAAACTACACCATGGAATTAAAGTGGCAATGTTCTCCAGCTTCTTTCCGTAGATCACACATGGAGAATCTCTACACGGCGTATTACCTTCCTGGCACCGGACACGGTACAAATGTGCACACGCCAGATCCATACTTCATCATATAGTCCATGCCGTGTGACGTTGATAATGTTACAGCATTACCCGGGGCACATTGTACAAGTGGCTATGTAAAAGTGGACATGTAAAAGTGGCAATGTAAAACTGGCCATGTAAAAGTGGACATGTGAAAGTGTGTAAAAGTGACCAGAACCATATATGCAACATATTCTTTTTGTGGATCAGTTTCCCATGTTTGGTATTTTGCCTGGGAAGCGGCCTATTCTCAATTTCCAATCACCAAAGATCTTTAACGTGTTAGTTTTTTCTTCTCTTATCCGAGATGTCCAGTTATTCGAAGACTACCCCAGAATTTGGGGAGCATACCATTAACAGATTCTTTATTTTGTATAAATCCACAGAATGAGTTGGTCTCCAATTAAGACTGAGTTCTTGCAGAAAGGAAACGTGTGACAATGACACCAGATAACCTCTTTCCTTTTATATAATTACCAGTTAATACCACATTATTCATTAGCCTCCTTTCGGGGTCTTATTTCACTATTTGCTTTGTCAATATGAGCAAATCGGTTATTGTAATTTACAACAGCGACAGGAAGTTGGCTATTTTTGAATTGTTATCTCAAAGATAGGCACAGACTCATGGCGGAAACTGTTTCCATTGAAAGGAAACGATTAATTGGAGGCTAAACAACAACGGTCTCCCTGGCCAAGAAGTTAACGACATTGTTCGTAATCCCGTATATCCACGTGGGGAAATCAGCAGCTGCGAGAATCGGCAGCGGTTGGCGCCGCTCTGGTAACTTACGGGGGTATGTGAGCTGGTCGTTCAGAAAGCAATGGCAAACTACTGAACGTAAAACTTGCCTATTACACCATCAGCAGCTTAAAATGCTGGTGTTGACTGCAACGTCCTGTAAGGGATATGCAACACTAAAAATGATGGTGTTGACTACAACGTCCTGTAAGGGATATGCAACACTAAAAATGTTGGTGTTGACTGCAACGTCCTGTAAGGGATATGCAACACTAAAAATGTTGGTGTTGACTGCAACGTCCTGTAAGGGATATGCAACACTAAAAATGTTGGTGTTGACTGCAACGTCCTGTAAGGGATATGCAACACTAAAAATGCTGGTGGTGACTGCAACGTCCTGTAAGGGATATGCAACACTAAAAGTGCTGGCGTTGACTGCAACGTCCTGTAAGGGATATGCAACACTAAAAATGCTGGTGTTGACTGCAACGTCCTGTAAGGGATTTGCAACACTAAAAATGTCGATAGTCGGATCAGATCGATTTCTGCTGCCATTTTCAACCGGTTCTGTGTTGAAGGAGTTACGGATGCAGTTCATAATCCCAAATACTGCGTTGGAAATACAGCTGCGGAAAATTTGGCGGTAGATCGCTTTGTGTGTGTGTGTTTTGTTTGTATAAATAGTATGAGTGCAAGTCGTTTAGAAAGCAATGGCAAACTACTGACGTAAACGTGTCAAGAAATCACAAACAGACAAAAATGCTGGGATTGACTTCGACGTCATGTTAGGGTATGCAACTAACTTTAAAAAAAAAAACAACAACATGGGAGTCACCGCAGTGAAGTGGCTGGTTCGCCTCTCTCGCGCTCCCAAACTCTGCGAGTTCGGGCTCTTTGTGACTCTTTCGGCAGAAAAGTGACCTAGCCATGTGATAAACTTGGTGAAATGAAGTCGATTCTTAAATGTTTAAAAAACGTGTTACAATCCCTAGAGCTATGCCGACTTAGCATAGCTACATGTCTGACGGGCCAAGGGATAGGAACCAGACAAGGAGAGACACACACCTGCTGCCTTGCAAGTTGACTGGGCACAGGAAGTCAAAGACAAGCAAATCCATTGCACACAAAGTCCGAATCAGGCGCACGATGCCATTGCACTCTTGGTCCAGACACATATTCTACGACCCTCACCTTAGGGATATAGCTGACCCCTCTTTAGTCAATATCCCCCGGATGTGATGGCCGGGCCGATACTCACCAACTGCAAAATGGATGTGAGATGCTGAGCCTGCGGCTCCCAGCCGAGAGATATGAGTGATCCACCGGATGATAGGGCCTGGCCGTTACTTGCTCTCTGCTGCATGGAGGTAAGGTTCTGAGCCGGCAGCACATGTAGCCTACCCCGAGAGCGTTACTAAAGGTGAAAAAGCGTCCGAGTCGCACAAAATAATTACGATACACAAGTCTCTATAAACAACTAACTTATTGAGCGTAATCAAGGGTGGAAAAACGTCTTATTAACACGAAATGGAACGCTTGGCTAGCGAATCCATTACGTGGAAGTCCGAAGCGAAAGCATACTGAGTGGACGTCGTCTCATTAACACGAAATGGAACCCTTGGCTAGCTAATCCATTATGTGAAAAGCAGAAGTCTGCTGAGAGGATGTCGTCTCATTAACACGAAATGGAACGCTTGGCTAGCGAATTCAATACGTAGAAGTCCGAAGCGAAATTTTGCTGAGTGGATGTCGTTTGCAGACTGACCGTTCCTGGTTTGCGTGGGGAGCGGCCATTGCTAACGAAATATCCAATACATGGAAGTGTTTAATTAAAGCAGCCATGAGCAGGACGTGCAATTCATTGGGTGAGTCCACTCTCAGAGCGCTATGTGCCGGCTCTGCAATTATGGAAACTTTCTTGGATGGCGGGGAATGCCCATGGACTGCCCTGCCTTCCCTTGAGGGTTGACAGTGATGTTTTCGACCGTTCTAACTTGACCAGCTGAGATGTGGACGACACCACGACAGAAAGATTCTAATGTCCCTCGAAACCTCGGGAAGGCAAATTCGTAAAAACGCCCGCAGAAGTCGGATGTGCCGCCCTAAAGGCTGCAAATAAATTGTCACAAAGCAAAAACGTCCAAGTGAAATGTCCCTCGTGCCCGGAATAGCTTTGACTATCATGTCTTCCGGGCACAGAGTTCAGCACACGTCCAAACCGAAAGCTAGCTGAGTGGATGTCGTCTGCAGACTGACCGTTCCTGGTTTGTGCTGTGTGCGGCCTGTAGCGAACGAAATGCCAAATACATGGAAGTGAGGAATTAGAGCAGCCATGTGCGGGACGTGGCGATTCCTTGGGTGAGCCCAGTAGTAGAGCGCCATGTATCGGCTCTGCAATTATGGAAGCCTCCTTGGATGGCGTTAAATTTTCATCGACTGCCCCTGCCTCCCCTTGAGGCTTGACCGTGAAGTCTTCGACCGATCTAACTTGACCAGCTGGGATGTGGACGGCACCATAAAAGTGAGAGGCGCCCAGGACTGCTAACCAGGTTTAAAAAACGCCCGCTAAAGCGCTAAAGTCGGATGTGTCGGCCTAAGGGTTTCGGCCCAAGGGTGCATAACACGACACACCGCAATTACGTCTGAAAAAAAAACACACACTCCGGATGAACGCAGAAGAAGAAGAAGAAGAAGAAGAAGAAGAAGAAGAAGAAGAAGAAGAAGAAGAAGAAGAAGAAGAAGAAGAAGAAGAAGAAGAAGAAGAAGAAGAAGAAGAAGAAGAAGAAAACCCGTGTTATTTAGCTAACATAATTTAACACATTCAACATGAAAAGTCTGTAAAAAATTGTGTCTTATCTTAACACTAACTTGATGACGAGAAAAGCTAATTGTTTAGTAAGGGACTCTTCATTTTCTGGAACAGGGGTTTCGGGGCTTTCAAAAACTAAGGTGGCCTTAAAAAAGAAATGCATGTATAGAATCATCGTAACAATTGTTTGTACAAGTAAACAAAAAAAGCGGGATGTAAGCGTCCCCGATTATGTAAAAGAAGCGGTAATCCCACTGTATATGGTGACAAGAGATGACCTTCACATACACTAGTCCACGGCATCGCCAAGTGAGAGACCACCTTCTCTTCTGAGTTGCTTTCCTTCTCAAGAAATGGGATATTAATGAAGAGACTCACCCACATCGCAGCTGTACTATGTGTACACGAGAACTATTAAGAGTTGTGTTGAGTTGTGCTAAGAAACGACATCACTGCACTCATGACATTCCCATACGCGCTCCGCCCCCTCGTTCAACAGACAGCAAAGAGTCACAAAACCTATCGTTCCCACCGCTATCTGATTGAAAGTTCTCCTTGTCTTCCCTCTCAGTTTTGAGATTCTACCAGAACCCCTGCCAATCCACCGCAATCTCATCCTTTCTACATACGGGTTCTCAGTCTGTTCCTCTACCTTCTCCACCTGGTTCCACATGCGCACGACCACCTTACCCTTGTTCACAGGTAATCGACCACCAAGAGGCGCATTCCCTGCCAGCCTATCAGCCTGTTCATTCCCCCCGCACTCCCGCATGGCCAGGGCAAAAATTCCATGCATTATTTACAATCTGTGACATCTGAAGCGAGGTGAGCAATTCCAAACGAAACATTCCTTTCTTTACTTTACTAAGCATACTCCTTGAATCCGTGATTAAGACGAAAACTGTTAGGAATAGGTGGCCAGTATTTTCTTCACTTTAGCAAGCGACGCGCTGAGGCATCTAACCGCGTCCAAGCCATGCTCACAAACAAATCCTAATTGAACTGGGAGTTCCCGGGAAGGTTAACCCGGTCAACAAATGCCCGCAGAAGTCGGATGTGTCGGCCTAACGGCGCAAGAACACAGCTCTGCTGTAAACAGGCACAACGCAGTCACGTCCGGAAAAAAAAATCCGGATGAACGCAGAAGCAGAAGAAGAAGAAGAAGAAGAAGAAGAAGAAGAAGAAGAAGAAGAAGAAGAAGAAGAGGAGGAAGAAGAAGAAGAAGAAGAAGAAGAAGAAGAAGAAGAAGAAGAAGAAGAAGAAGAAGAAGAAGAAGAAGAAGAAGAAGAAGAAGAAGAAGAAGAAGAAAAGAAGAACTGGGAGTTACTGATGTTAGTTGATCACTCGCCAAACCACAAGGGAAAAAAATGTGCAGGTCCGCATGGCCGAATGGGTAAGAACGAGTGTTCTTAAACACCCGTTGTGCTGATGCCAAGGTTAGTGGTTCAACCCCTACACCGGACAGCTGGACTAAAATGTTGACCTGTCGTTCTTGACTTGGGGACGTAAATTACAAGTACCTCTGAAGTCGGAGTGGGTTCGCCTGAAGGCGAGTGACACTGTTAATAGGGAATGCTAATCTACATGCAAAATTCAGTCCATATAAATAATGTGTATGGACTACGCTTGAGTTCAAAGCGAGCGAGCGCAAAAAAAAATGTAAGGTGGGAATCAACAGAAGTGGTGACACAGAGAAATCAGCCTTACGTTAGAACATACCAGGCAAGAGAAGCGCAGAAAAAAGAGAAAGGTGGATGTGTACAGTTTGAACAACCAGGCAACAAAAAATTAAACATATCAGCAATCTTTTTGTCCCCTACTGCCTTTGCTGTGAAGCCTCTCAGAAAGTAAGCGGATGCAATGTTCTGTGTTTCGCCTGTCTTATTGCTGATTAGAAGAACAATTGTCCCGAAGCAGTTTCTTGTTATGGGTTTGTGATGTGATAAGGCCTCCCCAGTTTGTAGGCCTGAATGCATTCGCATAGCAGGCGACGAGCCCAGGCGTCGAATTCATTAGCCCAGCAGGCAACGAGCCCAGGCGTCGAATTCTCATCCGATATTAAGCTAATATCACATTTAATTTCTTCAATGTCTCTTTTACTCCACCCAACCATCTCTTTCTTGGTCGTCCTCTCGCCTAGTACCACTATGTTCTCACGTATAACGTTATTGTCTATCTCTTCTTGGTTTTCTAGTTCCGTTTGTTATTCTTTGATCTCACATGATGTGATTTTACTCATGTTTCTAGAATTGGCGCCTGGTACTGATAACACAGCGCTGGAACGAATAAAGCATCTATCAGCTTAGCTTTTGTATGCATGTTGATAGATGAGTGTTTTTGGACAGACGCTATATATTAGATCAGTGGTTCTCAACCTTTTTTGGCCCATGCATCCCTTCACCATATAGTCAAAATGTCACTCCCCCCCTTTTTTGTATTTCCTCCCTATAAATCCCCACCCCCGCCCCCCGGCCTCTACACAGTACATGTAAAAATGGAAGTTAATTTAATAACACATACTAGAACAAGTCTAGACGTCTACGTAAAATGTGACTTGCGGGTCTACTTATGTTATAAAACGAATTTAAAAAGGGCGAGAAGTGCAGAACCGTAAAGTGTGGAGGGAAATAATAATATTAAGTAATCGGTTCTTGTATTAACGCGATCTTGAAATAATCTTAATTCCACTCATGGAAACCCTAAAATTTCCCCCTGGGTGTGGGGGTGGGGTGGGTGGGAGGGAAATTCCCCAGCGGTCCACTGTATTAGATGTTGTTTGCTTTCTGTATTCTTGTTTCCATGTCTCTATCCAGTTTTCAATCCTCCGTAAACATACTCCTTATTTACTTGCACTATCTAACTTGTATATCAACTTCATTAAAATTGCAGTGGTGAGTCATGATCGTTAATGTCTGTGCTAGACCAGGGAAATGAGGCAGAATGACCTAACCATTAAACAAGTACCACTCTTTCTGGCAAGAGAGTGCACTAACCATCACAGATCCATACATTCCTTGAAAGAGAATGAGTTAATCACACATACGTAACAGTTAATAACATACACCGCATTCCCATTCCATTGATCACGTTTCCCTACTATTCAGCCCTGCAGCTCCATGATGTATATCTCTGACACCGCACATCTCCATTGCCGCTTTCGTGTCTGTCCGGACGGGGTCTGCTAGAGGTAATTATACCCTTAGAACTGTGGCCAGTTTGACGATAGAAACAACCCAATGAGCAACATCACGTGTTGCTGTCATTTCTCTCGGAAGATAATGTTCGCAATGTCATTTTCGGGGTCGTTCACTGCAAGGGTAGCAACTTTCTCTTTCTGTCTGCATTTCACTTTCGTTTCACAATGATTTGCTTATTATTTGTTTTATTTAGCGGGTCTGGCCGAGGGTTTCCCCGTGCACCCAGGCCTACAAAATGACATGGTCCTAGCACTTCACATACCCTCATCAGGTTTCTGCTAATGTTTTCTGAACGAGAAGTCAACGTTTAAATCCAACTGACCGGCGTGCAAGATGAACCCACTACCCCGCCGTCAGCGCACTTGAAGTTTAAGGGCAAGTGCGTTAATTCTCCTGGCTGTGCTGATGTCTATGAATAAGCGGTATGTGTATTAAAACACGGAGACGACCCTGGAAGTCAGAAGAAAGGGTGAGTTCACATTTGTTTGCCCCAATACAATAATCCAATTCTCGGTAACTAACTGAGGGAAAATGATGCAATTTAGCATATAACCTTATCATTATGTACACCCAACAAAAATTTTTGTTCTGGAGATTGTAAGCAGATTTCAATGTTTATTTATATGCGGTATATAGTTTACGACCAGAGATGAAGTCCATATTATAGTTAGTTAGTTAGTTAATTAGTTAGTTAGTTAGTTAGTTAGTTAGTTAGTTAGTTAGTTAGTTAGCCGACAGTTTATCCTCATTGCACATTGAACCATTCAGTCCATAAGTGCTCGGATCCCCTCCTCAGTAAATCCCGCAGCGTGTAGCGGCTAACGACACCAGTTCTGTGTTGGTTTATTAATCTTCTTCGCTTCCTGCGTAGTGTTCTTGTTTGGCCACACCTCTTTTAATTTGCTGTTCTAGCATCCTGACCACGGTTGTAGATTCACAGTCATCACTTGGTTCTCGCAAACGTCATACTTCTCGTCAAGCATTTAGAAATGTCAGCCTGGTCCATGGCGCGTCCGCCTTCCACAGTAGCCTTACCCGCGAGCTTGTCAGCCAGCTCATTTCCTTGTACACCCGCATGCACTGGCACCAAAATTAACACACCTGTTGAAGAATATCTTCGGCTTGACCCATCCACGACCTTCCTGCAGCCCTTTACCTTCTTAATTTCACTGTGCAGTGGATGTTGTGTGTTTGCATTGACTCTGAGGTAGGCACGTGCTCTGCAAATTTGTATTCTGTCTCCAATGGTTGGAAAATCAAGAAGATATCGCATCGCCATGCATGCTGTATCTCTTGTACATCCAAGAATAATACGCATAGATTCGTTCTGTATCCCTTCAATCCTTTCCATCTGCTTACGGCTGAGAGTCAGGATCGCCATCGCTTACTCAAAAAAAAAAGACATGACCAGACCCTCGTATAGAAGACATGGATTTCGCTGCTCACAGTTTGCTGCCGCCATCACCCTCATCGCAGCGAAACTCAGCTTGGCCTTTGTTATCACCTGGTCTATGTGCTCATTATACGCAAGGCTTCGATCAAAACGTATCCCCAGGTAATTCATTGACTGCGTTCTTTCCACAGTCGCTGAATACAGATTTATAGTTGGTGTTGGAGTGTTGACAATATGGTTATTCAAAGATAAGCATGTTACTGCCACCTTCGTTGGGTTGACCATTGACCCAGATTCCACACACCAAGTGCTTATGCTTAGTTCTGTTTGTAACTCCATGGTAACCCGATCTCAATCCCTACCCTGACGATACAGTAACACATCGTCGGCATATGACAATGTCCTCCTAGGTCCAGTGATCTGCTCGCTGGTAATTCTAATAGTGTAAGCTGTGAAAAGCACCGGGGATAATGGTGACTCCCTCCGTACCATTCTCATTTAAAACATATAGAACTTGTGTGGGCTAAAATTAAAGGACAGGTGGCAGCTGACAATACTACATTCAAATTGTCTGACGTCAAGACACTAATAGTCCGAACTGTTAAATATTGATAAAAGCTACTGGAAACAAATGTGAGGACCATGTGTTGAAAAAGGAAGATCACTATTGGAGAAAGGATGGATTAAATGTTATGCAACCCAGAGCAGTCATCAACCTACTGAAATCGTCCGTCACAGATTAAGTTCCGGGCAGATCGCAGACATGAATCCA
Source organism: Cepaea hortensis (assembly GCA_963921405.1). Lineage (NCBI taxonomy): Eukaryota > Metazoa > Mollusca > Gastropoda > Stylommatophora > Helicidae > Cepaea > Cepaea hortensis. The sequence continues at coordinate 89,930,067 of OY992880.1, read as the reverse complement.
CATGAACACCTACTTTAATCATTTTTCTTCAACTATTCTGAAGAATTGCAGGCCCTAAACATGACAGCATGGGCACAAACAATACAACTTGTCAATGGCAACAGTTCATATTCCACACCGATGAATTTTCGCTTCCGCAAACCCTCAATGGTGATAAACAACTGGCGTTGAAAACAAAAACACTAAAAGCATTGAATACCAACAGAAGAGTAGTACTGCGATGGAAACTGACATATTGTGGTATAACAAGAAACGCGAGAACAAACAAGTTGTCAAATAAGGGGACAACACGCGAACATGGGAATCAATCTATAAACTTCAATGAAAGGAGGACCAACATCTTGCCGTTAAGTAGAAATCCAACTACAGAGACATTCACAGCTATATTCGTCATGCAAAACTCATGTTCCGTCTCTGAACGGTAAACAGCAAAGTAGGCAATCTTTTACGAAGACTCACAATGGTTCTATCACCCATGTGCACGTGTGAACAAACTACACAGACAGCTGAACAGATCCTTAAAAATTGACTCATGATGGTTGAACTGCGGCATCAACTCTGGTCACTCCATTCGCACATTAACGCACAGCTGTTTGGAAGCGTTCACCATCTCCATATAAAAAGCCAAATACATCCTGGTAACATGACTCATTCTGTATACATTATTAACCAGCAGCTGAAGAAAAAAGAAGGAAATAAAAATAAGGTAAGAAATATATTCCTTCTACTTTCCTTTCCATTTACATTTCGATTCCACATTATTTACATCATGCCTTTGTAAATTCTCTGTCATTTATGTGTATTGCACATTGCACCCACTCCCATACGAATGTGGATACGTCTTGCGTCGTTACCCGAATTGACATGCATTACTATCAAACAAGTTTGTTAGCGTGAATTCACTACATTTTCGCTAAAACATAAAAGAAACGTCGCCGCTTTCCTTTATTTTAGTTCTTTGAACCTATCAACGACATATTTTTTGGGTGGTGGTAAATATAAGACAGCAGGAAAAATTTCATAACGATGCAACAGACAGTTTTCATAAAAATTGATCGTGAATGAGGGCAATCATTTGTTAACGGACTCTACCAGTCCTTGCCTCGTTGCATAAATATAAGCGGTATGTGTATTAAAAGACGAAGTCAATCTTGGAAGTCAGAAGAAAGGGTTACATGGCAAGACTCCAAGACTGCGCTCAGATTCTATATCTGACGGTTTCTACTACCAGCGCTTGCCTCGTTACATTGACAACGTCACGCCTTCCTGTACTGGATCAATATATATTTGAGATAGTTTCGTTACATATGAGACTAGGAGGTTTTAACCCTTTTTCTACTCGTTCAGAGGCCATAGATAAGTGGTTCCATTGTGTGCTTAGAAGATCTGGAGCAGAGGATAAATATTAACACATACATAATCTTACCAGGAAAATTGGTTATTTTGCCGAAAATACCTTACACAGATGAACAAGATTAATGACAACTTATTGATATAAATCACCCCGAGGAGGTTAAGCCGGTCAACAAATGCCCGCAGAGGTCGGATTAGTCGGCCTAACGATGCAATAAAGCAGCTCTACTGTAAACAGGTACAACGCAATCACGTCCGAAAAAAAAAAAACTCTCCGGATGAACACAGAAGAAGAAGAAGATATAAATCACATCACTAAGAGAGCTGGTTCATTGTATCCTAAGAAGATAATTCACATAAATTTGCCACGCCTCGAGAAGGGGTATATTTTAAAATGCCGTGACAACAGGAAAGATAGGAGAAACTACACAAAGAATAGAGGAAATAAAAATGCAGCAGCATAGAAATATAAAATATACAACACGCATTTACTGTTATATATGTTTCAAAACAAATCAACACTCATATTAATACAAAGACATATACAATAAAGAATATAAATATCGTTCTTTTTCTTTCTCTCCCTTCTCTTTTTGTAAGAAATAATAATGTCCAGAACTTTCCAGCTTAAAAGGTTTTACATATGTCGATAGTTTCAAGTTTTAATGTAAGAAATGTAAACATATATAAAAAGATATCAATTGAAACGAGAAAAAGAGTGTTGAAGTGCTACATAGAACCTGTACTTTTGTATGGATGTGAAGCGTGGACAATGAACAGTCAAGCTGAAAAACATCTGATGGCTGCGGAAATGTGGATTCTGAGGAAAATGCAAAGAATACGATGGACAGACAGAAAAACCAATGAATAAGTCCTTCAAGAAACAAATGAAGATCGTAAACTGATTAGAGACATTAGACGTAGACAGTCAAAATTGTTTGGACATGTTATCGAAAGAAATGAATTGGAGACCATGGTGACAACTGGCAAGATCGAGGGGAAGAGAACAAGGGGAAGACCGAGAATAAATACGTGGATGGCTTGGCCACATGGCATGGTCGAGACAGGAACACGGAGCTGATCCACGACTCTGGTGATCGAGTGAGATGGCAAAACATGACAGCCCACGCTTATCGGCATGGCACATGATAATATATATATATATATATATATATATATATATATATATATATATATATATATATATATATATATATATGGTTTTATAGAAGAATTATGAGGTTACTATGCATGGATGAAAAAATAATGAAAATATGTTGAAAAAAGTTAATTAATAAAAAAGAATGGGTTACTCCCATAAGAAAAAGACAATCTACATTCAGACACGTCATCAAGAAAGGAAGACTGGAGTACGTCGTGACAACGGGGACGTTGGTGGGGAGGAGAGACACGGTAACACCAATAGAGGAGATGTCGGACAGTTTGACATCATGGAAGGGGGGGGGGAAACATCGGTTTCAGAAAAGAGAAGTAGCGGCTGCAGCAGGATATAACAATAAGAAACAGAAACAATTAAGTCAATACTTACTTACTTAAAGTATTATGGATAATATCCATAATACCTTAAAGTATTTTCAGGATCCTCGCCGGTGCTACGGAGTTCGTGCACTGAGCTGAGTTTCTCCAGACTCAGATTTGAGTTAGGAAGAAAACGGAGCACTTATGGGTTGCACCCGTGTGCCGTGATGTTGATCCATCGACTAAACTAAACTAAACTAAACTAAACTAAACTAAACTAATTAGGTCAATGTAACTCCCCCGAAAAAGTGAGATATACTAAACACAGACGCAGTACATACCTTACAACGAACTCCACCACTACGGTAAAAACGTAAATCACGGTGTCGTGGGTGGGGGTAAAAAGAAATACAAATAAAATAAAAAACAATAAAAATAAGTATACCACGACACAACTAACGACGTTGCGGTGATACTAATCTTCATCAGGAACACACACACACACACACACACACACACACACACACACACACACACACACACATATATATATATATATATATATATATATATATATATATATATATATATCATCTCATCTCATCTCATCATGTTCCTCTTGTACCTTGCGGTGTCGAGGTGAAGTATAAACAACGGGAGAGTGCCCACTTATGGGCTTGATGTATCAATATTCCCATGGACTCTGTTATTCCCTGCGTCCATCGTTTACATGGTCGGCCTCTTCCTCTGTTTCCATCTGGTCTGTACATCATTGCTTGTTGTGGTGTACTGTTAGTTGGTAACCTACCTGCATGGCCAAACCATTTGACTTGCTGCTTTCTAATAATAATACACACACACACACACACACACACACACACACACACACACACATATTTTTTTTTTTTAAATGTTGCATTTCCCTTACAGGACGTTGCAGTAAACACCAGCATTTTCAACTGATGTTGATGTACTAGGCAAGGTTTACGTTCAGTAGTTTGCCATTGCTTTCTGAACGACCGGCTCACATACCCCCATAAGTTACCAGCGCGGCGCGAAACGCTGCCGATTCTTGCAGCCGCTGTTTTCCCCACGTGGCTATACGGGATTACGAACAATATATTATATATAATCTCCCTGGCCAAGGGGGTTAACGACATTGTTAAAATATATAAAATTCAAATATATTTTATTATTATTATTACGGCCTATGCGACGTTATAAGTGTAAATATATGCGCAAGACAGCTAACGCGCACAAAAGGCAAAACACATAATACACAGACATACAAACGGAACCACTTGTAAATACATTAACAAAGACAATATAGAAATGATACAGCCATGAACATATATTAAACACTAAATAATCGGCTAAAGACTCCTATTGGACTACCGTAACTATATATTTATATATATAAAAACAAGAAATTAAACAATGTGTAAAAGAACTCGAGAGCAAGTAAACAAATTATAATCACAACTAATTTATAATACATTATTTACCAAGAATCCACGTAGCACCAGAAGCAAATAGCAAGCAGTGACTGATAACTGCCTTATTTCTGTGTCCTTAACCCGAAAGGGAGAATACTCATAGAATCAAGCTATGCTCAATAGCCGCCCTTCGACAAACGGGAATGACAACCGCGAGCCCAGAAACGCATCTTTTATTGAAATCATAAGGCGCACCGGCCAATTGTCGAGCGGGGACCCCTGTCCAACCGATGAGAAGCTTTTGCACTGGGACTTGCCCGCAATCCGTTCTAGCCCCATATTTTCTACACCAACGGGTACTCGATGGGTGATATGGTCAGTATCCCGCCTTTATTCCCCAAGAAATTTCAGAATATTCACTTTAGGCTGGGTCGACCTGGGGGAAAAGTTAGATTCGAACACATGAACGCCTGTCTGGCAGGCATGCGCAATGCTACTAAGATTTATATTCTTATCTCAATTTCTGTTAGTTACGCGCGCCCTTGGTAGGGAGTCTCGTGGTTTGTGACGTGTTTGCTGTCAAGCAGTGTTGTTTGTTTGACAGTTGCAATATTGTACATACTGAGTTTCAGCATTAACTGATTTTACAAGATTGATTGATTCTACAATATTGATTGGTTCCACAAGATTGATTGATTCTACGAGAAGCAATGATTCTATAAGATTGATTCTACGAGATCGTATGATTCTATAAGATTGACTGATTCTGCGGGATTGATAACAATTTGACCCCCGTTAACTTCCATGTTGTAGAGAGAGAGAGAGAGAGAGAGAGAGAGAGAGAGAGAGAGAGAGAGAGAGAGAGAGAGAGAGAGAGAGAAGGGGGGGGGGTTAAGGAGGAGAGAGGAATTAAAGGGGAATTGAACAAACTGTCCATATGTACTCATACGTAAACATGTAGAGACAGACTTATAAAGACATACATACGCGAACACGCAAACACAGACATACACATACAGGCAGACAAATTGGTATACGAACAGACAGACAGACAGACAGACAGACAGACAGACAGACAGACAGACAGACAGGCAGGCAGGCAGGCAGACAGACAGACAGACAGACAGACAGACAGACAGACAGACCATCTCATGAAAATATATAAGAACATTAAATTAAACAACAAAAGATTTTTGGACACACAGTAAAACATAAAACTTGAACTTTGACAGGGATGGAAACATACTATGGAAATGAGTAAAAGTCATAAATAATGAAGGACCGAATAACATAGAAATAACAATTAAACAAGGATATATCATACTGACAGTTGGAAAAGCTGCAAAAGCAATGAAAACATACTATGCTAGAGCAAACAGCATTGCTGTCACAACAGAACATTAAAAAAAATGTAATCAAAGACACACTGGCATTATAATAATAAACAGATATCAGCAGAACATCCGATGGAAAATTTTCTACCAGAGTACACACCGACTCCTTTTCAGATGACCGAGTCAAGTGGGAAGAATAAATGAGCAAGGCTAACATTAGGATGCAGCAAGTCCTATTAATGATAGAGGAATGATAAAAAAAAACACATTCAGTGAGTATCAGTTAAGTTTAAAAAACCAGTACTCTAAATTAGTGTTCAATGGAAAAATACTGCATTAGCAGTCCAAAATCATGGAAAGCAGATAACATATGGAGGATGAAACCAAGCCTATTAACACTCTGGAAACGTTCACATTTCTACAATTAATTCAAGACAGAAGAGATGCAGAGCCCCGAAATAAGAAGAAACATTTAGAAGGCTGACAGACCACCCCACGTATCAAAGGTTTAATGGTCTTGAAAGGGACAGACAATAGCGAAACAGCTTTGCAGATTGTACAAAAAAGAAGTGATCAGGACAGATTCTACTTAACATATCAATAGCCAAAAGCATCCAAATGACACAGGTTCCCAGATGTGAGACAACAGCGCCTGCATGGGATAACTGAAAGCATTCCTATGACTGAGAAAAAGGCATACAGAATGAAATATAAAGAAGAAAACTTACCCTAAACTACATACATACACAAACAGTACTCAAGTAGCGTCTGGATTCATGCATGTATGGATGGGAACGCGCCACCCTCTCTAAATCCTCAATAGGAAATGGAGGTGGAGGTATTCTCCTGAACCAACATAAAATAGACTAAAGAAAACACCCAGTGACAACTGGACAAAATTCAAGTAACTTAAGAGCAGACAGAGGCCGTAAGAACTTTTTTTTTAAAGTTGCATATCCCTTACAGGACTCTGCATTTAGCAGCATTTTCCAGCTGCTGTTGATGTTCATGGCAAGATTACGCTCAGTAGTTTGCCATTGCTTTCTGAGTGACCGGCTCACATACCCCGTAAGTACCCAACGCGACGCGATCCGCTGCCGAATCTCGCAAGGATATACGGGGTTACGGAGCAAGCCTTAAAAACCGGAGTAAGAATATTATTGATTGAGAAAGGAATCACACAGTCCTGTTCACAGAGGCAAAGACGAAGAAGAAGAAGAAGAAGAAGTAGAAGAAGAAGAAGAAGAAGAAGAAGAAGAAGAAGAAGAAGAAGAAGAAGAAGAAGAAGAAGAAGAAGAAGAAGAAGAAGAAGAAGCAGAAAAAGAAGAGGAGGAGGAGAATGAGTAACAGCTGCATAAGAATGGGACGCAGAGGTGTTTCCGAGGCACCAGGGCCAGGTTCTATACTGGCCAAGACTTACTAACACGTCCTAGCCGTGCGTGCTGAGCAACAGCTCTCTTTAGTGTCCTGACTAACGTAGTAGGATCGCTGATTCTTCCGAAGTCGGAGTGTCTGCCTGCACGGCGTGGAACCACCAGTCTGCACACCAATAAGCCAGACATGGGACAACGGATACTCACGCAAACCTCAGTCCGGTATGACATCACACTGATGTTGGACAACAGGATGTCTTCATCCGACATACAGGACTTCATGGTGCCAGCAAACGCAAGCAAGCATGTATGCATAAGAATAAAACGAACAAGAACCAGAATAAGAAGATTAAGGAAAAAGAAGAAGAGAACGAGATGTTGGAGTATGATGTGTAGTAGCTAGAACACTCGTCCACCGACACACCAATCGTGGTTTCAATCTCCAGTAGTGACATCACTAAGTATTGCAGAGTTCAGCATGACTGTGGAGTGGAGTCTTCGTTAACCGGGCACTAAAGTCAACTAAAGAAGGTCGACGTAAGACTGACCCGCCATGTTGCTCCCTGTATGCAAGTTGAGGGTGGATTGTCGATTGCTCATAGACAGTGGCCACTACAGCTAAGCTAATCAATAAACGTAAATAGGACTAGTGCATTCGGTAAACGGCCTGGCCTGTTGACGGATCTGGACACAGATAAGCGCGTTTTAAGAGGAATGTGTACTATAATCGTAGAATCGGAAATTAAACAGAGGAAATCGCGCAAGAAATTAGGAAATTCACCATGAATAAAATATTAATAGCGGACATGAGAAACAATACGGAAACTGCTGTTAGCACATGTGTGTGTGTGTGTGTGTGTGTGTGTGTGTGTGTGTGTGTGTGTGTGTGTGGTTGTTTGTTGAAAAGATTAGGGGTTAAATGCCAGAGGAACGACTTCATTGCACCGGGTCTTATCCCATGTGGCTCAGTCCTGTTTCCGTTGAGCGAACCACCGCAAGCGTTGCACGGAGCGTAAATATTGCTCTCGTGAACCGATTGACGTAGCCGGATATGAACCCACGACCATCGTAGCAAGACTAAGACGGCTTAAGTACGCTGCTCATAATACACATGAATCCGAAAACGTATATACTTGTATATAGTACACAGCACAATACAGTCGGTTGCTGTTCTCTTACTTGACGTCGTAATCAACCTCAGTGGGGTGACTGTGATTTACACTGAAGTTTTAGTATGTAAGTAGTATGCCATTGATTTCTAAACGGCCGGATCTAATACCATTCCAAAAATCAACGCAAAGCGATTTGGTCCCAAACCTGTTATGGTTGACTTGGAATTCAGTATGTCGGGATTGTAACCTTTCATTAACGACCCAAGCCACGGACGCCGACGCTTGACACTACACACAAGATAAAACAACGAACATCTTGCCATAGTGACAGTTGTTATGGCGTATTCACTTGGAATTCACACCGAGGTTTTAATGCGTAGCCATGCTACAACCAATCGGGATAGGAAACTATAGTGAGGTCGTTGGCCATCAACATGGTAAGAAAACAATGGTGATGACAAATGTCTGCTGGGAGTATGTGGGCAAAATGATCTGCTCATGACAACAGCCTGCACGAGGCCGGACAAGTATTCAATGCCAGATCTCGACGTTCTCTACGGAAGGGAAAGGCTGGTCACGTGTTCTTCCCTGCACCCCGGTCTACACGAACATAATGACCCTAACACTTGACACACCAACCGCAGGCTGCAGTCTCGAAACCTTGTATTTTCTGTTTTTCTTTAAAGACACGTTCATTGAAAAAAAGAAAAAAACTATTTCAAACATTGAGGCACCCAATAAAAAACTTGAAATACACGAAACAAACTGAAGCAAAGACGTCAGATCAATTCGATGACCATCAAAAAGCAAAACAATACTACAGTGTCTATTTTTAATGACTGGGGTTTTTGAAAATATTGCCGTTTCAAGTTTTGTATTCACCCTCTGTGGAGTTCATGCAGCATAACAGATAAATACAAAACTTGGAACGGTAGTATTTTCAAAAACCCCACAGTCATTAAAATACACATATACTAGTGCTGTAATACTAGTGTGGGACTTCATTACAAAACCGCAACTAAACCGACGTGGCCACGCATCGCGATAACCACAAGGCAGTGATCCATAGAAAGCAGTATCGCTCAGCTATAACAGGGAACAATTAAAATGTCTCATCGCAAGCGATGGATAAAATGTACATCAGCAGCAATACACTCCATATGGTAAGAAGTTCAAGACACTTGATGATCGTGTGTGATAGCGAACCATAGTTGCCTACGCTTATTCACAAAGCACGTAATGATGATGCAAGAAGCGCAGACCTGGAGTTGGTTCTAGAACTTTCATAGCCTGACACTAAAAGGCAAAGAAAGTACAAAATAACTAAATGGACTATTTATTAGACCGTTGTTGTAGTTCAGCAAGCTCCCGTCTAGTCCTAGCTAGTGATGTACCAGAGCAAGGGCGGATAATTCTATGATTGAGAACTTGGCAGGTGGTTGTTTGCCCTTTGCGTACGGCTCTTAATGATCACGCAAATCTGTGATTTCCTGAGATTTAGTACAAACAAGTGTTTTCTTTTTCTATGTACAACAAGCAATGTCCGTGCCTGCCATTTGTTACAGTCAAGTAGTAATTGACGAGATGAAGCAGATTAATGTTTTAACAGAACTGACTAAAGTCGGTTAACTCATGCTCTACCAAATTACTCAACACAGCGTTTATTGGTTACACCAAACACACTATAAACGTCACTCTCCTTATGTTTGTCCGTTATGTCGTGCAAATGCTGTTTGTATGTACATTTTATTATATACGTGATTATGTCTGCATTCAGTATCTCAGTATTCAGTATCAGTTAAACAGGTAACTGTGGTTTCTATATACCATTTATTAGACACGTGACTCCCATTTCTTTGTACCATTTATTAGACACATGACTGTCATTTATTTGTACCATTTGTTACACACGTGACTATTGTTCCTATATACCATTGGCTAGACCAGGGGTCACCAAATTACGGCCCGCGGACCGGATCCGGCCCGCAATGTCATTTCATCCGGCCCACCGATGGTACTCGAAGTTCTATATCTATAAAATGTATGTATGTATGTATGTATGTATGTATGTATGTATGTATGTATGTATGTATGTATGTATGTATGTATGTATGTATGTATGTATGTATGTATGTATGTATGTATGTATGTATGTATGTATGTATGTATGTATGTATGTATGTATGTATGTATGTATGTATGTATGTATGTATGTATGTATGTATGTATGTATGTATGTATGTATGTATGTATGTATGTATGTATGTATGTATGTATGTATGTATGTATGTATGTATGTATGTATGTATGTATGTATGTATGTATGTATGTATGTATGTATGTATGTATGTATGTATGTATGTATGTATGTATGTATGTATGTATGTATGTATGTATGTATGTATGTATGTATGTATGTATGTATGTATGTATGTATGTATGTATGTATGTATGTATGTATGTATGTATGTATGTATGTATGTATGTATGTATGTATGTATGTATGTATGTATGTATGTATGTATGTATGTATGTATGTATGTATGTATGTATGTATGTATGTATGTATGTATGTATGTATGTATGTATGTATGTATGTATGTATGTATGTATGTATGTATGTATGTATGTATGTATGTATGTATGTATGTATGTATGTATGTATGTATGTATGTATGTATGTATGTATGTATGTATGTATGTATGTATGTATGTATGTATGTATGTATGTATGTATGTATGTATGTATGTATGTATGTATGTATGTATGTATGTATGTATGTATGTATGTATGTATGTATGTATGTAGGTAGGTAGGTAGGTAGGTAGGTAGGTAGGTAGGTAGGTAGGTAGGTAGGTAGGTAGGTAGGTAGGTAGGTAGGTAGGTAGGTAGGTAGGTAGGTAGGTAGGTAGGTAGGTAGGTAGGTAGGTAGGTAGGTAGGTAGGTAGGTAGGTAGGTAGGTAGGTAGGTAGGTAGGTAGGTAGGTAGGTAGGTAGGTAGGTAGGTAGGTAGGTAGGTAGGTAGGTAGGTAGGTAGGTAGGTAGGTAGGTAGGTAGGTAGGTAGGTAGGTAGGTAGGTAGGTAGGTAGGTAGGTAGGTAGGTAGGTAGGTAGGTAGGTAGGTAGGTAGGTAGGTAGGTAGGTAGGTAGGTAGGTAGGTAGGTAGGTAGGTAGGTAGGTAGGTAGGTAGGTAGGTAGGTAGGTAGGTAGGTAGGTAGGTAGGTAGGTAGGTAGGTAGGTAGGTAGGTAGGTAGGTAGGTAGGTAGGTAGGTAGGTAGGTAGGTAGGTAGGTAGGTAGGTAGGTAGGTAGGTAGGTAGGTATGTATGTATGTATGTAGGGAGAAGGAGGGAGGAGAAGGAAGGAGGAGGAGGAGGGAGGAGGAGGGAAGAGGAGGGAGGAGGAGAGAGGAGGAGGAGAGAGGAGGAGGAGGAGGGAGGATTAGGAGGGGGAGGAGGGGGAGGAGGAGGGAGGAGGAAGAGGGAGGAGGAGGGAGGAGGGAGGAGGAGGAAGGAGGATTAGGAGGGGAAGGAGGGAGAGGGAGGAGGAAGAGGAGGGAGGAGGAGGAGGGAGGAGGAGGAGAGAGGAGGAGGAGGGTGGAGGGAGGAGGTAGATGGAGGAGGAGGAGGAGAGAGGAGGAGGAGGGAGGAGGAGGGAGTTCGCCATTCCGAATTCATACTCGTCTAGTTTCTGTGATTTCGGTCCTTCCATTGATTGTTCTTCCCTTCTACATGACTGTAGATAACTTCTTTACACATAAAAAGATGAATTGTTTTTGACATTGCCGTGTGACGATTCTGTGTAGTCACGTCATTTTCTTCGCTTTTCCTAGCGTTGTGGTTCAGGGATTCTTTGATCTCTTCTATTTACGTACGTATTTAGGAAGGGGGAGGAGGGAGGAGGAGGAAGAAGAAAAAAAACTATGACAATTGGCAGCGCGGGAATGAGAGGAAGACGTGTAGAAAATTTCATCTCAATCGGATAGACCGTTCGCGAACGCATAAATGACATACAGACATACATACAGACAGACGGAGATTGCCTTATATATATATATATATATATATATATATATATATATATATATATATATATATATATATATATATATATATATATATATATATATATATATATATATAGATTGTACCCAGATTTTCTTGTTTATTGTAATGTTTGCTTATTTCGCGCCATCCAAAGTCCTTCCCCGGCTCGTGGTAGCGCCGCCTACGCTCTGATATTACCATGGTTTCCATGGCAACACACACACACATCTTTCCCTCTCCCAGGTGCGTCCGGCTGTCAACTCAGGTCCGATGCTCCAGAAATATTTACTTCTGTTTGCCAATCATCCATTTTATAGGCATGTAAACTACAAGTGTGAATAGAGGCAATAAAGTAGCAAACACAGAATAAAATGCCATAGAAGCCTCGTGTTATTACGAAAATATTCTTCCCTGCTTAGAAGAATTCCCTGGTCAAGGTGTTAATCGAGCTGGTCTCTAGGCCAGTGTTTTTCGATCTTGCTGTTGGAGCAGATCCTTACGCAAATGTTTACGTTGCACAGGGAACTCAGTGCGATGATCCAAGTGTCTGACCTACTGTATGTAATAAACCAGATGGGCAGACATGTTGCATTTAGGCGATTTCGGTCTGATTCGGCGGAACCCCTGGATGCCACTCGCGGAACCCCGGTTGAAAAAATCTGCTCTAGGCTGCTTATTTAGGCCGGTCCTATTTATATAGTTATGCGAACCTTATTATGAGATAAATTCTATTACCAAAGGTACCAATAAACTGTATATGTACCTTGGGTGAGCCGTAGCTTCACCAGTGACATCTAATTCTCTGCTTTTCCTGTGTTCGAATAGGATTTTAATTATGTTTCGAATTTAATGTCTTCTTCATTTTCAGATCCCGTGTACTTCACTCTTTATTATGGCTACTAAGAAAAGAAAAGTGGACGTCGAGTGTCGCGTTTTCAATTAAGAATGGGGAGTACAGTACTTCTTTGTGGAAACAAAGGACCAGAAAACCAGTTGCGTAATATGCAGCGAAAGTGTTGCCGTTTTAAAAGAGTTTAATCTTCGGCGTCACTACGAAACAAAACATCTATCAAAATATTCAAAGTTTTCTGGAAAGTTACGCTCTGAGAAATATGAGTCCATGAAACGTAGTTTAGAAACACACAGTGATCTCTCCACGAGAAAGTTTGCTGAAAATGAATCTGTCACTCATACATGTTACAAAATAGTGCACAAGATGGCAGAACGTGGAAAACCGTTTACTGATGTCAACTTCATCAAAGAGTGTATGATGGAGGTAGTAAATGATTCGTGTCCTGAGAAAGCCGATTTGTTTGGAACTATCAGCCTTTTGGCAAGTTCAGTTTTGCGAAGACCAGAAGACTTGGAGGAACATAGTGCTGCAGATACGTGAGAAAACTAGGAACTTTTTGTGGTATTCTGTGGCGCTGGGTGATTCTACTGATTTCTCGAGTACGTCACAACTTCTCGTGTTCATTCGTGGTGTCAATTTGGACTTTCAGATAACGGAAGAGTTAGCATTCGTTTGCAGCATGCATGGAACAACAACTAGAAAAGACATTTTCATGGAAGTGCAAACAGTTTTGCAAGACTTATAACCATTGGAACAACTTATGTCTGTGAGCAAACATTTTCAAAAATGAAGTATGTGAAGTCAACACATCGAACGAGATTGATTGATGAAGATTTGAAAGCAATTCTCTTGATTGGATGCAGCAATTCCAAACCACACATTGATGAGATCTTAAAAGCCAAATATCAGTTTCGCAAATCTCACTAACCTTTTCTGCTGCTTAGTTTGTGAGATTCGGATATGTGCACATTAACTATCTTTTTTCTAACGTCGCCTTCTTTGATAACATTTTTAGTAAATGAATATGTTGATTGTCTTTGTTTGTTTGTTTGTTGTCTGTTTGTTTTTATTTCGTTGTGTGTGTGTGTGTGTGTGTGTGTGTGTGTGTGTGTGTGTGTGCGTGTGCGCACGATTAACTTAGTTTTTCGTCTTGTTTACCAGAGCTTTCGTTTTGGCTTGCAAGTATTGTTAAAGTTAGTTGCATATTCTTTACAGGAAGTTTGCAGTCAACACCAGCATTTGTTGCTGTTGTTGATATCTTGGTAAGTTTACGTTCAGTAGTTTGCCGTTGCTTTCTGAACGACCAGCACCCATACCATTGCGTAAAAAACCAACGCAACGCGGTCTACTGCCAAATCCCGCGCTGCTGTGTTTCGAACGCGGGTATACGAGATTACGAACCACGTCCGTAAGGCCTTCGCCACGGAGACCGGCGCAGGTATTCAACAGAATGAGTATCCGGCCCGCGCTTGTAATTTTGTCAGATATCCGGCCCGCCGTGAAAAAAGTTTGGTTACCCCTGGGCTAGACACATGACTGTTATTTCTATATACCATGTTAGACACATGACATCTGTTTCCCTACACCAACTGTTAGACACATGACATCTGTTTCCCTACACCAACTGTTAGACACATGACATCTGTTTCCCTACACCAACTGTTAGACACATGACATCTGTTTCCCTACACCAACTGTTAGACACATGACATCTGTTTCTCTAGACCAACTGTTAGACACATGACATCTGTTTCTCTAGACCAACTGTTAGACACATGACATCTGTTTCCCTACACCAACTGTTAGACACATGACATCTGTTTCTCTAGACCAACTGTTAGACACATGACATCTGTTTCTCTACACCAACTGTTAGACACATTACAGCTGTTTCTCTAGACCAACTGTTAGAAACATGACAGCTGTTTCTATAAACCAACTGTTAGACACATGACATCTGTTTCTCTAGACCAACTGTTAGACACATGACAGCTGTTTCTCTACACCAACTGTTAGACACATGACATCTTATTTCTACACCAACTGTTAGACACGTGACAGCTGTTTCTCTACACCAACTGTTAGACACATGACAGCTGTTTCTATACACCAACTGTTAGACACATGATCTAGTGAGTTCCCTTGAAGCAAGATGGCGGGACATTTTTTCGTCCCGTAAAATGGAACGTGTTTTTTCCGAAATGTGTATGGATTAAGTGTTTTTTTTCGTGGTGAAATGGAGTTCGGACCGTGCAACGGAGTTCGTGCACTCGCGTCCGGTTTTCTTTCGGCGTATCATCGGCGCCCGGTGGCGATAGTTAAGCCTAACATGACGGCCAGACGACCAGCTAGGACACAACGTGGTAAGAGGGCGGGCGCGCGCAGAAGGCGCTTAAAATGTGACAGATTGGGTATCGGAAATGTTCGAGTACTGTACTGGAACTGTGCATCATTTAGTCAACGCCGACCTATTCTTGAAAAACTACTCTACGGAAACGATATTGTAGTCTTGCAAGAAACACAGCTCACCGACGGAACAGTCAATGTTGCGGGATTTCAGGGTTTCTTTAACAGGCGGCACCTCGGACAGGCCATTCTGGTCCGCGACAACATACTAGTGTCTGAGATCGATATGTCCGCCTGGAACAGCGATGCCCTGCAAGTGCAGGCATTAAGAATAATGACACCAGTGCAGCTTGCAATCGTTAACGTCTATGCGCGAAATGGGAAGGTCGACGTGCGACAATGGCAGAGTGTGTTCGATATGGATGAAAGGCATATCATCTACTGCGGGGACTTCAATGCCAGAGGCAGTCAATGGGGGAATTGCATCACCAATAGACAGGGAGAAGATTTGGAGGACGCCCTGGCATCTGCTGCCCTAATCTGTCTGAATGATGGGAAGGTCACTAGAATGGCCACTCGACCAGGCGACTCTGACAGCATCATTGACTTGGCTCTGGTGTCGCCCACCATCGCACCAAGGTGCCGGTGGGGCACACTGGGATACCACGATAGTGACCACTACCCTTGTGTCATCCTGATCAAGAAAGACGGGGCCATGAGTCAAAGAAACAAGACCAATGCCTTCCCGTACGACACCACTGGTCAAGACGCCATAAGCAAGATCAGAAGAAGGAAACTAACTTCCTCCCGTAGGAGACAAGAAAGATGGCTGCAGCCACCATGGTGGAATGAAGAGGTCGAGAAGGTGTGGCTGGGAAAGAGGCAGGCTGTCAAAGACTGGCAAAAGGCCAGAAAGGCTAACATGCCACAGGTTGAGTTGGCGAACCTGAAGACTGAGGTCGTTAGGACGACGACTTTATTCAAATCCTGCGCCAAACAGGCCAAGGCCGACAAATGGGACGAGTTCTGCATGAAGGTGTTCTCCGAGCAATCTCTTACGACATTCTGGCGCCTCCACAAGAGCATGAACGGTGCTGCACAACGTAGGGGTATTCCAGACTTTCAAGGCACAGACCTCGCATGGAAAAAGTCGGATGCGGATAAAGGTAAGGCCCTTCTTGCACGCTACATAGAACAGACTGACCAGAAAGACGAGCCCGCCAGACAGAGGACCACAACAACACTCTCTCAGTTGTGCGAGGGGGTCGGGACAGACTAAGAATGGACAATCACAGTTGAGATATTGCGTGCGATGCTCAAGAAATCACCTAACACCGCCCCAGGCCCAGACGGCATCCGATATGGTGACCTAATGGTGATATCAGATGATGACATGGAAGAACTGGCCAGAGAATTCAACACCAGTATCCAGAGGGGTCAGGTCAAAGAAGAATGGCTACACAGCTACTTGCTGCCGCTGCCAAAACCGAACAAAGACCACTCCAAGATAAGCGGCTGCAGAATCATTACGATGCAGAATACTGTTGGCAAGCTACTGGAGAAAATTGTAGCACACAGACTTGCTTGGGACTTGGAACAGCTCGGCTGCTTCCCGCCCACACTTGGAGGATACAGACGCAACAAAGAGTCATGGCTGAATGCGGCGGTCTTTGCTCAAGATGTTTACGAAGGATTTCAGGTCAGAGAAGAGACATGTGCGGCCGCCATAGACTTAGAGGACGCATATAACAGAGTATCTTTCGAGCATTTGATGCAAACCCTCCTCAGACTGAAAGTGCACCCTCACCTTGTACGATGGATAGCTGCAGTTCTACTCCAAAGGAAGGTGGTGCTAAGATGCGGGAGTTGGTCTTCTGAGCCGATAACGATATGTCCAGGATTGCCACAGGGTTCACCACTGTCACCAGTACTATTCAACGTGTATACGGTGCCGATCACTGAACAACAGTTGGATGGGAGGGGTAGGACTCTATCATTCGTTGACGACATCCTCGTGTATCGACAGGGTCGAGATAGACAGGCGGTTGCCAACTATATGCGGGTCGAGATAGACAGGCGGTTGCCAACTATATGCAGGGCGAACTAGATCGAATTTCCTCATGGTGTGCTGATGCCGATGCCCTTGTCAACCCTGCAAAGGCAACGGTTACATGGTTCTCACTAAACAACCATATTGTGAAAACAGACCTGCCGGCAGTAAGAATGGATGGGAGCATTCTGAGTAGAACCCAGTCAATGACTTATCTTGGCGTGAGGCTTGATCGTAGCCTGTCCTTCAGAGATCATGTCGATTATGTCATAACGAAGGCTCGAAAAGGTTTGGCAGCAATGAGAGTCATGGCGACTGCCAATATCGAGCAAAGACTGCTATTACTTCTGTTCCAAGGACTTGTGCTTTCACGCATCGAGTATGCCCTGGCCATCCTCACTGTCAGCCCTACACAGATTGGAAGACTTGAAAAGGTACAAAACGAAGCTATGCGCATCATTTTGGGCTGCACGAGAGACACCAGCTGTGTAGCAATGAGATACCTCCTTGACTTCCCGACAATGGAACACAGGATCAAGATCTGGAGAGCTCGTGCATACTTAAAAATAAGTGCAGATGAGCAGCACCCTCTGCATGACGCTGTATTCAGAGAAAAGGGTGACAGGCTAAAGAGGGGCAAATCATGGATGGGTCGGGCGGAAGATGTCGTCGGACAGGTCTGCAGTCTTACCAGTATCAACCCCGGCAAGGAATGGGTGCCGGTGCCTCCAGCTTTTAAGTGTACCTTCTCCTGCATTATCACACTCGACAGACGGTGCAGAGAGCAGAACCCTGCCGCTGTCAATGCAGAGGTTAACGCGCTCATCTATGATCACTCAGATAGCCCCGAAGTGCTCATCTATACAGATGGATCTGTTGTAAAGCAGCAGAGAAGTGCGTGGGCATTTACAGCCCGTTCAGCGGGCCGAACCGTTCAAGAATCCAGTGGTGCCCACTCTATGACCACGAGCAGCATGACGATGGAGGTAATGGCAGTTACACAGGCTTTCATATGGCTGGAAT
The DNA here is from genome assembly GCA_963921405.1 of Cepaea hortensis. Lineage (NCBI taxonomy): Eukaryota > Metazoa > Mollusca > Gastropoda > Stylommatophora > Helicidae > Cepaea > Cepaea hortensis. Next base: position 89,911,665 of record OY992880.1, on the reverse strand, counting down.
CACAGCATTATACCAACGTGTGTGTACTAAGTGATTCAATGAGCATGATTCAGAAGGTCGAAGCTGGATCTGTACGTAGACTGTGGACTGAGTCGCTGCGGAAGTCCGTTGTCCGCAAAGTCACCTTTATCTTCGTCCCGGGACATGCGGGAGTCGAGGGAAATGAACGAGCTGATAAATTGGCTGGCTCTGCACCCCCTGTAGATGGCCAGCCCATGGATCGTGCCGATGTTATTAACGCCCTTAAAGATATGGCGAGAACAGAGGATTTTGACGCCAGTGATTCCACATCGCTTTCCAGGATGAAAGACCTGGGAGTAAGAATCGGCACAGCCAGACGCGAGAGGTACATCGGGAAAACAAAGCGCCTCGTCAACCAACACAGAACTGGCACTATTAGCCACCGGACGCTGATGCATATGCTGGGGGGAGGATCTGAGCACCTATGGACATGTCCGGAGTGCAACGAAGATACCCCAACTGATAACTAACTAACAACTAGACACATGACATCTGTTTCTCTAGACCAACTGTTAGACACATGACATCTGTTTCCCTACACCAACTGTTAGACACATGACATCTGTTTCTCTAGACCAACTGTTAGACACATGACATCTGTTTCTCTACACCAACTGTTAGACACATGACAGCTGTTTCTCTAGACCAACTGTTAGACACATGACAGCTGTTTCTATACACCAACTGTTAGACACATGACATCTGTTTCTCTAGACCAACTGTTAGACACATGACAGCTGTTTCTCTACACCAACTGTTAGACACATGACATCTGTTTTTCTACACCAACTGTTAGACACGTGACAGCTGTTTCTCTACACCAACTGTTAGACATATGATAGCTGTTTCTCTACACCAACTGTTGGACACGTGACAGCTGTTTCTATACACCAACTGTTAGACACGTGACAGCTGTTTCTATACACCAACTGTTAGACACGTGACAGCTGTTTCTCTACACCAACTGTTCGACACGTGACAGCTGTTTCTATACACCAACTGTTAGACACGTGACAGCTGTTTCTCTACACCAACTGTTAGACACATGACAGCTGTTTCTCTACACCAACTGTTAGACACGTTACAGCTGTTTCTATACACCAACTGTTAGACACATGACAGCCGTTTCTATACACCAACTGTTGGACACATGACAGCTGTTTCTATACACCAACTGTTAGACACGTGACAGCTGTTTCTATACACCAACTGTTAGACACGTTACAGCTGTTTCTATACACCAACTGTTAGACACATGACAGCTGTTTCTATACACCAACTGTTGGACACATGACAGCTGTTTCTATATACCAACTGTTAGACACGTGACAGCTGTTTCTATACACCAACTGTTAGACACATGACAGCTGTTTCTATACACCACCTGTTAGACACATGACAGCTGTTTCTATACACCAATTGTTAGACACATGACAGCTGTTTCTCTACACCAACTGTTCGACACGTGACAGCTGTTTCTATATACCAACTGTCAGACATATGACAGCTGTTTCTATATACCAACTGTTAGACATGTGACTGTTATTTCTATAAACCATGTTAGACTGTTGCTTTTATAAACCACGTTAGAACGTGACAGTTGTTCCTGTCATCTTTCAGTCACGTGAGTTGTTTCTATGTACCATTAGTTAGACAAGTGAATTGCGTTTCTATGCAAAATCTCTTAGACCAATGGTTTTTCTGTCTCTGAAATATCTGCACAAGCTTCATCGCTTAAAAAAATATAGCTCTATTAGCGTCTTCTTTTATTTGTGTGCTGATGAAAAATTTCCAGTTGTAACGTTAGTTCTCTCATCTGTGATTATGTTATTGTAAAGCAGCCCTTTTCTATGTTCTGTGTATTTTGCTTGTTAGTTAATTTGTTAATTGATTGTTACAGCTTTACTGCAGTTTAACGCATGCTATTTTTCGTTGACAACATTTCAGCATTATTAAAACTTGACCTAAGCGCCCAGGCCGATCCAGCTTACCATGGGTACTATGAGATGGTTTGGGAAGTAAAGGTGGCCGCGAAATATGAGCCCACCTACCGAATGCCCATTTGCGTATACAAATACGCGGCTAACACAGTAAACCCAACACGCTGCAATGACGTGTAAGAATGAGAAGACATACTCACCACAACCACTGTTCATGGAGTGAGTGATTCTGTTCTACAGACACGGCGTTATCCTCATCGGCGCTGCCTGCTTCCTAGGATGGGGTGAAATCTTTTGTGCATAATCTAGGGACGAGATAACCGCACTTATAGGCACATACGTCTGCAATATAGTTTTCTGATGAAAAACAATCAAAATAAAACTTTAAGTAAAAAAAAAAAAATAATAAAGGATCAGATTCTTTGACACTTACACTGGCCCGTGTTAGTAATAGTTTTTAGATTCGCCCCTCGTGATTACAAACAAAATATGCGAGGATGTAATTTTATTCTGAGAAATAAATTGAACGAAATTAGCGTTTTTGAAAAGAAATATCATGTTCTTTAATACAAATGAGGGAAATTCGCGGTAATAATAACTTCATAGAAACAAATTAGTTCTATACTTAGATGCGTTTCAGGGTGACACTTTTGTCTTTTCAAAGATCAGCTTTAGCTAACCATATACAATATTAACTGAAACTTAATATCTGTATATAAAACGATAACAATGTCGCGGCATCTCATCAGGTGAATTTTTTTTTTTGCATATCCTTTTACAGGACGTCGCTGTCAACACCAGCATCTTTCAGCTGTATGTTGATCTCTTGGCAAGATTACGCTCAGTAGTTTGCCATTGCGTTCTGAGCGGCCAGCTCACATACCCCGTAAGTTACCGATGCGTTTCGAACCACTGCTGATTCTCACCGTCATCACTTTACCGACGAGAGTATACGAGATTACGGAGAAAAGTCATAACCTCTAAGCCACGAACCCGCCATCAGGTGCATACTGCGGAGTTATACACCGTGTGAAGGGAAGTAATTAATTATAATTTGGCTGAAAAACAAACCATACATAGCCACAGCTACTGTTCAAAATGTACAAATGATTCACATTCCAACAGTAACAGTGACTATGTTTTTGTTATGTATTTCAGCCAAAATATGATTAATGTATTTACTTCAGCTAAAGTCGGATGTATCGACCTAAGGGAGCAAATAAACAGGCACATCGCAATTACGTCTGAAAAAAAAAAAAACACAACGGATGAACGCAGAAGAAGAAGATTCTATTTACTTCATTTTATATATAACGTCTGCAGTATACATTTGACGAGGTGCAGCGACATATGCCAGACATAAAAATTGCACAACTCATTTTTTATTGCTTGTTTCTTTAAATAAAATTTTCGAACAAAAACCATCATAGAATTAAAGAAAATTACCTAGCGCGGTAATGATACCATGGTCCAGATGGAACATACTTGGCAAGAATAAGTGAAAATGCTAAATTCCGTGCAGCTGATTTGAAGACGTTTAATGCTTCAAAGATAAAGATAACTACAAAGACGTCGGTGTTAACGATAACAGTAACACAATGTTTGGATTACGACAATACCACCGGCAATTTCCCGCGCCGTTCAGTATTGACGCGGCTTCAAACAAAAACTATAACTCACGTCAGGAAATCAACCTGCTGGTGGTTAATTATAAAACCTGTTATGGAAACAGACTGCTAAATTTGTTGGGGAGATGACGGTGGAAGTTTCTTGTTAACACAATCAAGCTGGCTAGCAAATCAAACTATATTAGGGAAGTTAGATGCCATTTCAACTGCAACCAATTTGGCAGCATACCGCATATGACTGGGTTTTAACGAGTTGGTATGGGAGCCGGTCGTTCAGAAAGCAACGGCAAACTACTGAACGTAAACTTGCCAAGACATCAACAACAGCAGTAAAATGCTGGTATTGACAGCGATGTCCTGTAAAAAAAAAAGATGTCATTTAACGTGGTCTTGTTAATGAATGTTATAAAGTCCTCTTTATCTCCCCCGATGTGTCTCCACCTTGACGTGGTGGGGGAGCTTGCGTGTCCCATCGACCCCATTTGCTTGCTGATGGATGAAAAACTACATATCGGACAGCTTATGGGATAGGGACCAGACTAAGAGAGACACAACCTGCTGCCCTGCAGGTGAGACTGAGGATAGCAGTCTAAAATTTAAATCAGGCGCACGAAGGCAGAAGTTCTTGGTCCGGACAAAACACTAAAGGCTCCCTGTCGAGGGCTGTGGCTGAACGCCTCTAAGCCACAAACCCTCGGACCTGAGAGCCGGGCCGATATCCACCTTTCGAAAAATAAAGGCGTGATACTGAGCAAGCTACATGCTCAGGTGTGATACAAGTTCGAAGGCTCTCAGCTGGGGGATATTAGAGATTCCCGGATGAGAGGGCCAGGCCGTTTCTCGTTCACCGCTGCACGAAGGTAAGGTGCTGAGCCGGCAGCACAAGTAGCCTACCTCGTGAGCGAGTACAAAAAGTCAAAAAAGTGCCCCAGTCGAAGAAAATGGCTGCGAAAACTGTATCTAACTCATAGAGAGTGTAGACGAAAGTGGAAGAACGTCTCAATGACGCATAATGGAACGCACGGCGAGCGAACCTATTGCGTGGTCCGAAGTCAAAAGCAAAAGCTTACCGAGTGGGTGTCGCTTGCAGTCTGACCGTCCCTGGTGTGTGCTTGAGCGATCAGGGGCAAACGAGTTGCCCAACACATGGAAGTGAGGGACTAAAGCAGCCATGAGCAGGACGTGGCAACTCCTCGGGTGAGCCCAGTCACAGAGCAATATGTGCCGGCTCTGCAATTATGGAAGCCTCCTTGGATAGCGAGGGAATGCTCATGGTCTGCCCCTGCCTTCCCTTGAGGGCCGACCACGATGTCGTTCATCGTTCTATCTTGACCAGCTGAGATGTTAGCGACATCACAACAGTCCAACGTGCCTCGAAACCAGAGGAAGGCTAATCTCATTAAAAAATGTCCGCTGAAGTCGGAAGTGTCGTCCTACGGGTGGCAAACTAAAAATTGACACTACGCAATTACGTCCGAGTGAAATGTCTCGTCCGAATGTCTCTCGTGCTAGGAACAGCTCTGACTACCTAGTTTCCGAATGCCGCTCTTGTTCGGAACAGCTCTGACTGGGTAGTTTTCCGAATGTCTGTTGTGCCTGGAAAAGCTCTGATGGGCGCAACGACAAGCACATGTCCGAAAACTCGCTGAGTGGATGCCGTCTGCAAACTGTCTGGTTTGTGCGGGAATGACCCGGGGAAACGAAGTGACCAATATATTGAAGTGAGGATTTAAAGCAGCCATGAGCAGGACGTGACGATCTCCCTCGGTGAGCCCAGATCCAGGGCGTTATGTGTCGGCCCTGCAACTATGGAAGCAACCTTGGATGGCGGAAAATGCTATGGACTGTCCCTGCCTTCCTTTGAGGGATGACCGTTGTCTTCGACCGTTCAACCTTGGCCAGCATGGTTGCAGATGGCACCACAAAAGTGAGAGTCTCCCAGGAATGCTACCTGGTCAAAAAAGCACGCTAAAGTCGATGTGTTGGCCTACGGGTTTCGGCCCAAGGGCGCATAACAGACACACCGCAATCACATCTGACAAAAACACTCCGGATGAACGAAAAGGTGAAGTCCTCTTTATTGCACGGCACAGAAACATGCACTATATATGAATAAGGTAAGGGTAAAAAAAAATTGTTTGCATATCCTTTACAGGACATTGCTGTCAACATCAGCATCTTTCAGCTGATTGTTGATTTCTTGGCAAGATTACGCTCAGTAGTTTGCCATTGCTTTCTGAGCGGCCGGCTCAAGATTCGAACCACTGCTGATTCTCACCGTTGTCACGTTACTTACGAGAGTATACGAGATTACGGAGAAAAGTCGCTAACCTCTAGGCCAGGAAGAAGGCAAGGTAAGGGTAAGGGGAACGGACATAAAAACAAATGAAAACGTTGTGCAAGACGCACATGAACACTGTACATTTGATTAGAGACATTCATTCATTCATTTAGTAGCTTGTCCCTTGCAGAACCTCGCTCCCATAACAACCTTCCGGAAAACTTCTCGGTCAAAAGCAAGATGTCACGCGTATCATCCATCTGGAGATCATTCGCCACATCCTGCACTCATCTACTCTTTGGCCTTCCTCTTCCTCGGCCACCCTTCCATGACTGTTCTCTCCAAACTTTCATTATGTTTCAAGTGACCAAAATATATCAGTTTTATTTGTTTTATCGTCTTTAGTAGCCAACCTTCTTCAATTTTCAGATCATGTCGTATGGATTCATTTGTTATTTTCTTGTATCCAAGATATTCTTTGAACACGCCTATAACATTTATATTCAAAGGCATTTATGCGCTTTTCAGCTTGTTTAGTAAGTGTCCAGGTCTCATAGGCGTATGTTGCAATGGGAAAAAGGCATGCTCTTAAAAACCAAATTTTTTTAGTTCTGTCTGTCTCCCTTCACAATGTATTCAGTGGTTTTTAGTTAGAATATTAAGAAGACACAGATTATGGTCGTCACTGGCAAGAAGGAAATACCACAATGTGATATACGAGTAGATGGGCATATTCTTAAACAAGTGAATCGATACTGTTATCTCGGCACAGTCATAACATCTGATGGGAGATGCCTTGAAGAGATTAGAACAAGAATTGCCATTGCGAAGGTAGCCTTTTGCAAGATGAAAAACATACTGACCATTACAAAGATATCAACTGAAACCAGAAAAAGAGTGTTGAGGTTCTACATAGAACCTGTGCTTTTGTATAGACGTGAAGCGTGGACAATAAGCAGTCAAGCTGAAAAACAAAAAATACCATGGACGGACAGAAAAACCAACGAGCAAGTCCTTCATTCAAGAAACAAATGAAGATCGTAAACTGATTAGAAACATTAGACGTAGACAGTCAACATTTTTTGGGCATGTTATGAGAAGAAATGACTTGGAGAACTTGATGACAACTGGCAAGATCGAGGGAAACAGACTAAGGGGAAGACCTAGAAGCAAGTACCTGGATGGCTTGGCCTTATGGCATGGTCGAGACAGAAACACGGAGCTGATCCACGACTCTGGTGATCGAGTGAGATGGCAAAACATGACCGCCCACGCTTACCACATGATGGCACAAGATGGATGGATGGAGTTTTTGAAGAGCAATATTGATCTTTTAATTTCTCTTATTGTGTCACCATTGTTTGTAATTAATGACCCAAGATATTCGTAATTTTCCACCACCTAACATTTTTCCTTATTAAAATATATTTCTTTCTCCATAATAGTTTTATCTGTATGCATTATGTTTGCTTTTGTTATGGTAAGATATAGGTTGTGATTTTTCGCTATTCTTTTGGGTTGAGGTTATTAGTTGTTCTATACCATTCTGTGATGTGGATGGTAATGCCGTATCATCAGCATATCGAATCTCGGGTATTTCACTTAGAGAAATTAGATGTTTAAAATTTTAAAAAAATGTTTGAACATGTTTAAGGAGTAGAAATATTCTTGAAAATTTGTTGACAGCTGGCATAACTGACCAGAAAAGAGCAAGGAATAAGAAAAAGCTAAACGCACGAATGGCTTGGCCACATGGCATACTCGACACAAGGACACAGACCTGATACAAGATTGGCATGGTGGTGTGAGGTGACGAACCATGGCATTTCCCGATTATAGGCCAGGCACGTACTGATAATAATTTAAACTTTAGAAACGCGGTTGTATAGACGAATCTAAGAAATATCACGACAGAACAAGAATATTAAAAAAGCATAATAACAACTGGGACTGGGGAAAATACTACTGAAAGATCAAGATGGAATAAATAAAGTACTTGGACCATATAAACACAGCTTCTGACTAAAACGTGTTAGATACCAAACCGTCCAAGACTCAAGGTATCAAAAGAAGACCCAGAAGACACGAAAATAGACCACTAAGATCAAGTGTCATAAAGTAGTGCCTGGCTCTATTTCATAGGGAACAGTATGAGTGAAGCCTCGTATTTGTAGACCGACCGACTCCGCATACATAAGGTGGCGTGTCGTGGGCACTTTTCCAATCTCTCTCTCTCTCTCTCTCTCTCTCTCTCTCTCTCTCTCTCTCTCTCTCTCTCTCTCTCTCTCTCTCTCTCTCTCTCTCTCTCTCTCTCTCTCTCTCTCTCTCTCTCTTCGATCTTGCTTATCTGTGCCTACCTATTCCAACTATATTGCTGGTGGTCTGATTTTATACAGCCCCAATAACACAACCACTGGGTGATTTGATCCTCAAATAAGTTGTATAACAATCAACCGTACTGACTCTATTTCATAGGGAACAGTGTGAGTGAAGCCTAGTATTTGTAGACCTACCCACTCCGCATACCTCATGTGGTATGTCATAGGCATTTTTCCAACCTCTGTTATTTTTACTCTCTCTCTCTCTCTCTCTCTCTCTCTCTCTCTCTCTCTCTCTCTCTCTCTCTCTCTCTCTCTCTCTCTCTCTCTCTCTCTCCCCCAACAATCTTGCTTCTCTGTGCCTACCCACACAATGTGTATTACCAGTGGGTGGATCTTATGCAGCCCCTATAAAACAAGCACTGGGTGATTTGGATCTATAAATACGTTGTATAACAATGAACCTTATTGGCTCTATTTCATAGGGAACAGTATGAGTGAAGCCTCGTATTTGTAGACCGACCTACTCCGCATTCCTCATGCGGTACGTCGCAGGCATTCCCCCCCCCCCCCTCTCTCTCTCTCTCTCTCTCTCTCTCTCTCTCTCTCTCTCCCCTAACATTTTGCTTCTCTGTGTCTACCTACATCACGTGTATTACCAGTGGTTGGATCTTATACAGCCCCAATAACTCAAGCACTGGGCGATTTGATCCCTAAATATGTTGTATAACAATCAACCATACTGACTATTTCATAAGGAACAGTATGAGTGAGGCGTCGTACTTGTAGACCGACGTAATCCGCATACCCCATGTGGTATGTCGCAGGCACTCCCCCCGTCTCTCTCTCTCTCTCTCTCTCTCTCTCTCTCTCTCTCTCTCTCTCTCTTCTTACATATACTTTGCACATGCCCACATACACCAGCATTTTGTCTGTTGAGCGGTGTCTATGCATGTATGTGCGTTCACGCGTATCAGTCCACCCAGACTTTAGGACTTGCCCCTATAATAACATATAGGAGCACATAATGGGGTTTTGGTTAGTACCACCACCAATCTTGCGCGCCTCATGCTTCGCTAGTACATCCACTGTGATTGCTCAGATACCCTTACCAGACCAGTTATCGTCCTGCCCTCATGCCCCACCCCCTTCCTTCTATGTGCTCACTGAACCGTAACACCTAGCACCGGGTATAAGAATACATCGGAGATTTTCTGAGTTGCTTACAGATCTGTACTGTGAGGTGTGTATGAACATTTTCTCTATTAACATTTTTTTCAATTAACATTTTCTTCAACTAACATTTTTTTCAATTAACATTATTTTTTCAATTCTCATTTTCTCTTCATTGCTTTAATTTTTTCATGCTTTTGTTCTTCTCGTCATGTCGTCACCTTTTGATGTAGTCACAGGAGATCTCCTTGACTGTATGTTGTGTTTGTGAATGTGCTTGTTTGCTGATGAAAGCTAATCGCCGCAACGTCCTGTTTGTGTCTTAATTCTGTTATGTAAAGCTGCACTACTTTATGTCATTTTATATTGTTTACACTTTCACAGCTTTACCGCAGTTCCACCTAATTTTATTCACTAAGATCAAGACACGTCTAGAGGAAGAATGACGATTAGTAATCATCCCTGAAGGAAACAACATTGTAAGACCGGGCGGGTACGCAATTACTCCAGGCCTTAAAAAGTGTGCCAATCTGTCCAGACATATAAAACCACAAGGATGAAACGAACAAAATTACAGCAATTCAAACATTTTCAAGGAAGCAGATATACGCATCTCCATTTACGAAAGATGAAGTACGAGATATACTATAAGGGTCCCGACTAAAACGAAACCGGTAAGTCAAACGGGGCCATTCGCCTCAAGGACTAATAACTGCTAACCAGTAAAACATGTGAATTAAACATAAAAGACACATTTATACGGAGACGAAGCCTTGTTACAAACCCTTGAGAATAAAGTCTTAAGACGCATCTTTGGGCCCATTAGAGATACACAAAGTGGAGAGGGGAAAAGAAGAAGCAACAAAGACATTTATGATCTGTTTAAGTCCCCGCTAATTACAGGTATCATGAAGACTGCAATAGACTGCAATGGCTGGGGCATATAGAAAGAATAGAAGATAATCGGGAAACAAAACTCGCTTACACTCAGGAAATAAATGACCGTAGACCCCGAGGTAGACCAAGAAGACGGTGGAGAGAAAATATACATACAGACCTACAAGCACTTGGAATCAGCGACTGGCAAGAGAAGGTCAACCAGAGAGACGAATGGAGACGGCTTGTATCTGCAGTAAAGAACCTCAATGGCTCGGAATGCTGAAGAAGAAGAAGAAGAAAAAGAAGAAGAAGAGGAAGAAGAAGAAGAAGAAGAAGAAGAAGAAGAAGAAGACACATCTACACAGCATGAGGCTTAATTAGTATACGGTGCTAGCCTCATTTTTTTAATATATACCAATCGATACTCGATGGGTGATGTGATCAATTTCACATTTTACTTTCCATGACATTTCCTGGTGCACATTTTAGGTTTGGTCGTCCAGGAAGCCACACTCAAACAGCCCCGCCTCGATGGGGATTCGAATAGATAACCACAGGGCCTGCAGCCAAATATGCTAACGCTTGTCCTGGACCGATTTTTACACCAAATCCACCCCGTTTTAGTCGTAATTTTTTAGATTCGCCAACTAGATTACCGGCTTCGTGGCCGAGGGGTTAGCAGCTTTCTCCGCTAACCCCGAATACTCTCGTCACGTGACGCGACGAGAATTAGCAGTGGTTCGAATCGCAAAAGTGACTTATGAGAGTATGGAGCCGGTCGCTCAGAAAGTCGTGGCGTGCTGATGAGCGTAATCTAGCCTAGGAATCAACATACAGCTGAAAGATGCTGGTGTTGACCGCAATATCCTGAAACAGGATGGAAACGCGGAAAAAAAAAAAAAAAAAAAACTAGATTACAAACAAAATATGCAAAAAGGTTCTTTTACTATAAAAAAAAAAATTTGAATGGAATTGACGTTTTTATAAAAAGAATCTCGTTGTTTTTAACAAAAATGAGGAAAATTTGCGGAATTACGTATTAACTCCTTAAAAACAAATTAGTTCTATTCTTAGACGCGTTGCAAGTCTGACTATGAATGTCCTTTTAAAGGCGAGACTTCAACTTAAAGGCTCTGGCCATATACAACATTAACTGAAACGTACCTAAATAAAACAATAATATCTAACAACAATCAACACAGCTGTATGGGAAAGAATAAACTGCAGTCATTGCACTATACTCCGGATAGAGCGTAACTGGCAAGAATAAGTGAAAATACTAAATCCCGTGCAGCTGACTTGAAGTCGTTTAATGCTTCAAAGATAAAGATGACGGGCCGGTAAACGACAAAGTCGCCGGTGTTAACGATAAGGCAATGTTTGGATTACGACAATACCACCGCAATTTCCTGCTCGGCTCAATATTGACTCGGCTTCAAACAAGAACTATAACTCACGGCAGGAAATCAACCTGCTGGTGGTAAATTAACAGAACGTTAAATAAATGGGGGAGGTGACGGCGGAGGTTTCTTGTTAACTCATTCTAGCTGGCTAGCAAGTCAATCAACATTAGTGAAGTTAGTCATTCAACGTTTTCTTGCTTATGAATGTTACATTGACTCTTATTTATCGCATGGTACAGACAGCATCGACAATGAATACATAAAGTGAGTTGACAGACAAAGAAAGGATTGAGAAATGTTTACAAGATAAAAAGGAAACCGTAAATTGATTAGAGAAATTAGATACAGAAAATCAAGATATTTGGCATATTAGGGAGGAGAAATAATCCTGAAAACTTAGCCCCAACTGACAAAACTGATGGGAAAAGAGCAAAGGGAACGCAAAGAGATAAATATCTAGATGACTTGGCTACTTGGGATATTCGGGACAAGAACCTAATAAAAGATAGGGTGATGGCGGAAGATGTCATACCATGACCACTCACGCCTATATGCACACCACATATTGATGGCATACCATGACCGCTCACGCGTATATGCACACCACATATTGATGGCATACCATGACCGCTCATTAGTATACAATGTAGGATTCAGGGCTTATTTGGAGGAGCCTCCTCAAATGACCTTGACCTCGGTTGATTTTCACTCCCCCTCGGTCATATAGTTGGGTAAGGGGTGGGTAAGGGGTGATATTTAACTCTTATATTTTAGGTTGTGTAGTAAACATGTGTGTACCACATTCACAATCAACATGAAGCACCCTCTCGGAGTGGTCAACAAGAAAACAGACCATTCATACTACTAAAAAACCAAACAAGAAAAGTTCGTTTTCATAACTTTTTTATTTTTCATCAATTACATGAAATTTCCAATAATGTGTAGAAGAGTCAACAAAATATTTTTATTGACATCACATACGTGTATTTTCATTGACAAAGTACATTCATTTTTATTGGTCATGACTAGTGACAAATGTGACATTGAGTCATTAATATAGACATTTCACACATATGACGACTTTAATAGAACATATTATAGACACCAAACAGTAGAAAACATATAGCGGCATTACCTAACAATTTCATTGTTTATGCCGTAATACTCTCAGCTGGATTTTTATCCCCTTGGCGCCGGGCATTAGAGACTGTTTCCCCAAATTGTTTAAAACAACTAACCGGTCGATACTCTATTGTCTGGTAGATGTGTGTAACCACCAACCCATGGGCTAGATACCACTTTAAAAGAGGGGTTGCTAATAATATTTTCTTCCCGAAATAACTACCAATCAATGTCCGTCGTGAGGTACTCAGTAGTTTATTTTTATGGCGTATTCTTTAATAAATACGCCAATATCGTCCCTCGACACTTCTGTGTTCTTAAAAAATAGGGGGGCATTTCGGCAAAGGACTCTTGTAAAATCAGTCGGGGTCTCTATATCGCACTCCACCAACCCGAAAAATGTATCACTTTTTACAGCCTCAATTATCTGGTTTTCACTCAAAGAACCCCAAGGAAGGTGTGAGGGTTCCCGTAAGAAACGCTTTAATCAATACAATTATTGACAGGTTTGCATGTGGTACTCTGTTTTATTAAACTTATCAACATGGTAAAATGTACCACGTTTGGTCACGCCCACCGACATGGCACACGATGACTGAAGAATTACTGCCCTACACAAAAAACCCATCTAATTTATTTAAAATTAATAACTAAGCTGGTAGTGTTTTGTTATGTCTTTTCGTTACAAACTTGAGTGAGAAGTCTTATCAACAACCATCGTTAAATTTATACAAGAGACAATATCACAAACATAGACATATTTCAAGCGAACGAAAGAAGAATCGACACATGATAATGATAGACCCAGAGCGGTTACCACAATGATATATAATGTATTCTTTTTTCGGCGTTACAAAGTGTCTATCTTCTTATCTGTGGTGCGTAAGCGAAAGAGATACCAAAAAGAAAAATAGTAGACAACGGTACGGTATTTTGATGAACAGCGGTTTAAAGCGTGCGAACGAATTTAAAAAAAAAAAAAAAAAAAAAAAATTACACTTTGAGAATCGAACCACTTCCACTTCGAACACGGGCCGGGTGCTTTATCAACTAAGCTATTAATTCTGGTAACACTGATCTTACAAAGCAAAGATACAACAGCAACGTTTCAAGTGTGACTGTCGGAGATGATAAAAATAAGAATTACAGCGATAGACAAAACATATTTCTTGAACAGACATTTATAAACATATACGGGTTAGACAACAATTACTCCCTCATTATGTTTAAACACCAATAAAGTATGGTTTTCAGTTGTATAAAAAGTAACATAATTTATATGTAAAACTGTGCTATGCCTACTTGGGGGAAAGTCAGATTTAGACAAAATTATTCAAATATCAGTAAAATGAACCTTGTAATATTTAATAATACCAAGTTTTAAGTATTTTAAAAGGCAATATAGCATAATAAACCATTCTTATATATTTAAAAAAATTATTTATGTATGCACAATCGGAACAAGTACGCGTCGTATGACGCCTTAAGTGTGTAATAAAATAACTTTTGATAGGTCAAAAGTATTAAAACTTATAGTCAAATGAAAGATTATGATGTCGTTGATTTCAAAAACCAATTTTGATGTTGATTTGCGAAATATAGCAAGAGATATTTATATTATAAGCTCAGCATGTTGCACACTTTATGGTAATTTCGTTCCGTTGCGAATTTTGTCCGGGGGGGGGGGGGGGCGTGTTGGCAAGCTTTCTCGGATGGTCGCGCTTGTTAACAAAACACCGGTAACACTGCGGTGTGTTTATTCGCCAGCCCAACCAAACTGAGGCTCGCCTTGTAAGTGTTTTACTAACACGATAATTAGATTTAATTTTGATATCATCAGAATAAATCTAAATTTCGCCATGTTTTGAGTGAACGAATGGTTATATTTTTTCATTTCGCTCTGTACAAAAGTCACACTTGTTTATTTCTTTCGCGTGGGCACCACGCCGCACATAGCTGTCTTTGGTGTTCTGAAATCAACTTTGCTGACACTATCATCATCAAATGGTGTAGGCATTCATGCCGCTGTCTTTGGTGTTCTTAAATCAACTTGACTGACACTGGGATCATCAAATGATGTAGGCATTCATGCCGTTGTCTTTGGTGTTCTGAAATCAACTTTGCTGACATACCACTACCATAGTTTCTAATCTCGGTATGTTACTGAGATAACACTTGTCACGATGTTCATGCGTCTCTTACATGATCGAAGAAAGTTGTTTCTTTTCTAGTTGTTACTCAGACAGGAAATTCACCTTACAAACCAGCTGCTTCTAATTTTTTGTTACAACATTCACTCCCACACACCAAAACTATTTACCACTCTCTTACATTACTTTTTCATTTTCTAAAAATTTGTTTGTCCTGTACATTAATCTCTTGTATATCATCAATCTGATAATTCCCCCTAGGTAATTTATCCACTTGGTTAAGAATGTTTCTATGTCACATTTGGTGTCACCACTGTTGGTATCCCCGGTCAAGAGGTTACACTTTTCTCCGTAAGTAACGTGACCACTGTGAGAATCAGCACTGGTTCATACTTATGAGGGTATGTGAGCCGATCGTTCAGAAAGCAAACTACTGAGTGTAATCTGGCCTAGAAATCAGCTGAAAGCTGTTGACAGCGATGTCCTGTAAAACAAAACATTTATTTACTTTCTTTTGATACCATTATTAATATTTTCTTGATAGAGCACTCCATATTACTACAATGTCCAACAATTATAGATCTGTTGCATTATCTATCCCCCAAAACTGTGTCTTTATATCTTCCGAATAGTATTTGTGGGTTCTTTCTGGTTTCTCATATAAATTTCCCAAGGCACGCGCCCACGCGAGCACAGGAAATGGCGGGCTCACGCATCACAAGGTCTGTTTTCACTTGCTCTCTTTTCGTTTTTTACTTGTTTTCGGTACCTTCATTTCAAAGGAATGTAAAATAACACACGAAGCAATACACAATACTTTTAACACACAAGTTAAAAAACAGTTGTGAATGTTATCACGTTGATAAGGCAATAGTGTACGGCAAATTAGATATGTTTGAAAATCTACAAATTGGTGGGGGAAGAAAAACATAGAAAACAGATCTGTCATATGGATTGATAATGAAATAGGTAAATATCAGCCAATTAAAAGGGGTGTGAGACAGGGATGTTTTTTCCCCTGTACACCAGAAATATATGAAAAGATCATTGCGGGACATCAATAGATAGGCAGTCTTGATTGTAGACAAGGAACAGGACCTGCAACAATTAGTACATGCGTTTGTTGGGAACAACTAGGATTAGCATTAAAAAGACACAGATTATTGTCGTCACTAGGAAAAAGGAAACACCACAAGTAAATAGGAAAACAAGTACAATTATCTCGGAACAGTTCTGTTGGGCAATGGTTTGAAGAGATTACAAGAATCGCCACGGCGAATGTAGCCTTTAGCAAGATGAACAACATACTGACCAAAAAGATAGCAATTGAAACGAAAAAGAAAGTGTTGAAGTGCTTCATAGTGTTACTTTTGTATCGATGTGTGGAACAGGCTGAAAAACATCTGATGGAAATGTGGAGAAAAGATACCACGGGCAGAAAATAATCTACAAGAAACAAAATGAAAATCGTAAATAGATTATAGAAATTGGACATAGAAAAAATTTGTTGGGTATTTTATGAGAAATAAACATGGTAACAACTGGCAAGATCGAGAGGAACAGACCAAGAAGTAAATACCTGGAAGGCTTGGTCACTGGGGTATGGTCGAAACCAGATCCAGGACTCTAGTGATCGAGTGAAATGGTAGAACATGACCGCTTAGTGACATGACGGATGAATAGATGTGTAACCACATGATAATCAAAATGATGTCATCAGAATAAATCTAAAATTCACCATATTCTGAGCACAAAGATTGAAAAGTCCTAGCGACATGCTGTATGGATAGATGTGTAACCACATGATAATCAGATTGATGTCATCAGAATAAATCTAAAATTCACCATATTATGAGCACAAGGATTGAAAAGTAAGAATGTAATGTGATTGGGGAACTTTCGGGCCGTGTTTTCATGTTTGTTGATTCATTTATCTGTTAATGGTTTGTGTTAGTGATTGCGCCTATGACTGAAAGTATGTCTGTATGTCTATCTATATGTCTGGCTGTCTGTCTGTATGTATGTCTGTGTGTATCTGGTTATTTGTCGTTGGGTTTCTGTTTCTCTATGTGGCTATACTGGTATCTATGACTGCGTGTCCGCCTATATATGTGTGTTGTTGTTGTTGTTGTTGTTGTTGTTGTTGTTGTTGTTGTTGTTGTTATTGGTCACTCTAAGACCTCTAATGTTAGCACAACGATCAGACAGCCTATAAAGAACTCACAATGAGAGTGTGTGTGACTGATTGTGCGTGTGATATTCTGAGAGATTGGCCTAAAATTTACTTGTGTATGGTAGTCCCGATTACAGGGTATCCTTCTTTCTTCTATGGAGCACTTTTGGGTGGAGTACCCGAATCAGGGTTATGTGAAGCCATGGAAGCAGGTGGATGAAGTGTAACAACATATTGTTGTTGGTTATGGTCTGGACCGATAGATCATCAGTATGGTCACAGATTAAAATAGTCACTGTCCAGAAGGAAAGTAATGTGCTTTCGGCAAAGCTTGCCAAGAACCCCATAACAACCAGGTGGTGGGAACTTTCGAATATATTGATTACCAACAATGGAGACACAATGAAAGAAATTAATCGATTATCAATTGCTCTTCAAAGACTAAAACAACTTAATAGAGTGGGACAGATAGAACTACAGAAAATTATGTTTTTAAGAGTATTTAACTTACGCCTGTGAGACACTTACTAAACACCCCATAAATCCACTTGAATATAAATGTAATAGAGGGGTTCTAAGAATATCTTGGGTCAAAAGAACAAACTCATCCATACTTCAAGAATATTGAAGATGGTTTTTTAAAGACAAGCAAAGAAAATTGGTGTTTTTGGTCACTTGAAACGTCATGAAAGTTTGGAGAGCGCAATAATAGAGAGGTGTATGTCTTGGAAGGCCCAAAAGAAGATGATCTCCAGATGGGTGTATTGAACATCTTGTTTGTGATCAAGAATTTTTTTTAAAAATTTTTAAATTTTTTTTCCTATATTTTCGGCGGGTTTTTATGGGAACGAGATTCTTCAAAGGACATGCTACTGAATGGTAGGAGTAAGGCATGTATGAATACATCTGACTTTCTGGATCAACCAGGAACCTGGAATATTTTCTTATATACACTTATGTGGGGTCGCAACAAGACTTAAGACAATTAATTTTCAAAGTTCACACATTAGAATACTTCTGGTTTCATTTAAAACAAACTTTAATTACTAAAATAGTTTGTTTTCTGTATAAAGTGAAAATAGTGCCACGTGTTAGAAGGTCTTTGATACATCAGAAGCCGACTTGGGACTTTTTCGATATATAACTATTGTAACCAATGGTGTATTTTAATGGTGGTTAGTGATGTCTATATGGGTTAAATATAATCATACCATTGACGATGTGTTAGAGATGTATGACTCTTCATCTGTCTGTGTAACGGTGTTGGTCATATTTAAAGTGGGTTACACCAGGTCAAAGGTGGTGCTTCGGGTTGGAAATATACATCTGGAAGACGTGGACATAAATGACCAAAGTGGGCTTCCGGTCACATGACCTACAGGAGATGCCATTTGTGTTAATTTCTTATCTGTTTTCTGATTGGTTAATTCAAAATGTCAGGCAGTTAGATTGTTGGTCACTACAGGAGATATGACCTATGTGATTTTGATGTTATCTGTTCTCTGATTGGTTGATTCAAAATATCAGGCAGATAGAACGTTGGTCACTACAGGGATATACCCTTTGTGATTTGATGTTATCTGTTCTCTGATTGGTTGATTCAAAATGTCCCTCAGACCACTACAGGGGATATACCCTTTGTGATTTGATGTTATCTGTTCTCTGATTGGTTGATTCAAAATGTCCCTCAGACCACTACAGGAGATATGCCATATGTGATTTGGTGTTATCTGTGTTCTGATTGGTTGATTGATGTTGTTCATTTCAGATATACACCTCTCTCACGCAGACAGTATCAAAACCAGTGACGAAACGAAGGCCAAGTCTTTTTCTCATTTTCGCATTCAAAGAAGAAGGATGTTTTGCTTCAACGGATATTAAATTCAATTGTTACATTGTGTAAGGTACTTATTTTCCAGTAAGGGCTATAATCTGTGTCTTCTTACTATTCAGTTCCACCCCTAGTTATTGACTGCGTGGGTCTACTAAATGTTGCAGGTCCTCTTCATTGTCTGTAATCAGACTG
The DNA here is from genome assembly GCA_963921405.1 of Cepaea hortensis. Taxonomy (NCBI): domain Eukaryota; kingdom Metazoa; phylum Mollusca; class Gastropoda; order Stylommatophora; family Helicidae; genus Cepaea; species Cepaea hortensis. Next base: position 89,892,551 of record OY992880.1, on the reverse strand, counting down.
TGTCATCTGCATATCTGTTATTGTTTCCTTTCATGTCTTCTATATTTCTGAAAACAGTTTAATTGAACAAGGCGACATTACACATAACCCATCTCACACCTCTCTCAATAGGCTGAATTTGGTCTACTTCATTATCAATTTTTATGGTAGCTTTTAGTTTTCATTATATGTTTTTACATGTCTAGGGTCTTTTCCAGCCGTTTGTAGATCATCTGTTCTAAAGTATTAAGCATTTATGCTATGATGCTGTCTCAACCGGGCTTTTGGTAGCTTTGATATGGTTAGAGCCTCCACATTCAAAACGGTGGCCCTTCCTTATTATATTCTTCTCTGTTAACTTCATAAAGTTTTTTTTTTCAATATTCTGATCATACGTGTAAAAGCTATTCTATTATTTTATCCATCTGTTGTCTTTAGGTAGCCTTCTGCTGATCTTTTGATTAGTAAGCTGTTGAATTCTTTTGTATTAGTTTCGTATTTTACTGTTGTGTTGTTTTTTTAATTTCTAAGCACTGAAGTCATGTTTCTTTGACCTCTTATATAATATTCTGCATTTTCTGTGATTTTCTTCATATTAGACAGGATTATCTTTGTTTCCATTAGTTGTTTCAAGCATCTCTGTCTTATTTTACTTTGTTGAAAAGAAACAACTTTCTTCGATCATGTAAGAGACGCATGAACATCGTGACAAGTGTTATCTCAGTAACATACCGAGATTAGAAACTATGGTAGTGGTATGTCAGCAAAGTTGATTTCAGAACACCAAAGACAACGGCATGAATGCCTACATCATTTGATGATCCCAGTGTCAGTCAAGTTGATTTAAGAACACCAAAGACAGCGGCATGAATGCCTACACCATTTGATGATGATAGTGTCAGCAAAGTTGATTTCAGAACACCAAAGACAGCTATGTGCGGCGTGGTGCCCACGCGAAAGAAATAAACAAGTGTGACTTTTGTACAGAGCGAAATGAAAAAATATAACCATTCGTTCACTCAAAACATGGCGAAATTTAGATTTATTCTGATGATATCAAAATTAAATCTAATTATCGTGTTAGTAAAACACTTACAAGGCGAGCCTCAGTTTGGTTGGGCTGGCGAATAAACACACCGCAGTGTTACCGGTGTTTTGTTAACAAGCGCGACCATCCGAGAAAGCTTGCCAACCCGCCCCCCCCCCCGGACAAAATTCGCAACGGAACGAAATTACCATAAAGTGTGCAACATGCTGAGCTTATAATATAAATATCTCTTGCTATATTTCGCAAATCAACATCAAAATTGGTTTTTGAAATCAACGACATCATAATCTTTCATTTGACTATAAGTTTTAATACTTTTGACTTATCAAAAGTTATTTTATTACACACTTAAGGCGTCATACGACGTGTACTTGTTCCGATTGTGCATACATAAATAATTTTTTTAAATATATAAGAATGGTTTATTATGCTATATTGCCTTTTAAAATACTTTAAACTTGGTATTATTAAATATTACAAGGTTCATTTTTCTGATATTTGAATAATTTTGTCTAAATCTGACTTTCCCCCAAGTAGGCATAGCACAGTTTTACATATACATTATGTTACTTTTTATACAACTGAAAACCATACTTTATTGGTGTTTAAACATAATGAGGGAGTAATTGTTGTCTAACCCGTATATGTTTATAAATGTCTGTTCAAGAAATATGTTTTGTCTATCGCTGTAATTCTTATTTTTATCATCTCCGACAGTCACACTTGAAACGTTGCTGTTGTATCTTTGCTTTGTAAGATCAGTGTTACCATAATTAATAGCTTAGTTGATAAAGCACCCGGCCCGTGTTCGGGTGGAAGTGGTTCGATTCTCAAAGTGTAATTTTTTTTTTTTTAAATTCGTTCGCACGCTTTAAACCGCTGTTCATCAAAATACCGTACCGTTGTCTACTATTTTTCTTTTTGGTATCTCTTTCGCTTACGCACCACAGATAAGAAGATAGACACTTTGTAACGCCGAAAAAAGAATACATTATATATCATTGTGGTAACCGCTCTGGGTCTATCATTATCATGTGTCGATTCTTCTTTCGTTCGCTTGAAATGTGTCTATGTTTGTGATATTGTCTCTTGTATAAATTTAACGATGGTTGTTGATAAGACTTCTCACTCAAGTTTGTAACGAAAAGACATAACAAAACACTACCAGCTTAGTTATTAATTTTAAATAAATTAGATGGGTTTTTTGTGTAGGGCAGTAATTCTTCAGTCATCGTGTGCCATGTCGGTGGGCGTGACCAAACGTGGTACATTTTACCATGTTGATAAGTTTAATAAAACAGAGTACCACATGCAAACCTGTCAATAATTGTATTGATTAAAGCGTTTCTTACGGGAACCCTCACACCTTCCTTGGGGTTCTTTGAGTGAAAACCAGATAATTGAGGCTGTAAAAAGTGATACATTTTTCGGGTTGGTGGAGTGCGATATAGAGACCCCGACTGATTTTACAAGAGTCCTTTGCCGAAATGCCCCCCTATTTTTTAAGAACACAGAAGTGTCGAGGGACGATATTGGCGTATTTATTAAAGAATATGCCATAAAAATAAACTACTGAGTACCTCACGACGGACATTGATTGGTAGTTATTTCGGGAAGAAAATATTATTAGCAACCCCTCTTTTAAAGTGGTATCTAGCCCATGGGTTGGTGGTTACACACATCTACCAGACAATAGAGTATCGACCGGTTAGTTGTTTTAAACAATTTGGGGAAACAGTCTCTAATGCCCGGCGCCAAGGGGATAAAAATCCAGCTGAGAGTATTACGGCATAAACAATGAAATTGTTAGGTAATGCCGCTATATGTTTTCTACTGTTTGGTGTCTATAATATGTTCTATTAAAGTCGTCATATGTGTGAAATGTCTATATTAATGACTCAATGTCACATTTGTCACTAGTCATGACCAATAAAAATGAATGTACTTTGTCAATGAAAATACACGTATGTGATGTCAATAAAAATATTTTGTTGACTCTTCTACACATTATTGGAAATTTCATGTAATTGATGAAAAATAAAAAAGTTATGAAAACGAACTTTTCTTGTTTGGTTTTTTAGTAGTATGAATGGTCTGTTTTCTTGTTGACCACTCCGAGAGGGTGCTTCATGTTGATTGTGAATGTGGTACACACATGTTTACTACACAACCTAAAATATAAGAGTTAAATATCACCCCTTACCCACCCCTTACCCAACTATATGACCGAGGGGGAGTGAAAATCAACCGAGGTCAAGGTCATTTGAGGAGGCTCCTCCAAATAAGCCCCGAATCCTACATTGTATACTACTCCGCTCACGCGTATATACACACCACATATTGATGGCATACCATGTCCGCTCACGCCTATATGCACACCACATATTGATGGCATACCATGAGCGCTCACGCGTATATACACACCACATATTGATGGCATACCATGTCCGCTCACGCACATATGCACACACATATTGATGGCATACCATGTCCGCTCACGCACATATGCACACACATATTGATGGCATACCATGACCGCTCACGCGTATATGCACACCACTTATTGATGAAGATGATGACAATTTAAGCTTTCGGGATGTGGTTACATCGGAGGATCTGAGGGATATCACCACAGATGAGGAAAACAAAGAAATATTTGAAGAAAAAAAAACAATTTGATTTTAGTGAACGTTTTATGAAAGATAAAATTCGGACAACTAAGATACTTCGGTCATATAGAGACACCGTCAGTGTTAAAGGATGTAAATTAAAAATAAAGGGTGCATTTTACATGCCATGAGCCATATTTGGAATAATGTGCTAAATCCACAGTTTTTATAGACTAATCGGTATTCGATGGGTCATGTGAGTAATACCACGTCGGCCGCCTTTACTACTAAGGACATTTCCTGGTTCCTATTTTAGGATGTGTCGACGTGGGAGCCCAGGCCAATTAAGACATATTATCCATACGAGTTGGTTAACGGGTATGCAGAGTTCAAAAACGGAGGCGAAATTGGCAAGAGGAAGACAACATTACATATGGATAGATAACATAAAGAGATGAACTGGAAGACGTCTGTATAAATCCACGTGAAGACAGGCTACAGGAAGAGAATCATTGGAAATATCGACAATGTCGATATGGCAATTGCTGATGTGTATGAATAGGAGACGTTGTCACTTTGTGATTAGCATACTGGCGTAATAATAGACAACAACAAACAAACAAAAAAAAAAAAAAGAAAAGAAAAGAGTATGGATTCTCATTCCCAGATTTCATCATCACTATCATGTATCATACCGAACAGAGACGAACAGTATGCTATTAGATTTAATAATGAAGGACCGCCAATTTTGGAGATGGAGGTTCGAAATGTTCTTAAGCATATGAAAGCTGGCAAGGCCCCCGGTGCAGATAACATCACAACAGAAATGATTAAAGCTTTAGAAGAATTTGGACTAGAGCAAGTCACCAGACTGATGAACACATTATATGATACAGGAGATATACCTCCTGAATTATGTAACTCTGTATTTATTGCAATCCCAAAGAAATCAGGAACCTTGGAATGTGATCAACATAGAACAATTAGTATAATGAGTCACATCACAAAGATTTTGCTAAGAATTATCATGCAAAGAGTGAGGAAGAAGATACAACCTGAAATAGGGGAAGAACAATGTGGGTTTGTAGAAGGAAAGGGTACAGTAAATGCTGTGTATATGCTGCGAACAGTTATTGAACGTGCTATAGAAGTAAACAAGGATATACATCTTTGCTTTATTGACTATACAAAGGCTTTTGATAGAGTTAGACATGTCAGCATGGTGGATATGCTTGCAGATCTACAAATTGATGGGAAAGACATTAGACTTATAAAAAACATATATTGGAAACAACAAGCTGCAATAAGGATTGATAATGAAGTGGGACAGTATCAGCCAATTAAAAGAGGTGTTGGGCAGGGATGTGTGATGTCTCCAGCTCTTTTTTCCCTATACAGTGAAAATATTTTCAGAAATGTAGAAGACATAAATGGAATCAGCATTGGAGGACGAAACATAAATAACATTAGATATGCAGATGATACAGTATTAATTGCAGGACCTGCAACAATTAGTAGATGCAGTTGTTGTACACAGTGAGCAACTGGGGTTAGAATTAAATTGTAAAAAAGACTCAGGTTATGGTCGTCACTAGGAAGGAAGAAGTGCCACAATGTAATATACAAGTAAATGGAAATATTCTTCAACAAGTTAATCGGTACAATTATCTTGGAACAGTCATAACATCTGATGGGAGATGCCTTGAAGAGATTAGAACAAGAATCGCCATGGCGAAAGTAGCCTTTAGCAAGATGAAAAACATTCTGACCAATAAAAAGATGTCAATTGAAACGAGAAAAAGAGTGTTGAGGGGATACATAGAGCCTGTTCTTTTGTATGGATGTGAAACTTGGACAATGAGCAGTCAAGCTGAAAAGCATCTGATGGCTGCAGAAATGTGGTTTCTGAGGAAAATGCAAAGAATACCATGGACAGACAGAAACATCAATAACCAAGTACTACAGGAGACAAATGAACATCGTAAACTGATTAGAGAAATTAGACGTAGACAGTCAACATTTTTTGGACATGTTATGAGAAAAAATGGATTGGAGAACTTAGTGACAACTGGCAAGATCGAAGGGAACAGACCAAGAGGCAGACCGAGAGGAAAATACCTGGATGGCTTGGCCACATTGCATGGACGGGACAGGAACACTGAGCTGATCCACGACACTGGTGATCGAGTGAAATGGCGAGTCATGACCGCCCACGCTTCCCGGCATGGCACATGATTGATTGATTGATCCCGAAAGACGGGATACGTTACCTGTACGGCCTCGGTATCGACTGAATTTAATAAAATCTGAATGGGTGTGAGCGGAATGCTGCGATGTCCATACTTAGAAGCCAGTAATGTATTCTCTTTAAATTCTAGACGTAGTATCTCAGGAGTCTCTGTGTCATAGTGCTCTTGCTTACCAAGACAGTGGTACGCGTTCAATATCCAGCAGTGACAGGAATTTGCTTTGCCGATCAGTGCAGCTCTCAGTCGACACAACCGTATAAAATGTGACCAAATAATTTTCAGAATGTTCTCGGAAATGTTTGGAAAGGCATAAAGAGAACTGAATACCCAACCTTATTATGTCATGGCCTAGAATATGTGAAGGTCTTCATACCCCACGGGGAGTATGTGTCATGGTACAACTGTTAACATTCTAGAAGCAACATAACGGCCGATGTGTCTGTGCTTGTATGTTTGAATTTTTTCAAATTTTTTAACGATTTCTATTTGACAACATTTGCATCTTCCTTTATCCACTGGCTCGTTCCACGCGGAACTTCCCCTCACACAACAGTCTTTCGAAGTTTCTCTCTATCATAAATCAGGTACCCTGCATCTGTTGTTATCATGTGCACATTGTGTATTACATCTTGACTCAATGCACGCTGAGATTTTCTTCTGGCGAGGAACATAAATCCGAGTAACATATGCCCATTCACAATCTTACAAGTACCAACAGCTGCTGCCGGTAGAAAGGTGAAAGCGAGAAGTTCTCCAACGAACTATAGTGCACACTCGAGAAGGCAGATAAACAGAATATGAAAACAATTGTGAGAGACTGCAATGTCAACATTGGCAACGAATCATTAGAACATAAACAGCGCGTGATAGGACTCTATGAATAGGGGACCGAGAGCTGAGAGAGAAAAAAAAATAACATACAAACTGAAAATAATCTAATAATCCCAGACACACTTGTCATGCCACGTAACAAACGATAAGACACGTGGTCATGGTCAGAAGTATACAAACAAGAATCAGTTAGATTAAATCTTAATAGAACAGCCGTGGCGATTATTACAACATTGTCCATCAAGGAAGGCATGTCCATGAGGTCACTGAGATTCCGAAAGTTTCTTTTCCTTTTTCATCTTTCCGTTCGCTGGCCTTGAACTCAAGGGTAGTCCACACATGTACCTACTACTACTTCTAGTGCCCTGGACTGATTTTTACGTGTGGATTTTTTTTTTGGGGGGGGGGGTGCATGTCCCATTTACAGGACATCGGTGTCAACACCAGCATTTTACTGCTGTTGTAGATGTATTGGCAAGTTTACGTTCAGTAGTTGCTTTCTGAACGACCGGCTCCCATACCAACACGTTAAAACCCAGAGCAACGCGGTCTGCTGCCAAATCCGTCGCAGCTGTGTTTCGAATGCGGGTAAGCTGGCTTACTAATCGCGTCCGTAACACTTAGCCACGGAGACTGGCCCGCCTGGATTAGCTTTCCATATTACCAGTGTCCTTCGTCATTACGCGAACTCACTCCGACTTCAGAGGTACTTTTAATTTACGTACCAAAGTCAAAGACTTGAAGTTAACATTCCGAAAGTGAATTCTGACGTCTTCGATTTAGTTTAGGAAGAAATTACCCCCGGATGGTCTTGGCAAACTAGTTACAGATGCTTTCATAACACGTAAACACACTTTCATATCGAAACGAAGAGTGGGGAGACCAGATTAAATCTCAGACCATTATTGAAACATGTAACAGTAAGAAGAATACGTACGTTCAAATGTAAAGGTGATCAAGGGAAGAGAAGAAGAAATATAAACAGTAAAATTAACAAGCTAAGCAAGTCAAATGATAATGAAATGAAAGATGAGAAGATATCTAAAATTAATAGATAGTTACTGCGTTAATTGTATTTTCAGAAGTTAAAACGATAACGAATAGTAATTTTTTAAACATTACCACCAAAAATCATTCACTGAGACATTTGATGACCTACCTACATTAGAACTACAGTGACCCCCTGTCAAGGAATCAATTACAACAAGTAGAATCGGCAAGCTTTGCTAGACCACAATCACAATCAACAAAGTGGACGTTGCTGTCAAAGCTTTCCTCAGCACATGAATAACACATCCCGATAGAACTACTTGAAAACATGAAAAACTACACCTGATGGAGTGGCCGGAACCTATAGTCCGTTTAGAAATGAATGCCTTCATTCACGATCATTAAAAAAAAAAACTGTTTGTTGCATTGTAATAAAATGGTTCCAGGCGTCTTATATTTACCCCCACCCAAGGAATATGTCTTTGATAGGTTCAAAGGCATCTTAAATCATCGAAAGCGGCGACATTTCTTTGATATTTTGGCGAAAAACAAGTGAATTCACGCTAAAAAACTTGTTTTATAATAATGCCATTCGATTCGCGTGACGACACAAGGCTTAGTCAGATTCGTATAGGAGTGGGTGCAATGTTTATTATTAGTAAAGCCAGAGAATATACAGAGGTATGGGGTAAATAATGTGGAATCGAAATGTAAATGGACAGGAAATCAGAAGGAATATATTTCTTACCTTATGTTTTTATTTCCTTCTAGTTACTTCAGCTGCTGGTTAATAATGTGTACACAAGGAGTAATATTACTAGGATGCATTTAGCTTTTTATATGGAGTTCGTTTAAGCTTCCAAGCTATACGTTAATGTGCGTATGAGGTGACCAGAGATGATACCGCAATTTAATCATCATGTGTCAATTTTTAAGGATCTGTTCAGCTGGCTGTGTAGTTTGTTCACACGTACGAATGGGTGACAGAACCGCTTTGAGTCTTCGTGAAAGATTATCTACTCTGCTGCTTACTGTTCAGAGACGAAGCATGATTACCTGTTTTGCTCGACGAATATAGTTGTGAATGTCTCTGCAGAGGGCTTCCTTCTTAACGGCCAAAATGTTGGTCCTCTTTTAATTGAAGTTTATAGATTGATTCGTATATTCGTGTGTTGTCCCCTCATTTTGACAAAGTGCTTGTTCTCACATTTCTTGTTATGCCACTATGAGTCAGTCCACCGCAATATTACTATTCTGTTGGTTTTCAATGCGTTAAGTGTTTTATTTTTATTTCAATGCCAGTTGTTTATCAATGTTGAAGGCTTGCAGAACTGAAAATACATTACTGTGGAATACAAACTGTTGCCATTGACAAATTGTATTGTTTGTGCCGATGCTGTAATGTTTAGGGCCTGCAATTCTTCTGAATATTTGGAGCAAAATATCCCAGTAGATGTGCATGTAGATTAATGTCTGCGATGTGTCCAGACCTTAATTTGTGTGGGACGATTCTAGTAGTTGATGATTGCACTTGGTTGCATAAAATTAAATTCATACTTACTCCAATAGTCATCTTTCCGTGTCAACACATGGTCCTCACATTTTCCCCAGTAACCTTTATCAATAATTAATAGCGCGGACTGGGTTAGTATCTTGACGTCAGACAATTTTAATGTAGTATTGTCAGTTGCCCTCTGTCCTTTAATTTTATCCCACATTGACAGAGAAGTGACAGTAGCCCTACTCGTCAAGTAGACAAAGGATAGGATAAAGAACTGTATTTCCTATTCCTGCGAGATGTCAGACCTGATGAAGATCCCGGATTTAAATTAGAATGGTACGGCGGAAGTCTCAAGCACCTATGGCCATGATCTTCTGTCAACCTGTCGATTTGACATTTCTTACTCTTTTGCCCCTGTTTTACAAGGGTCAACAATTCTAGCTTGAGTTACGTTTCTGGAAATGGTATGTTTTACCTTCGGAGCCATATCCTTATTGCTTCCTTTGTGCTCGATGCCGTAGGTATTTTGTCTTCTTGGGCAACAACATTGTGATAAGATGCATTGTCCATAATTCGACAAGACGGTCTATCTAGGGATGGAAGCACTGTATTCTCGAACCAATCTCTAAATAAATTACCATTCATCTCATTATGATAATCCCTATTGTCTGTATGTTTTGATACGAACACGAATCCAGCATTCTGTAGTAAGCCATTATGAATACTACCAGCATGGGCTATGACCGAACGCCGTTCTTAACTACTGGGCACATATCGCTTTATATTTCCATCCACCGATTGCCTTTCCTTTTCAATTGTGTGGTGCGCATTGATCCAGGGTTCATCCAAATCTACCATATCATAATTGTCTTTGCGCATTTCCCTGATTTCACGTAGGTACCCGCTTCTCATGGCTCCTAAATGCTGTTCCTCGCAAATGCTATTTCTACCTCCCTTGTACTTCCTAAAAGTGAAGCCTAATGTCCTTATAATTTTCCACAAAGTTGTTTTGGATAGCTCTATGAATTGTTCTTTCTTAACCAAACTCTAAGTTTTCTTACAGTCACTTTATCTTTGGCATCAAGTATTTTTATAATAGCTCGCCTTATGGCATCCTTGTCAAAGCTGTCTACAATTGCCTTTCTACCTACCGTTTGCTTATTGCGTTGTGATTTCATTCCAGATTCCTGCGCAATGACCGTTTACTCAAACCCAATGCATGCACGGTTCTTTTCTCAGGATTTATAATAGTATGAAACAGTTTCCTGCGATCAGCTTGTTGATAAAAAAAAAAAAATGTGTACAACTTCATAGCGATGCCTTGAAGTGTACAAATGTTCACATGTAAGCCCATTCAACAATATTCATATATTTAGATGTTAGCAATAAATGGCAAGATTGATAAAATAATCGCGTTTCATGAAAGTCACCCACATTATTGTCGACACCTCTGAACATTCTTGTTACACTACGCGAGGTTTTTGCCATAAGGTCATTATCGTGTACCACGAGAAAATTAACTATTGAGCGCTGATGTTTCTGGGTGAAGATGTAATACATTTTATAATATGCACTTCATCTCTGACTCGTAAATTATATACCGGATATAATCGAACATTGAAATCTGCTGTACAATCTCCAGAACCAATTTTTGTTGTTGTTTGGTGGACATAATGTAAGGTTATTTGCTAAATCTCATCATTTTCCCTCAGTTGGTTACTGAGATATGGAATTTTATATTGGGGTAAACAAATGTGAATGGACTATAACTAAGAAAAAAGTTCATAAGTCACCAAACCCCGGACGAGCGGGAAATCGTTAGTTGCACTGAAATGACACAGGATGGAGAAGGCAACAGCTTCCGAATATACCTATACGCAACATACAAAGCTTTAGCATTAAAAGACAACGTCAGCAAGCTGTACTATTTATCCATCCATCATGTGCCATGCCGGTAAGCGTGGGCGGTCATGTTTTGCCATCTCACTCGATCACCAGAGTCGTGGATCAGCTCCGTGTTTCTGTCTCGACCATGCCACGTGGCCAAGCTTTCCAGGTATTTACTTCTTGGTCTTCCCCTTGGTCCCTTCCCTTCGATCTTGTCGGTTGTCACCAAGTTCTCTAATTAATTTCTTTTCATAACATACCCAACAATTTTGAATGTCTACGTCTAATGTCTCTAATCAGTTTACGATCTTCATTCTTCTTCTTCGTTATTTCATTCATCAAATATTTAAATCTTTCTTCTGAATCATCTGCTGTATGTGAAGTAGCAGGAGTTGTAGAACAAAAGCCAAAAAGTGATTTTGACTTATTTTTTGATCCTCCACCAAACAAAACACTTAAGTTTGTTGACTCCAGAAAAAATGCATTGAGGATGAAGTCACATTGTTTCGAAAATTACGGCAACCAACTTCACAACCATTAAATTATTGGAAAAATGAACATAGATTTCCACTGCTACCAGCAAGTGCGAAAATTGTCTTGGCCATACCAGTGTCCTCAGCGGCAGTAGAGCACTTATTTAGTGCAGCTGGATTGTTGTTAAGTATGTTACGAAAACGGATGTTACCAGCTCTCGTTATAAACTTTGTGTATGCCAGACCAAGGGGAAGACCTAGAAACAAGTATCTGGATGGCTTGGCCTTGTGGCATGGTCGAGACAGAAACACGGAACTGATCCACGACTCTGTTGATCGAGTGAGATGGCAGAACATGACCGCCCACGCTTACCGGCATGGCACATGATGGATGGATGGATGCCAGATTTGCATGTAAGATGAAAATTGTGGAAATGGTTCTGGGATTAACTGAATTATTAGAAACAGTCGATCAGCAGGAAATTGATAATGTGCTTAATGAGCAGAGTGACTCTGAAACAGAATGAGAGTGTCAGAATGACACTGAATTGTTATATTTAGATTAAACTTTGTTTTAATAAAACACTCTTGAATATTAAAATTAATAAATTCTGTTGTTTTACATGTCTCTTTGTACATGTAGTCCTATTTAGTAGACACTAACCCTAAACTTTCATAAATTTCATAATTTTATTTGAACTGTATTCCATATAAGTATTTTCATGGGAATCCCATAGGAATCCCATGGGATGGGACAGGCAAAATGACCGTGGGATGGGATGGGATGGGAATGGGACTGAAAAATGTGTCCCATGGACAAGCCTGTAGATAGATAGATAGATAGATAGATAGATAGATAGATACATAGATAGATAGATAGATAGATAGATGGATAGACAGACAGACAGACGGGCGGGCGGGCGGGCGGGCGGACGGACCGGCGGACGGACGGATGGATGGATGGATGGATGGATCGATCGACAGACAGACAGACAGACAGACAGACAGACAGACAGACAGACAGACAGACAGACAGACAGACAGACAGACAGACAGAAAGACAGATATTGAGACTGAATAACTTAAACAGGGTATTTAAAAACGATGGCATGGAAAAGGTTAATGAAAGTAGAACATTATGTACAACTATAATAAAGATACAATTTGTATTTTTTGGCCATGTAATGAGAAAAGACGCATTGGAAAACATCGTTACGACAGGGACTATCAGTGGCACAAGAGACAGAGGCAGACTGAGAGAAACGATGGACTGTGACAATGACACCCTGGAATATCATTAGAAGAGGTGATCCAGAAAATTTGTGGCGCGACAGGAAAACCCACGCCAGCTGGCAGGGCACATGATGATGGTGACGACGACAAAATTTTCATAACGTGAGGAGAACGTGGTCTGCACGAGCTAGAGGCCGACGTGGAAGCCTCTAAGGCACCATCTTAACATCGGGGCTATCACATTTCAGAAACGAGAGACTGTCCTCTTATCAGGCATCCCAGAGAGACCAACAATAAATCCTCGTGTTTGGAACAAAACCAACATACACACACAGGCAAGCTCAGAATCTAATCTTAAATGCCAGAAATAAAAAAAAAAAAAAAACTATTCCTAAATGCAGCAAGACAAACTTAATGTCTGCAGACATAGCGAAGAATAAATGAGAAATTGCAATTAATAATACAGAAGTCCATCCATCCATCATGTGCCATGCCGATAAGCGTGGGCTGTCATGTTTTGCCATCTCACTCGATCACCAGAGTCGTGGATCAGCTCTGTGTTCTGTATCGACCATGCCATGTGGCCAAGCCATCCAGGTATTTACTTCTGGGTCTTCCCCTTGGTCTCTTCCCTTCGATCTTACCACTTATCACCAAGTTCTCCAAGTCATTTCTTCTCATAACATGCCCAAAATTTTTTGGCTGTCTACGTCTAATGACTCTAATCAGTTTACGATCTTCATTTGTTTCTTGAAGGACAGTAGTGATGACAGCATTGATGAATTTTATAATGATTTAGAGAAAGCCTTCAAGAAATGCAAGAATTCTGAAGTAAATATCATAATGGGTGACTTGAATGCCAAAGATGGAAATCAACAGGACAGATGCATAGTAGGCAAGTATGGACTAGGGGAACAGAATGAAAGAGATTGCAGACTTGTACAGTGGACAAAAGAGCATGATATGATTATTGGAAACACCTGCTAACAACAGCACCCAAGGAGAATACGGACATGGAGGAATCCTGATCATAAGATCAGAAATCAGATTGATTATATTCTCATCAACAGAAGATTTCGAAATGCGTTGAAAGTTGCAAAAACTATACCAAGCGCAGACTGCTACAGCGACCATAGATTAATTTTAAGCAATTTACATATAAAATTAAAGAAAGTCAAATTTTCACCAAGAAACACAAAATTTGATCTACAGTCAATGAAGAGTGAGGAAATATAAGATAAATTCAACGAAGAGGTAAAGAACAGATTCGATGCATTGTCAGATATGCAAATATTATTTCAAGACGTCAGTGACCAATGGGAAATATTAAAGAAATCAGTCAACCAAGCTGCATAAACAACCATCCCAAAAATAAAGATAATAGGACGCAAAAAATGGATAACGGAAGACATCTTAAAACTCAAGGAAATAAGAAGAAATAACAAAAATAACAAGGAAAAATATGAAGAGATTCATAGGAAAAGTAGGAAGCTATGCAAAGAGGCAAAAGAAACATGGCTAGAGGAAAATCGCAAGTATATTGAAAACCAACACAACACCTGGAATACCAAATACAGAAGTAGAAGTTATAAAATCAATTTGAATATAACCCCCCCCCCCCCCCCCCCCCAAAAAAAAAAATATACCATAGTCCGTACATATGCTATTACTTGACGTGCTCTGAACTGATGGTTGCGTGTGGGTTTTCTTACCCATTACCAGAGTCCCTTGACATCAAGCGATCTCACTCCCAAGCTTGAGATACTTGTAATTTACCAAGTCAAGGACGAGAAGTCAACATCTTAGTCCAACAGACCTGTAAGGGTTAAACTCGCAACCTTGACATCAGCACACCGGAACTTTTAAGAGCGAGCACTCTTATCCATTCGGCCATGCATACTTCCAGTTAGAATGCAATGAACCAAACATTAACAGCTCTAGCGACGTGTCACGCAATGTGCAATATGGTCAATACCACACCGAGAGCCTTTACTTCCAGAACATTGTCTAGTACAGGGTGTATGTTTAATGACTGTGCAGTGTTTGAAGATATTGCCGGTGCAAGTTTTGTATTTACCTATAATGTTGCATGAACTTTCCAGAGGGTAAATACAAAACTTGGACGGACAATATTTTCAAACACTGCACAGTCATTAAAAACACACCTTATACCTATTTTAGGCTGGTCGACCTGGGAGCTTAGATAAATTAAAAATAAATCTTCGGTTCGATAGGAATTCGAACACAAGATCACCAGGACGGCAAGTAATCGCACTAGCACGACTGTCGCTTTAAACATATCTTGAGTACATGAATGTGGTGGCTTCCCCTTTCATACCCACACAAGCTACTTACAAGATATAAATATTGTACATTGAGTTCTGTACCACGTCGTGATACTATGCTGTACAACATGGCATTCTAAGCCAGTGTAACAGTTTTGTGCGAAGACAGCGGGGGATCATGAATAATCGATTAACCTCACCTGCAGGGGGACTGTACCATAATGAACATCGACCAATCACGATTCATGAAGGGCACAGTACAATCAATCAACTAAGCATACACACACCAGTACACACAGCTACAAGTCAAACATGACCCTACGGTGAAGTTTTAGAGGGGGATAGTCTGTCAACTGCACCGTTCTATATTTATTATTGAAATGAGTATTCATTTATGCATATTTTCCATAGAAAAGGTAGTTACTCGTATTAGCTCGCAGTAGCAAAGGGAGTTTTAAAATAGTATCCATTTCCTGCATTATCAAGATTATAACGTGTATACGCACATCGGTATGATCACCATCTCTTTCTCCTCGCCTCTCTCTCTCTCTCTTTTTCTCTCTCTCTCTCTCTCTCTCTCTCTCTCTCTCTCTTGTTCTCATACACACACACGCATACATACATACACACACACAATATATATATATATATATATATATATATATATATATATATATATATATATATATATATATATATATATATATATATATATATATATATATTCACGCACGACAAACTCGAGAGGAAAAGAGCAAAGAGAAGGCACAAGGAATACTTCAGTGTCTTGGCCACTGTTTCTTCTCATTATGTCTTCGGTCTCTTCATATTTAATTTGATTTTGTTTATTTTTATTTCACACGATTCCACATATTCATCATCTCATCTCATCTAATCATATTCCTCTTGTATCTTGCGGTATCGAGGTGAAGTATAAACATCGTGAGAGTGCCCGATTATGGGCTTCATGTATCGATATTCCCATGGACTATGCTATTCCCTCCGTTCAACGCTTACGTGGTCGGTCTCTTCCTCTGTTTCCATCTGGTATGTACATATTATTAGTGCATTTTTAGTTTTCATTTCCGTTGTTTGTGTGTTGACGCTTTCTATTATCGTTGTTCTTTGTGTGTTGATGCTTTCTCTCGTTGTTTTAGTTTGTGTGGTGATGTTTTCTCTCGTTGTTTTTGTTTGTGCGTGGATGCTTTCTCTTGTTGCTGTTTGTGTGTTGATGCTTTCTTACGTGATTGTTGTGTGTGTTGATGCTTTCTCTCGTTGTTGTTGCTGTTTGTGCATTGATGCTTTCTCTCGTTGTTTTAGTTTGTGTGGTGATGTTTTCTCTCGTTGTTTTTGTTTGTGCGTGGATGCTTTCTCTTGTTGCTGTTTGTGTGTTGATGCTTTCTTACGTGATTGTTGTGTGTGTTGATGCTTTCTCTCGTTGTTGTTGCTGTTTGTGCATTGATGCTTTCTCTCGTTGTTTTAGTTTCTGTGGTGATGTTTTTTCTCTCGTTGTTATTGTTTGTGCATTGATGCTTTCTCTTGTTGTTTTTGTTTGTGTATTGGTGTTTCCTCTAGTTGTTGTTGTTGTTTGTGCAGCGATGCATTCTCTCGTTGTTGTTGTTTGCCTGTTGATGCTTTTTCTTGTTGTTGTTTGTGTATTGATGCTTTCTCTCGTTGTTATTGTTTGTGTATTGATGCTTTCTCTTGTTTTTGTATGTGTTGATGCTATCTCTTGTTGTTGTTGTTGATTTTGTGCCGATGCTTTCTCTTGTTGTTGTGTGTGTGCTATTGCGTTCTCTCATTGCTGTTGCTTGCCTGTTAATGCCTTTTCTTGTTGTTGTTTGTGGATTGATGCTTTCTCTTGTTGTTATTGTTTGTGTTGATGCTCTCTCTCGTTGTTATTGTTTGTGTTGATGCTTTCTCTCGTTGTTATTGTTTGTGTTGATGCTCTCTCTCGTTGTTATTGTTTGTGTTGATGCTCTCTCTCGTTGTTATTGTTTGTGTTGATGCTTTCTCTTGTTGTTATTGTTTGTGTTGATGCTTTCTCTCGTTGTTATTGTTTGTGTTGATGCTCTCTCTCGTTGTTATTGTTTGTGTTGATGCTCTCTCTCGTTGTTATTGTTTGTGTTGATGCTTTCTCTTGTTGTTATTGTTTGTGTTGATACTCTCTCTCGTTGTTATTGTTTGTGTTGATGCTTTCTCTCGTTATTATTGTTTGTGTTGATGCTCTCTCTCGTTGTTATTGTTTGTGTTGATGCTTTCTCTTGTTGTTATTGTTTGTGTTGATGCTTTCTCTCGTTGTTATTGTTTGTGTTGATGCTCTCTCTCGTTGTTATTGTTTGTGTTGATGCTCTCTCTCGTTGTTATTGTTTGTGTTGATGCTTTCTCTTGTTGTTATTGTTTGTGTTGATACTCTCTCTCGTTGTTATTGTTTGTGTTGATGCTTTCTCTCGTTATTATTGTTTGTGTTGATGCTCTCCCTTGTTTTTGTTTATGCGCTAATGCTTTCTCTTCTCGTTGTTGTTTGTGGATGAAGTCTTGTCGCCACAACGTCGTCTACCTTTGGGTAATGTCCACCATTTTGCCGCAGATGAACCTACGTCATGTATATCTAGGAAGTACAATCAGGGAGGGCAACTGGCCACCCCAGCGTATATATTATGGCATAGAATATGTGAAATCTTCAAACATCACACCCACACGGCAATATCTGCTATGGGATTACTTTTTATTAAACATCTATTATTACTTTATCAGACTGTCCCCTCCTTTGGTTTAGAGTCTGTTTACAGTGATGTGCCTAAAACCTGAGGCGGGAACATGACCAAGCCAGCCTAATCCCAGCCCCTTCGTATGTGCTGTGCTGAATCATGACCTGGTTAGATTCTCCGGGGATGTGAAGTCCCGGTGCAGTCTTGCTCACTCTGTTAATTTCTGGGCTAGGAGAGGGGAATGGGAGTTCCGCAACACAATCCCCGCGGAGATGATACTTTGGTACTGGGACGCGAGAAAATTCTCAACCAAGCCTCACTCCGGTAGATGCAAGCTTACACTGCCTGAACACCAATACATGAGACTTACTCTACAACTGACAGCCGTCCAGAGGATTCACAACGAACGAAGGAACTAACGAACGAACGAACGAATCAAGCAAGCAAGCAACCAAGCAACCAAGCAACCATTAAACCATTCAACCAACCAAGCAACCAAGCAACCAAGCAACCAACCAACCACCAAACCAACCATCCAACCAACAAACCAACAAGCAACCAACCAAGCAAGCAGGCAAACAACCAACCACAAACCAACCAACCAACCAAGCAAGCAAGCAAGCAACCAAGCAACCAAGCAACCAACCAAGCAACCAAGCAAGCAGGCAAACAACCAACCACCAACCAACCAACCAACCAAGCAAGCAAGCAAGCAACCAAGCAACCAACCAAGCAACCAAGCAAGCAGGCAAACAACCAACCACCAACCAACCAACCATCCAAGCAAGCAACCAAGCAAGCAACCAAGCAAGCAACCAAGCAACCAAGCAACCAAGCAACCAACCAAGCAACCAAGCAAGCAGGCAAACAACCAACCACCAACCAAGCAAGCAAGCAGGCAAGCAAGTAAGTAACCAAGCAAGCAAGCAATCAACCAAGTAACCAACGTCCTTTCCCCAAGTATTATTAATTTAGCTCTTTAAGATCCAAGCGCTTATTACCTTAAACTGACTACTGCTTGGAATAGAACCACACGAAAGTAACACTCGCTGTGGACTAAATGGGTTAAACATGCACATGGACAAGTCTTTAAGGAAGAGCTTACGCTCATTTACTATCGACCAGTCATTTATCAAATGATATTCACGCTTTCACTCCTTAACAACTACAACTCTTGTATAAATCTGCCACACGTCAAAGTGGTAAACAACATTCTCCATGCATGAGCCTGACTGAACAAAAAAGGAGAAAGAACATTTCCAGCTAACTTGTTAGTAAATTGATGCAAGCAAGCAAGACACAGACAATCCTCGGATGGGGGAGACATTATGTATTGTCCATATCGACTCCTGTCGGAACTGGGAATACAATAGTTCATATTTTATTCATGACTTCCTGTCTAGGTGTTGTTAAGTCTAGCAGCGTAGAGAGGAAATTAGCAACTCCAGCTTAATAATGATCACGGCTGTAGAGGATTATGAGTCAAGCAAATCTCGGGTTTATTGTCTATGTAGTTTTATATTTCACATAGTGTGTATGTTCACCTCGCGTGGCTTTGTATTGCACGCTGCAATTGCCAATACTTTCCCGTCTCTCTCGCTCCCCTCCTCCTTCTTCTTCTTCTTTGTCTTGTTGTTATTGTTGTTGTTGTTCTTTTGCTTCTTATCCAGCTCCTTTTTCTCCACTTCCTTCTGTTCTTTCTCGCCTCCTACATCTTCTCCACCTTATCATCATTCACTTTTTCCTCCTTCTTCTCTTATTCCTCCCCATTCTTCTTCTGTTCCTTCGTTCACTTTACATCTCAAGTGAAGCGTATGCTCTCAACCATTTCACGCCAAACCTTCACATTCAGTGCTCCCACGCTTCTCTTGTACAGTTCGTGTTCCGCACATCACTCATATAGCCATAATCATCTAGATGTTTTATATTTATTTAGCCCTGTCATTCCAAAGGAAGTCTCTTAATTTTAGGCTGTAAACTGGGGGAATTTCGTTCTGCCGATGTGATGGACGAAAAGAAGGATGTTTAGATAGACACACTCTTATAGACGGACGGACGGACGGATGGATGGAAAGATTGGTTGGTAAGCAGAGAAACATACAGATAGATAGACAGACGGACAGACAGATAGACAAAGAAACTGACACAGATAGATAGATAGATAGATACATAGATAGATAGATAGACAGACAGACAGATAGATAGATAGATAGATAGATAGATAGATAGATAGATAGATAGATAGATAGATAGATAGATAGATAGATAGATAGATAGATAGAAAGATAGATTGATTTGCTTACTAGATTGATTTGCTTGAGCGGCTGATTTGATTGCTAGATTGATTTGCTTACTAGCTTGATAGACTGATGTGATAGCTAGATTAATTTACTTGACAGACTGATTTTATAGCTAGAATGATTTGCTTGCTAGCTTGATAGACTAACTTGATAGTTAGATTGATTTGCTTGCTAGCTTCATAGATTTATGTGATAGCTAAATTTATTTACTTGATATACTGATTTGATAGCTAGGTTGATTTACTTGACTGACTGATGTGAGAGCTAGATTGATTTACTTGATAGAATGATTTGATAGCCAGAATAAATTGCTTGCTAGCTTGATAGACAGATTTGATAGCTAGGGTAATTTACTTGATAGACTGATTTAATAGCTAGATTGATTTGCTTGCTTGATAGACTGATTTGATAGCTAGATTGATTTCCTTCATAGACTAATTTGATAGCTAGATTGATTTGCTTGCTAGTTGAGAGACTGATGTGATAGCTAGATTGATTAACTTGATAGAATGTTTTGATAGCTAGGTTGATTTAATTGATAGACTCATATGATAGCAAGAATGAATTGCTTGCTAGCTTGATAGATTTATGTAATAACTTGATTGATTTGTTTGCTAGCTTGTTAGACTGATGTGATAGCTTGATTGATTTGCATGCTAGCTTGATAGACTGATTTGATAGCTAGAATGATTTGCTTGTTAGCTTGATAGACTGGTGTGATAGCTAGCTTGATTTACTTGATAGACTGATGTGATAGCTTGATTGATGTGCTTGCTAGCTTGATAAACTGATGTGATAGCTAGATTGATTTACTTGATAGACTGATGTGATAGATTGAATGATGTGCTTGCTAGCTTGATAGACTGATGTGATAGCTAGATTGATTTACTTGATAGACTGATTTGATAGCTAGAATGATTTGCTTGCTAGTTTGATAGATTGATGTGATAGCTTGATTGATTTGCTAGCTAGCTTGATAGACTGATGTGATAACTAGATTGATTTGCTTGCTAGCTTGATAGACTGATTTGATTCCTAGATTGATTTACTTGATAGACTGATTTGATAGCTATAATGATTTGCTTATTAGCTTAATAGACTGATGTGATAGCTAGCTTGATTGACTCGATAGACTGATTTGATAGCTAGATTGATTTGCTTGCTAGCTTGATAGACTTATGTTATAGCTATATTGATTTACTTGACAGACTGATTTGATAGCTATATTGATTTGCTTGCTAGCTTCATAGACTGGTGTGATACGTAGTTTGATTGACTGATGTGATAGCTAGATTGATTTGCTTGCAAGATTGATTTGCTTGTTAGACTGATTTTCTTGCTAGTCTGATTTGCTTGTTAGACTGATTTGCTTGATATATTGATTTACTTGCTAGATTTATTTGACATTTATATTTATTTGCTTGATATATTGATTTGATAGATGGATTGGTTTGACAGATAGATAGATTTGACGGATTGATTGATTGGACAAATAGATTGCTTTTAATGATTGATTGATTGATTGATTGATTGATAGAGAGAGGGGCAGACAGATAGACAATATAAACATGCAGACAGACATATACAGACAGACAGACAAACCGACAGACAGACAGACAGGAAAATAGACGTCGCATGAACTAGGATGCCCCGAGAAAGCTTGGCTTGAAACTTTCTTTTCAACATATTAACAAACTGTACTCCACTTAAGGACGAGCAAACAATCGAACGTATTATGTAAAAGCCAGCTACAAAGAATCTTATCGGGGGTAATTCTCTGAGATTATTTGCATAAATACTTTGCGCGTTTGATTGTAAATATAGAAGAAAGCTCTTAGCTCAGAAAAATATCATTAACTAAATGTGAGGACGTTTCATAAATCGTTTTCTGACAATCAGTTGGCATGCTATTCATAATAATTATTTTGTATCATAGATTATAGCCAATGAAATTCCAGTATTGTAGAAATATTTGCTGCTGTAACAACGGTTCTATATTTTTGGATTACATATTGCTTATTCAGACGGAGCAAATTATATGATGTATGATTGAAGTAACAGCTAAGATGATCATATTTGAATGTCCGAGCTTGCAAAGACAAAATATTCAAGTCTGTATTAATTCGGTGTCAAAATCTGGGGGACTAGTGATGACGCATAGCAAACGTTGATCGCCGAAGAAGAAGAAGAAGAAGAAGAAGAAGAAGAAGAAGAAGAAGAAGAAGAAGAAGAAGAAGAAGAAGAAGAAGAAGAAGAAGGAGAAGGAGGAGGAGGAGGAGGAGGAGAAGAAGAAGAAGACGAAGAAGAGAAGAAGAAGAAGAAGAAGAAGAAGGAAGAAGAAGAAGAAGAAGAAGAAGAAGAGGAGGAGGAGAGTAGTTGTAAGAGGAGAAATAAGAAGAAGAACGAAAACACGAAGTACAAGAAGAAGAAGAAGCAGCAGCAGCATCAGAATATACAGAAAAAGAAGAAAGAAACATTAATGTTCACAAGTAGTGCTCTACATAGTGCCGTCTGAACGAAAAGACCGATGGTAGTAGACAGCTGTGCTTACCTGTATAATCTATTCATGTGAAGTAAAATCACGACCGAGCCAGTTTGTCTGATGGAAGTCTAGCCTCTTCGGCAACTATAAACATACCAAAGAATGATTAAACACTACACACAAAAGAACGGAAATATAATTAAATGGAACAGCATCCAATAAATCATTGAAATCACTCTTACGAAACACGTGTTAAAGCACTCCAAAAACCATAAAGAGTTATTCATTAAATCATTACGGCCGGCATGTTAAAGGGAAGATATAGTTACGAGGGTAGATCAGACAGTTAAGCACCACAATTATTATGCCACGTAATAATAAAGATAGAAGCATTAAATTTGCACCAATTTAAATTCATAATCTCTTGAAGGTATATACCAAATTGCACCTATATAAACTATTTTTAACCGTGACACTAAGCCGTTGAAATGGCAGATATTACTGATGTACGTTACAAGTAGAGGATTATTACAGAATATTTGTTCGCAGCGAAAGAAACTGTTGTTAACATTCACAAACGTTTGTGTGTTGTTTATGGCACTTTGCAGTAACTTAAGCACAATTAGTAGCTGGACGCAGTGAGTTTTGGTTTCTGAAAGTGGAGATGTAGAGCTGGCTGATAAGCCGCGCTCTGGACGTCCTGCCACAGCCACCTTCCGGATCATGCTGGAACGTGCTGACATCATGATTCGCAGAGATATGTGAATCACAGGTCAACAAGCGTCCACGCAGCTTTCAATAAGCAAAGGTAATGCTATTGAAATTTTAAAATCCTGGGATATTCAGAGGTTTGTGCAAGATGGGTTCCTTCAGTTCTCACAAGGTACCAAAAGGCCCAAAGGCAAACAATTTCGAGACAGATGGGGGATGTTTTGTGTGTGTGGCAAACATTGTGACAGAAAACGAAACTTGGGTTTATCATTTTGAGCCGAAGACAAAACGACAGTCAATGGAGTGACATCATCCTCAATCACCATCGAGGAAAAAATTCAAAACAACTTCATCAGCCAGTAAAGTCATACTCACTGTTTTTTTTATTTTTTTTTTTTTGACATTGAAGGGGTTACTCTCGTGGATGTACTGCCAAAAGGTGGAACCTCAACACACTCACAAAACTCAATCATCGTTACTGCGGGGTTAGGCTGCACAAGAATCGAGACCAACTCCTTCTCCTTCATGACAAGGCGCGTCCTCACAAAAGATTGCAAACAAGGTAGGCAATAGAAACAATGTGGTGGAATATACGGCCCCATCAACCTTACAGTCCAGACCTGGCACCATCTGATTTCCATCTTAAGAATGCTATCCTCGGGACAAAGTTTGAAGACAACGAGGGAGTGATTAATGCAGTGAAGAAATGGCTAAAAGAAGAGGACAAAATGTGGTACAAATCTGGGATACATACTCTTGTTTCAAGATGGCGTAAAGCCGTTAAATTTAATGGGGATTATGTTGAGAAGTAGAAATGTTTGCTGATCATGTTCATGAACATTGTGCATGCATTTCATTTGTACGTTATCAACGGTTAAAAAGATAATAATTGTGGTGCATAACTTTATGACCTACTCTCGTACAAGGAACAGGGGCCAGGGAATAACTAGAATAATTCTTTTTTCCATGAATGAAACAAACAAACAGACAGACAAACAAACAAACAAACAAACAAACAAACAAACAAATAAACAAATACATGCTTTAATTTAACCCAACGCAGACTCACAACACTAATGCACTGAATGAGTAAAGACAACACATTAAAGGAAATAAATATGCAGCAGCTATACGCAAAACAAACAGTACGACAATCGATTAAACACATGTAATTAAAAACACTGAAGTTTTATAATTAACGAGGAGGTCTCCCGGGTGAGGTGATCGGCCACTTGCCTCGCGCAGTGAGGGTCGTAGATTCGTTTTCGATGCTTTCGGTACGCAGTTCTGTGGAAGAAACGAGGCATATGGGATATAAAGAAATCGACCTCTTGCTTTAAAAGCCTTTCTAATTAACGGGCACAGATGTAGACACACATAATACAATTTACAAGAAGGATGAATAGTTTTAACACAATAATTATTAGTTTCTTTCTTGTAACAGTAAAGATACTTACAAAATGGACACCGACCAAGCGATGAGGATTATTACGTCTTCACATCACTTAGCCACCGTATAATAAGGTATTGCCAATCATTTCTCTCTCTCTCTCTCCCTCTCTCTCTTCCTCTCTCTCCCTCTCTCCTCTCTCTCTCCCTCCCTCTCTCCCCTCTCTCCCTCTCTCTCTCCATCTCCCCTCTCTCTCCCCCTCCCCCTCTCTCGCTCCCTCTCTCTCTCTCCCTCTCTCTCTCTCTCTCTCTCTCCATCTCCCCTCTCTCTCCCTCTCTCCTCTATTTCTCTCTCTCCTCCCTCTCTCCTCTCTCCCTCTCTCCCTCTCTCCTCTCTCTCTCCCTCTCTCCTCTCTCTCCCCCTCTCTCTTTCCATCTCCCCTCTCTCTCCCTCTCTCTCTCCCTCTCTCATCTCTCTCTCCTCTCCCTCTCTCCCTCTCTCTCCCCTCTCTATCCCTCTTCCTCCCTCTCTCTCTCCCTCTCTCTCTCCTCTCTCTCTCCTCTCTCTCTCTCTCTCTCCCTCTCTCTCTCCCTCTCTCATCTCTCTCTCCTCTCCCTCTCTCCCTCTCTCTCCCTCTCTCTCCCCTCTCTCTCCCTCTTCCTCCCTCTCTCTCTCCCTCTCTCTCGCCTCTCTCCTCTCTCTCTCTCTCTCTCTCTCTCTGCGACTTTCCTTCTCAGAAAAGTGTATAACAGTGTAGGTTAAGGCGCCCTCAGTACGGCCATCATGATAAGTTCCTCTCCAACCGATGTTTGAAGGTCAACAGTATACTTAGTTCATAGGCTCGTGAAAATATAGTGGCCAATTCATTTCCAAATGCAACAGCACGGCACATTGTGTTAATCAATTTGATATTGATATGTCTTTGAAATATCCATAGATTCTACCATCGCCTTATAAATGTCTCAGAAATCCAAGAAGTGAGTTTTGAATGCTCATAAAACTTCAGTATCACAGTTTTCTGTTTTTGTTTTTTAATTGAAATTTTTATTATAACAATCATTTTCATCTCCAGGTAAATTTCAATACATTTGAAAACATATGTTAAATTACATCATATATATTGTCATGACGAGGCATCCCATTTAACTTTCAGCGTCCAAATTCTAAGTTTCCAACTTCAGTTATCAACGACTACTATTGTTTCTCTCAGTTAAGCGTATAATTTAATTTATTTTGTTTATCCTTTAACAGTCCAAGAAAATCTTATGTATATGGGTTTATAAGGCATCTCCTTTGACAATTAATAAAATCCTGTTATTAGACTTGTGCCTAAACAATCCTGATGTGATCAATATTCCGTGAATTTATTATACGACTTCTCCAGGTGGTGTCCAGCTGAAAACTGTTTTGTAAACAACATAATTGCCCTTGTAGTCGTATTGTTGTCAGTAATCGTCACTACTCATAATTCTCCTACGTAAAAACCTTCTGGTGCGTTCTCGTGCAAAGGATTTTAAATAATCTGTCTTTCACTGACTTATAAGTTTGCAACATGTATTAAATTATTGTCACAACTATACCCTTTTATCAACATTTCTCTACCTACTCTGTTACAACTGGGAGAATTATCAAGCATCAGTTACATGAGACCTAAACGTCAGCACTGGTCTGAGAACAAGTAAAATACACACCCGCTTCACACGCGTGATCCGGGACTGTTTCCGGATCCTGTCAGGGATATGCACTACTGACGAGCTCAAATGAGGGCGAAACTCGAGTATAGTGCTTCCATATTGACGTGGATAGGCCTTAGGTTCATACCAGAATGCGATCGGCGTTGCCAGTAGTGGGTTGTGCTCAATATTTAAATTTCAAATCCCGAAACAACCACATAATCAACAAGTAAAATGTTATCAATGGCGGAGACTAAAATTCGGACCACTGCGTTCGCAAGCCTATGCATTAACCACCTTGTTACTACATCTCCGCTTCTCAGCGCGCGTAATCAATCTGTAGCTTTCCTGAATTCTCTGATTTTGCCTGGTTAGAAATAACGGACGCCGTTAACGTTTATTTTATCTTTAAGTAAGTAAGACAATCTCTGAAAGATTTCTCTGAAGTGGCTTCGAGAATTTCTGGGTCAACAAGCGAGCTACTTCGTATCATACGAAGTCTTAGATTTAAAATTTGTTGAATGTTGATAAGCAACATCAACAGTCCAATTATCATGCCGGTGGATGGCAATTTCTCTTCTGAGTGTTCTACTTTATGTTTGGCCTCTTCAGTTGTGTTTGGTATTTGTTTATGTATAGACACAAATAAACCATGAAGTAAAAACAAATGTGTGCTTAGTGCAGCAAGAGAAAAGGGGCATCAAAATCACCACCAACACGTAGGTGGATGTTCCTTAACAACGTTTGCTCCTCACTGGCCAGGCGAAGAAGCCTTGATACCAAATATTGGGGATAACTCCCACAGAGAACAAGGCTTAAGGATTCCCATTCTACGACGATGAGAAGAAGAGAGCACGGAGAGGAAGAGAGATAGAGTTTAATATCCGTAATACTACCGTTGCTCCAACGAAGGAAAACAGCACACATACTAGAGCGATCAAAACCACGTTAAATTCCACTAGCGAACTGACAGAGACACCAGAACCAGTTCTTAGAACAGCGGTATCAGAAGCAGCCACAGCTATATTCGCCGTTGAAAAAACCGGAACTTCGGACTACTAGAAAACAACAAGCAAAACAACTAAGGCTACACCACATGGCATTACAGAGTATAAATAAGAAAAAAAACAAAAAACTGAATACAGATGCTGTCACCATGAAGTCAAGACGCGACAGATCAGCGTAGAAAGACAACTTACAGCTTTGTCAGCCGACAAGATTATTCTTCTTTAGAGGGTGTTGTCACAATGAGTAAGACAGAAAAGACAAACGCACTGACCAAAGACGCAAAACGGGAAAAAGTAGGGTTGCAGGTTTCGCACGGCAGAACAGCCGTGGCCACCATTGTTCGGTCTGTCAGCAGATGGAATCTCAAAAGTATTAAGACCATCCTCGCTGATGAACATTTCGGAGGAATGATGTGCATTTCAGCATTTTTAACTGCCTGGTGGTGCAGATTTGGAAGCGTGACAGAGTAATACCTACACCAAAGGGGCGCCAAATATAACAAGTATAGACAATGAAAAGTCAACATCGCCAAAACAACTTTTCTCGGCAATTGAATCGGATCCTAATCATGTCAAACAACACAAGACTAACATTACACCACTAACAAAACAACACATCACTGAAACAACTACACCGCGCCAACACAACCACCACCACCTGCACTAACCACCACTACGCAATATCATCAGGATCCCAGAACCATCACATTATCATCACACACCCACCTCACATCTACAGCCACACCATAAGCAATACCATAGCACCACCACAACTACACAAAGAAACCATAATTACATCACTAATGCAAGTACTACACCACCACGCCATCACAGTATCTGTATAGCATCCCAATCACAGCAAATACACAAGCACAGCATCTGTATCACACCATCACAACATCTGCTTAATACTATCACTATATGTATATCACACAACAATCACAACAACATACAACCACTATAACATATGTATCACTGTATCACACCACCACAATAAGTGTTTCACACCACCACCGCATCTATATCACACTTCCTCAACATCTGTACCCCACCACAATTACAGCATCTACACCACAACATCTGATGAACATCTGTATCACACCACCACAATAACAAGTGTTTCACACCACCACAGCATCTGCATCCCACCACAATTAAAACATCTACACCACAACATCTACACCACAACATCTGTATCCCACCACAATCACAACTTGTGTATCAAACTACAACCACCACATCTGTATCTCACCACAATCACAATATCTGTATCCCACCACAGAAACAGCTATACCACCGTAACATGTGTACCGCACAACAACTATAACATCTACACCACTACAACATGTGTATCACTGTATCACACCATCACCACATCTGTATCACTCCACCACAACAAGTGTTTCACACCACCACAAAATCCGTACCCCACCAGTCACAACATACGTATCCCACCACAATCACAACATTTATCTCACATCACCACAATAAGTGTTCTAGACCACCACATCATTTGTATCACACCACCACAACATCTGTACTTCACCACCACAACATCTGTATCACATCACCACAACATGAGTATCACAACATCTATACATCCACAACATCTGTATCACACCACCACCACATTTGTATCACACCACCACAACATCTGTATCACACCACCACAACATCAGTATCACATCACCACAACATGAGTATCACAACATCTATACATCCACAACATCTGTATCACACCACAATCACAACATCTGCACTACCACCACACCTGTATAACACCACAATCACAACATCTGCACTACCACCACATCTGTATCACACTACATTCACAACATCTACACTACCAGCACATCACATTTACACCACCACAACTTCTGTATCACAACACCTCTACTCGCCATCCATCACATCACGCTACCACCACGACCACCGCCATACCACATCAATTCAAATGTAGTCAATTGCCCACAATAGTGACGCATATTTCTGTAAGATATACGAGGGGATCCCGACCGCTGCTACATAATTCACACAAAGAACAAAAGACTCATAGTGAGATATACAAGTAGATCTAATCTCTAATGCGGTGAACATAGTCCCTGAATCTAATCAATTAAGGGTTCTATGCGTGCTAATGAATAACTAAACGTTTCAAAAAGAGAATGAAGATATGGAACACCAGATACACCATAAAACATGCCCAGTGTGGCCAAACCTCCTCAAAGCTGATGTATGATCGCCTTCACAAAACAGTCAATGAATGAACTAACCGTTGACATAAATTAGGTAACACAGAGAGTTCCCATTATATTACCGGATCCCTACACGCGAAGCAACGAATGATAACACTGTAACCTAACGACAGGCGATGGATTACATGAGACAGGCTACCACATCCTGTAGGAAATTTAAGCTGCAAAGTTCAAAGAGTCACGAACAAGTCTAGAAAGGGCTTGGCTTGAGTTGGCTAGGCGCCTATGCTACATTGGGAGATGAATTTTTTATGGGCATATCCTTTTTACAGGACATCATTGTCAACACCAGCATTTTACTGCTGTTTTTAATGTCTTGGCAAGTTTACGTTCAGCAGTTTGCTATTGTTTCTGAACGACCGGCATCCATACCAATTCGTTAAAACCCAGCGCAACGTGGTCTGCTGCCAAATCGCACACAGCTGTGTTTCAAACGCGGGTAAGCGGGATTACGAACTGCATTCATAACGCTTTCGTCACGGAGAAGGCTGGAGATGAAGCGGAAGAATAATATATAGAGTAGAGAGAAAACAACAAAAACATGGCTAGAACCACCACGTTAGCTTCATTCTTTCTGTCACAGAACTATCAACGGCTACCCAAAAGACAGGAAACAAAATAAAAATAATAACAAAACCACAGCTGTATTACTTTCAAACGAGATCATATATTCTTTTTATTCTTATTCTTCTCCTATTCTACCACCCTTATTCCTCCTGTTCTTCCATGACAATGTCAGCTTGACACATCCCCGGACATTCCGTGGGATTCGAATTTATGACCACCACATGACACCAGGGCTATTTTAAGGAGTGCCTAAGCGTGTATAATAAACATGTTGTTGGCATAAATAATTGCGATGTCAATACACGTTGTAAACATGATTATCTCGTCAATAGTCAACTTTTCATTACTTGACAACCACACCCGAGACCTAGTGGAACG
The DNA here is from genome assembly GCA_963921405.1 of Cepaea hortensis. Lineage (NCBI taxonomy): Eukaryota > Metazoa > Mollusca > Gastropoda > Stylommatophora > Helicidae > Cepaea > Cepaea hortensis. The sequence continues at coordinate 89,861,992 of OY992880.1, read as the reverse complement.
TGCAGTAACGGCAATTGCCAATGTCCTTTTTCATTCTGCAGTTGCAGACATTATTATTCACGTTATGCTTATACACACGTTATTTCCATTTCAAACACTGTATAATTAAATAACAAATATAAAATGCCCCATGTAAATGTACATTTGCAGCAGAAATGAATTATTTATGTGTATTTCCGAAAAACGGGAGTCTGCGGGGCCATGGGCTTAATGCGGTGTACTGGTGGTGGGGGGCATGGGATTCAGTCCCTACTCCAATCTGTTGACTCCCCATTCAGAAAGCAATGGCAAACTACTGAATTGTAAACTTGCCTAGAAGATCGACCTGGGGTTAGGGTTGATCGCGAAGGACACGCAACATTTTGTCATCTTCGAAACAATGGCATGCAAGTATTATTATCATCATATCACGTGCCGATAAACGTAGACAATTATAGTTCGCCAGTTCACATGAACATCACAGTGACGATTATATAATTTAGCAAGGTCATCTAAGTACTTATCTCTTTGTCTTCCTCTTGTTTATTGAGAGAGAGAGAGAGAGAGAGAGAGAGAGAGAGAGAGAGAGAGAGAGAGAGAGAGAGAGATTTAAGCACACGCATATCATGTAACATGCTATTCCATATATGTTGTGTATTCTCATGTTCATATTACCATTTTGAATGCCAATTGATGTTATAATTTATAACATGAACACATGTACATCACTTTAGAGTGGGTGAGAGAATTAAGGAGTATGAGTGAGAGAGAGAGAGAGAGAGAGAGAGAGAGAGAGAGAGAGAGAGAGAGAGAGAGAGTTAATGAGTGTGTGCGTGTGTGTGCGTGTGTAATCAAGAGTGAGAGAGAGAGAGAGAGAGAGAGAGAGAGAGAGAGAGAGAGAGAGAGAGAGAGAGAGTTGAATTGCATCACTAATTTTTAAGTTACAAAATGTATATGCACAATTTTTCTCCATTTTCTTTACAATTTTGCGACAATGCTCACGACAATCGTCACTGTATGTGTGTGTAAAGTGTGGGAGTTTGATCATAACAGTAGGTTGGGGGATGGGGGATGTGTGTATGGGTGGATTCGTGATGTGAGTGGGTGGGCTCAGGATGTGTGGGTGGGTGGGGTGGGATGTGTGGGTGGATTCGTGATATGTGTGGATGGGCTCAGGATGTGTGGGTGGGCGGGGTGGGATTGTGTGGGTGGGTGGGGATTTGTGTGTGGGTACGTGCGGGATGTATGGGTTGGCGGGGAGATGTGTGTGTGGGTGGGGATGTGTGTTTGGCTAGGTGGTTGTGGGTGAGTGGGTGGAGGAGGATATGTTGGTGGATGATTGATGGTGGGTTATGGGTTGGGTGGGGATATATGTATCGGTGGGGAGATGTGTGCAGGTGGGGGTGGTTGTGGGTTTGGGGATGTGTGTATGGATATGGGATGTGTATGGGTGTGGGATGCTTGAGTGGAGGGGTGGGGAGTGTGTGTGTGGGTAGGAAATGTGTGGGTGAATGTGTGTGGGGGATGTGTGTGGGTTGGGGGAGGGGTGCGTGATGGGTGTGGGTGATGGATTTGGGGATGTGTGTGTGTGGGGGGGGGGATATGTCTGGCTGGGTTGGGGTGTGTGTGGCTGGAAGGAGAATGTATGTGTGGGTAGTGAGGGTGATTGTAGTTGGGGGATGTGTGGATGGGTAGGAGATGTGTGTGTGCGTGAGGGATGTGTCTTTGGGATGTGTGTGGGTGTGGTGTTGTGTGGGAGGGGAGATGGATGTGGATAAAAGATGTGTTGGTGGGTGGGGGTGTGGTGGGTTTTCTGGTGGGTGAAGGATGTGTGTGAGGGTGGAGGATGTGTGTTTAGATGGGTGTTTGGGGTGTGTGAGTGTGGGTGGGTAGATAGGAGATGTATGTTTTTGATGAGTGGGTGAGGGATGTGTGGGTGTTAGTGGTTGAGGGATATGTACGTGTGTCTAGGGAAGTGTGAGGGGATGAGTGTATGGGTTGGGGATGTGTGTGTGGGTTATGTGTGCGTGGATGGGTGTGAGGTGGTAAATATAATAAATTAGAATAAGGACAAGTTTCGCTAGGGGTATTCAGTATGAATGGGGTCTAAAACCCAAACACGCCCTCTATAGGAATTAATATATTGGCTCGTAACCCCCAAGTATTGAACAAGGCAGAAAAGGGTGCAAGTTCAACACTAACATAAAAGAAATGTTTCCCATAGAAGGCTGGGAGATCCGGGAAGTTCTACCACAGACACCCGAGTACTAATCACTCTACCCAGAGGGTGTGTCTATGTGTAAGTGCCCCGCCCCACATTTAATCTCCCACATATATATAAACAATGACAAGTATCCACTGTCATGCACATCCACAGTATTATACAACAGAGGGACAACAACCCATGTTAGACGCAACAACTGGATTACATGACAGAGGAACAACAGCCACTGTTAGACAAAAACAGTACAATGACTCACTGTATCACATAACAGTAACAATAACTGGACTATAAACATCAATTTTGGAACAACAGGTTAACAATGAAGTAACTGCAAGGCTTTGTTAAACCAAACAAACAAACAATTGTATTGTGGAAACATTTGGGTTCTGGAAAACCCTGTTGGCTACAATATGGTGACATGGAAATGAAAAATTATCATATTTCAGGCAATGCACACAAAGTATACAACCAAACAGAAGTCCCCAACATTATTTCCCCAAAAAAGGTTCACATCAAATACATGTGTCAAACACAAAACAAAGTAAATAATCCATACAAAGAAATAGATAAAGAAAATCTATCTAATCTGTCTCTAGAAATATCCTATGGGTCTGATGATGACTTCCTCTCCTTCATTATCCACTAGAAAAAGTCTGGCCATAATCACCCTCTCTATAATCCAGGAAAACAGCTGCTTTGCATATATCCACCTATTTAGAAAATTGGGGATTGCACACACACACACACAGAACTTTCACTTCTGGATCATATATCCATCGCGAAAAACATGTAGGAGTAATCCATATGAATCCAATGTGGCTATACTGTAATCTCTCAAGTCACAGTTGCTAAGTCACTGGGCTAGGAGCGTTCCAGGGTGATATAACAGACATGTATAAATAAGTCTGAAGCATTCTGGCGTGGCGTGACACACAGGAGTCCATGTGATTGATTCGATCAGGATCAGGCACAAACACTTTCAGTATCTCTTTGGATGAGGAGTGACATCACATAATCCATTAGAATTTCCTGACAGAACTAACTTGAATGGGGCATGAATATTCCAGCCCCTTTCTCTGGGTTAAGATGTAGGTTATTCTTTCTTCAGCTGAATATACGACTTGATTGACGGGAGTTGGTAATGTGCTTGATTATCCATGTCTGGGATATGATGGATGAGAAGATTCAAAGGAAGCTGGGAGTTCACAAAATCAGTTGGTAATCCATACTGGTAAATGATGGTGACTTCCAGACTTATCCATGAGCCTCTGGAATATGACAGTTGAATGTGGAATTAGGCGGTGACTTTTAGAAGAGGTTATACTCTGTATCCATCTAGGCCAGGCATGCCTCATGTCTTTGCAGACATTGAAAAGCTTAACACCGTCTTTAAGTTCCCAGAGGTAGGGAATCCACTTCAGCATATTTAAAATCCGTTAAGTATCCAGGCATTGACATTCAGGTTCAGGGTGAGTAGCAGTAACCAGCACTCTTTGTAGAATATTAGAGGAGGCTGATATCCCAGTTTCCTGCCTCTAAATCCAAACAAGTTGACTATAAATCCAGTGCGAAGCATGGTGACTAGTGCCAATACTCCACCGCCATCTCTAGCGCCTAAAACGCAGAGAATACGTAGCTAATAATTAACCCATTAACAATGGGTCACCCGCTACCCTTGGAGAAACATGGCGATTGAACAGCCCGCTTTGTCTCCCAAGCCTTTGTCTAGATTAAGCCTGTGTTTCCGGGGCGCGGCCAATCATTTAACTTTAAACGAAACGAAATTTCGTTTTGTTAATTTTCCCGTCGAATTTTTAATAGCCTCGTGCCTGCAGGTAGCGCATCCTAGCCACGTCTGCTGGAAAAGACTGAGGGATGATGACATATATGTCACAAGTCTCCCCCCTAGAGAGGTCTATCCACCTAGGAAGAGCTGCTACATTCATCCACAGTCTTCCACCTTCTTAATCTGATGCATTTGGTCTTCCAGGTCCTCCAATTATGCTTTACATTTAATCACTATTGTAGAATAATCTCTCCGTGCCACATTCATGTTTCTACTTGCCAAGACAACTGGACATAACATTGAAGATTCATCTAGCTTCGCTTGAAGAAGTGTAACTCTCTCCACTGTTGTCAGCATTCCATTGAAATATGAGTGGACGTTGAGATCTCTATATGAGGTATTGGTTCCACTGCAATCGAACCAATTTCTCGACGTTTGAACGAAGATATAAAGCTTCGACAACCGTTTCATTAGCAATAAGAATATCATCCTTAAAATATGCTAACAGCAGGATCTCCTCCTTCAAATCAGTCATAGTGGCATACTGAACTGGGTAAGTATAACTAGCACAGGTGTAGGTTCATTTGCTTTGAGGCCAAATCTACGAAAAGTCCTGGCTCGTTTATAAGTCCATCCGCTCTTTATACTGACTAGAATGAGTTACCGGCATTTATTCTCTCCCCTCCAACACGTATACGTTGCTTTCCTGGTGAAAATAGCGAGCAATTCTGCGTCGATTGTCGTAGATTGATCGTCATCTGCCTCCAAATATGTTGTAGACAATTTCCACCCAAGCACCGTTAAGTAGATGTAATAACATTGCACATAGCTGTATCACCATCCACATTATATTCAGTTCATAGATAAATTTAAAGCCGTAGGTGGTCCCTGTAATAGTCATCCGAACAACCAAGTTGTCGGTACACTCCCAGTTTACTGATGGGTTACCTTACTTGTAAGCAATGAAAGCCACAGGTATAAATATATCCCTCTATTCTGGTGTTTCCTGAGTTAACTTCCTCAAGATAAAAAATCAGGGCACCTTTAAGTTTCTCTCCAGGTCTGTTCGTAACCGATCAATACGGAGAACAATGAATCTGTTGAAACTGGAAGAGTTTGAAAGCTTTTCCTTCTGAACTGAAATATATTACTAGTTAGACTCCCTAGAAGAAATACTAAACTAGTAAAAAGTCAAGCAACTCTCAGCCAATGGCTTCCAAGTGCTTGAAAAGTATAGTCCTTGCTATAGCCCAATCTAGCATGGTCTATGAATAAAAATAAGAATAAGGCGTCCTACTCTTCATCTGTCGAGAGGTACGTCAACAACAACCATTAGCTAATAGTTGTATAAATCGGGCTATCTCCTAGACCACCAAAATAGTTTGATGTTTTGGAGAAAAATCCTGACTTTAAGAACATAATGTGACAACTAGCAAGCTGTCCCTAGTCTTTCAAGTCAGTACAAGCAACATGCAAAATGACAGCTAACGCTGCCCGAGCCTGTTACTAATTCTCTGATGAGAATAAAATTGGGAATGTCGCAGATGAGGACCATATTTCCTGTTTTCTGACATCAAAAAATTTTCCGAGATACTGGCAGGTTTTTTCCGGTAGCTCTTAACTTCCTATGACATCCCAATAAAAAATAACAGGGTAAATTTACGGTCGAAACCATATCCTTCGTTCGCCAGTCACACAACGACGTATGCTTCTCTGTCACTGGTAATGCCAGAGGAACTAGCTTGTAAAAGGGGCCCTGTAATTCAATTGCTTTCACTCACATAGTAAATGGATCTTTGTTCACTACAGAGTTACAACAACCGAATAATAAAATTGACCAGTGCCATTTCTGACACATGGACAATAAAAGATCTGTTATGAATACCAGACCCTTAAACTGAAAGCGTTGAATAGGCGTCTTTATGTCCTTATAGGAATCATCAGTGTCAATCTATCTACTCTCAGTATTTCCGAACATGTTATGCATATGGGGTGGAATATAAAAATCCACTGTTTCCCGCTTGGCGGCTACGAATACTGCAATTTAAACAATATTCATACTCCTTCCATTATACATGTCGGATAAAATTGCAGGTGGAGTATTGGCCCTAACATTAAGTCAACTTAATTGGTTATTGTTATTTTCCCCTGATGTTCTAAAATCTCATTTATGCATGTAGTGTCCCACTTAAATAAAGATATCTTTACTGAATTCTTTAAAAAAAAAATTTGGGGTGCTATATCCTATCTGTCTCAGCCATTAAAAATTTTTTTTTTTTTGGATTTCTCTGTTGCTTTGGGTAAGTTTCAATAGTACATGACCCCAACAAACAGAGCATGCACAAAATAAAATGGCAATATATGACAACATAGTTAAACAGCCCAGGATTCATATGTGGGTCTATGCAAAAATGAGGACATATAGTACCGTAATATATTTATCATACTACCAAAATATACTAATCAAGAACATCCCAGAGTAACAATAACATCTAACATCAACATCACACAAAATCAATCAAGAATTCCTGACATCCTACCAGAAATAATCCTATATGGGTTAACCATCCCAGAGACCTTATTTTATGAGGTCCTATACAAGGAAAAGGTCTCCCACCAAAAGGATACAAAATACATGAGTTAACCATTCTCATATACAAACATTAACACAGGTTTCTATTTCTAGAATAAAGACATCACCTGTGAACATTAGTTGAAACACAACAAACAATACTTGTGATTAAGACACCATAGGTTCATAAAACTTGTGTCTAAGCCCATACTTGTGAACACCAGCCACCAATTAGTTGTAAAGTCTCAACTTGAGAGGTAGACATGGGTACAAATTTTCTGGGCAACGCCCACACTCATGGCATGGGGTAAGGGTTCAAAATTCCGCGACGAGCGCCCACTTGTGAGGTGGTAAATATAATAAATTAGAATAAGGACAAGTTTCGCTAGGGGTATTCAGTATGAATGGGGTCTAAAACCCAAACACGCCCTCTATAGGAATTAATATATTGGCTCGTAACCCCCAAGTATTGAACAAGGCAGAAAAGGGTGTAAGTTCAACACTAACATAAAAGAAATGTTTCCCATAGAAGGCTGGGAGATCCGGGAAGTTCTACCACAGACACCCGAGTACTAATCACTCTACCCAGAGGGTGTGTCTATGTGTAAGTGCCCCGCCCCACATTTAATCTCCCACATATATATAAACAATGACAAGTATCCACTGTCATGCACATCCACAGTATTATACAACAGAGGGACAACAACCCATGTTAGACGCAACAACTGGATTACATGACAGAGGAACAACAGCCACTGTTAGACAAAAACAGTACAATGACTCACTGTATCACATAACAGTAACAATAACTGGACTATAAACATCAATTTTGGAACAACAGGTTAACAATGAAGTAACTGCAAGGCTTTGTTAAACCAAACAAACAAACAATTGTATTGTGGAAACATTTGGGTTCTGGAAAACCCTGTTGGCTACAATATGGTGACATGGAAATGAAAAATTATCATATTTCAGGCAATGCACACAAAGTATACAACCAAACAGAAGTCCCCAACATTATTTCCCCAAAAAAGGTTCACATCAAATACATGTGTCAAACACAAAACAAAGTAAATAATCCATACAAAGAAATAGATAAAGAAAATCTATCTAATCTGTCTCTAGAAATATCCTATGGGTCTGATGATGACTTCCTCTCCTTCATTATCCACTAGAAAAAGTCTGGCCATAATCACCCTCTCTATAATCCAGGAAAACAGCTGCTTTGCATATATCCACCTATTTAGAAAATTGGGGATTGCACACACACACACACAGAACTTTCACTTCTGGATCATATATCCATCGCGAAAAACATGTAGGAGTAATCCATATGAATCCAATGTGGCTATACTGTAATCTCTCAAGTCACAGTTGCTAAGTCACTGGGCTAGGAGCGTTCCAGGGTGATATAACAGACATGTATAAATAAGTCTGAAGCATTCTGGCGTGGCGTGACACACAGGAGTCCATGTGATTGATTCGATCAGGATCAGGCACAAACACTTTCAGTATCTCTTTGGATGAGGAGTGACATCACATAATCCATTAGAATTTCCTGACAGAACTAACTTGAATGGGGCATGAATATTCCAGCCCCTTTCTCTGGGTTAAGATGTAGGTTATTCTTTCTTCAGCTGAATATACGACTTGATTGACGGGAGTTGGTAATGTGCTTGATTATCCATGTCTGGGATATGATGGATGAGAAGATTCAAAGGAAGCTGGGAGTTCACAAAATCAGTTGGTAATCCATACTGGTAAATGATGGTGACTTCCAGACTTATCCATGAGCCTCTGGAATATGACAGTTGAATGTGGAATTAGGCGGTGACTTTTAGAAGAGGTTATACTCTGTATCCATCTAGGCCAGGCATGCCTCATGTCTTTGCAGACATTGAAAAGCTTAACATCGTCTTTAAGTTCCCAGAGGTAGGGAATCCACTTCAGCATATTTAAAATCCGTTAAGTATCCAGGCATTGACATTCAGGTTCAGGGTGAGTAGCAGTAACCAGCACTCTTTGTAGAATATTAGAGGAGGCTGATATCCCAGTTTCCTGCCTCTAAATCCAAACAAGTTGACTATAAATCCAGTGCGAAGCATGGTGACTAGTGCCAATACTCCACCGCCATCTCTAGCGCCTAAAACGCAGAGAATACGTAGCTAATAATTAACCCATTAACAATGGGTCACCCGCTACCCTTGGAGAAACATGGCGATTGAACAGCCCGCTTTGTCTCCCAAGCCTTTGTCTAGATTAAGCCTGTGTTTCCGGGGCGCGGCCAATCATTTAACTTTAAACGAAACGAAATTTCGTTTTGTTAATTTTCCCGTCGAATTTTTAATAGCCTCGTGCCTGCAGGTAGCGCATCCTAGCCACGTCTGCTGGAAAAGACTGAGGGATGATGACATATATGTCACAATGGGAGGTGTGTGTTTGTGAATGGGGGATGTGTTGATGGGCGGGGATGTGTGTGAGGGATGTTTGTATGGGTGGGGAGAATGTGCGGGGGTGGGGATGTGTGTGTATATGGGTAGGGGTGTGTGGTTAAGGGATGTGTGGCTGGGGGATGGGTGGGTGGAGGATGTGTGGTTGGGTAGAGGATGTGTGAGTGGGTGATTGTATATGAGTAAGGGTGTGTGGTTAAGGGATGTTTGGTTGGGGGATGGGTGGGTAGAGGATATGTGGGCTGGTGAGTGTGTGTAGATTAGGAGATGGTGTGGGATGGTTGTTGGGGTGGGCTCGGGATCTGTGAGTGGGCTGGGGGAGATGGGAGATTATGTGGGTGGGTGCGGAATTTGTGTGTGGGTAGGTGCGGAATATGTGAGTTGACCGGGAAATGTGTGTGTGTGCGTGGGGGATGTGTGGCCGAGGAATGTGTGTTTGGCTGGGTGATTGGAGGTGTGTTGGTGGAGGAGGATATGTGGGTGAGTGATTGTTGGTGGGTAATGGGACGGGTAGAGGATATGTGAGTGGGTGGAGGGAGGTGTGTAGGTGGGTGGATGTGTGTGGGTGGGGGATGTGTGGGTTGGGGAATGTATGTGTGCTTGGGGTGTGGGTGGATGGGATGTGTGTTGGGTGAGAGGAGTGTGTGGGTGGGGAGATGTGTAGGTGTAGGGATGTGGTGGATGGGTGGGGGAATGTATGTGTGTGTGGATTATGTGTGTGGTTGGATGGGGGAGTTGGAGTGAATGGGGGATGTGTGGGTGGGTTGTGGATGTGTTTCATAACATAGTAATATGCATTGTTTATGTTTACAAAATTCATGTGACAATGTTTTTTTTTCCTATGCACTGTTGATGAAAGAAAGATGAGTGACTGGAAGGGCCGAATGTAAGACGGGCCTGCGTGCCCAATTTGTTACCCTTTGAAAATAAAGTCTGTTCGTTCGTTCGTTTAATTTTCATCAAATTTACCAGCTGTGGCTAAAATATCAGGTTTATTTCTCCTCATACGATGTCAAACAATCTTGGCTGTCTACATCTAATTCCTCTAACAATGATGCGGTTTTCAATAGCTGCTTGACGAATTGTCTTATTTCTGTCATTTTCCCCAGCAGCCACATTAATATTGCCGTCTAATATTTATCAGTTTACTGTGAACAGTAAGGGTTCTAGTACAGTACTTTAACACCATTTTTCTCACCGTAAGTGACAGCTTGTTATTGGTGATCATGTTTTATTAACTTGCAAAAGGCTATATATTCCACAGCCTATTTTATTCTAATCTATACAAGGCATGTTTCGTCCGATCTTATGACTATTTTATGATAGCTGAAACGATTTACTGTTGAGGATTTTCCCCTTCATTTGGATGTGGTTTAAGAGAAGACAGCTTACAATTCCCTGGACAGCCAACACGAGTAATCCAACAATGTTCAAAGAAGCTAAGGCACAAAAACAATATGTCACAAATACCTTCACATGATGTGAAGTGACAAATTTGAATATGTCATGACAAATGGAAACATTTAAGGAAAGAGAGATAGAGGAAGACACACACACACACACACACACACACACACAGAGAGAGAGAGAGAGAGAGAGAGAGAGAGAGAGAGAGAGAGAGAGAGAGAGAGAGAGAGAGAGAAAGAGAGAGAGATTCTTCACAGCCTTTTCCTATTAAGGCAAGGAAAGTTCTTAGCAAACGAACTGATACATTGCACTGATACTGAAGCATTGTAACTCACGACAGTCGGAAAGGCACTTAGTGATGACTTGGATGTTGCATGTTTTTATTTCTTACTTCTTGTGTTACCATAATTTCTACATTATTTTAAATTAATTAGAAATCTACTTGATAACTGAGTACAATGACAGCTTTCACTGCATTTAAGTAAGACACTGTTTAACTAATCAAGTGTTAATTTGAAACATATAACAATTGGAAGGAGGGAAGTCTCTGTGGAAGGAGGGAAGCTTCCAACCAAGAAACAAGTTTATCTACGGAAGAGATCTACAAGTGTTATCGAGGAGAAAAAAAAATGAAGACAGCCAGCTGGATTGACACATTAACAAATACACAAGTTCTAGAAAATATAACAAAATAAAGTTGAGATAAGTCAAGAAACGACAACAAAGCCTAGCCTTTCCGCGGAGAACCGAGTGTCCGCAAGATCCTCTGCTCACTTCCTGCGTGTCTGCAGACAATGATGACGTATCTGTTCTTCCCACTATAAACACGATCACAAAGTCCCCTGACCGTGCACCGAAACAGAAACCACAGGTGCAGATCCAGTCATCTTGCCAGCTTTCTCATTTCCCAACACACCAGCATGTTGTGGACTATTGACAATGTATACAAAATTTGCTGCTAGCTTTGGCTTTTCAGGAGCTTGTGATTCATGGGCAGCAAAAAGGTAAAATTAGACTCTAACGTGCCAACTGTCTGTCATTTATTGCCTATATAGTACCTTGCGGTGTATGACTGTGGGTGTTGAGCCTGAGGAATTAGCGCCGCCTGGCTAGAGCAGTCGCTGCTAACTGTGCAGGTTAGAGATTTCTTTGTGCTCCCGACAGAAAAAATCCACATCTTAACAGAGGATTCGAAGCCGGGTCTCTCGAAGGAGAATCCGGCATTCTAGCCACTCGGCCAGCCGCTCCTCTAACGTGTAAATGCTTATAAACATCTCATGTACGATCATTCGAGAGAAAGGAAATAAAGAGAGGGAGAGAGTTAATCATCTAAAAATAGCTTCAGGTTAACATTGGCAGGTTAACCGCTTCACCTTGCTGATTGTGATCATCCCCTCCATCGAATTGGAGTATTACAGAGGCAACGAACACAACCGCAAATACACTGGGACCTTGTCCAGAAACCTCTTCCTCCAATTCCAATTCCAATTTTAAAAACTAAAATTCCAAATTCGGCCTCGTTCAACCTGCGTTTTTCAGCTGTGGTTATTGTTGAGGTGCGTGGTTTTTGTGGGTTCATTCACCCTAATTCTTGTCTTGTGAGTCCTATCTCGGACTGATTATGTTGGTTTGTGTCTGTGACGTCAGCTGGGGGGAGGGGTGTCCTTCGGCGGCTATCCTTTGTGCATATTTCCTCTTGTTGTTCTCTTTGTTGGTGCAGGCTCCTGGCTCGTCTGGCTTGACTGGTTGCAGTCCTTAAAAGGACTTTTTTATTTGGTATTTTTGCCTCCATTTCTGTGTATTGCCCGTAGAAGCTCTTCGATGTTTCCTCTGTGGTCAGCCATGGGACGATCTCTCCGTCCTTGATATAGTACTCAATGCCGGTATCATAGTCAGAGATTATCTCCGGGCATTCTATGTGTTCCCCCTGAGTTTCTTCACCTTCTTTCCTTTTGCTTCCTTCTCCTCATGTATTCCTCGTGCCTGAGTTCCTCTTGCCTTGCCCGTTTCGTTTCTGCGTCTATGTACTCCTCCATTTCCTCCGGTGTAGGTTCGTTTGTAAACCACTTCATGGCGTCGAAAGATTCCTCATGTTGTCTTTTTCCGGCTGTCTGGCGGGATGTTGGTTTCCCCTTGGGTGTTTCGGGCGTCGTGGTTCGCCTGCTGGTTTTATCTTGCGATTCCGGCTCGGTTGTTTTTGTTGGGTTTCTTGTGGCTTCTCTGTGGTCTCTTGCATGGCTTCGGTTGGTTTGTATTGGGATGATTTCATTTCAGCTTTTAGCCGCTCTCTCTCCGCTTTTATGGTGGGTAGCATAACTTCGTTTTCCGGCTTCAACGCGGCCATCTGTTCCACTTCTTGCTTGATGTTTTGCTGGATCTCCTTTATTTCCGCCAGTAGATTCTCGTTGTCGCTGGTCGGATTCGGTGTCATCAGTGCCTTGACTTGTTTCTTTAACTCGTCGATCTGGCTTTGTAGTTGTGCTCTTTCATCTTGCGAGATGCCCGTGGCTGTCCCGCACCGCCGCATCCTTATATGGCGTCTTGGTGTTGATGGCGATCTTTAACACGTCTCTGTGTCTTTGGAGGTACGGAGAGCCCAAGTATCTTGCTCCATGTTTGTCCGGGCAGTTGGTGCACTTTCTGTTGTTGTTGGGTGCTCGGAAGTCCGTGTCCAGCTTGGCGAGCGGACACTCCTTGAAGGCGTGGTGATCGGCGCAGTAACGGCATATTTCCATTTTACTACGACATGCTGCTCTGCTGTGGCCGGCCGTCTGGCATCTTGAACATTGATTGACTCTTGGGATGAATCTCTCTGGCTATTGTATTTTCTTACTGATTGATACTGTGGTCGGCATTTCGCTGCACTCCGACGTAACCACTGCCAAGGTTGTAGGTATCTTGGAGTAAGTGTGGAGCCGCTCCGCCTTCAAGAATCGGATGTGAAGATTCTCTTCTCGTAGCTGATTCAGGATTTCTTCATCTGTCAGCTCCACTTGAATCCGCTTGACAACCCATCGGAATGTTTTTGAGTCGGTGTTCTCGGCTCTGGTGTCTTTTTCCTCCTTCTTCTCTGTTGTCTTGACTCTTGTCTGTGATGGCCTGTCGATCTTCTCCCTCGTGGTAGCTTCAGTAATACTTGTAGTTTCAGATTCTTTAGTACAGCTCGCAGGCTGGCTCTCCACGTTCGTCTTCTTGACGGTCTTATCGGCTCCCACGTTGCACATCTAGGATGCCGCGTGTTTCCACGTGACATTTCCCCCCCCCCCCCCCCCCTTATCAGGCTGCTTGACTTGTTCAGGCGACTTGTCTTGTTAGCGCTCGCAGTGCGAATGAACGAGTTTTTCCTAGCCTGACGCAGAAATATATAACAGGAAAAGCAGGAACAATAAAAAGCACAGGAGGAGGAGAAGTAAAAAGAGACAGAGGAGGACGACAAGGAGTTCATGAAGATAATCCATTTTAAAAAATGATACTGCAGCTAAGCTGTAAAGTGTTATCACATATGGCAGGAAACGGCATAATTAGCTAAATGATCAACCCCCTTACTATCCAGTTTTCCTTCCAAGAACATTCTGAATAATACCCGTACCCAGGTTTTGGAGATTGATCGACCCCAGAATCACATTAGCTCGAAAACAAATAACTGCCATTAATTAGGGAGCATCGGTTGCACAGTAGCTAGCACGCTTGGCTGCTGGTCTGGGGTTCATGTGTTCGAATTCAGTGCTCACTTGATGCCATTCATTGAAAGCAATTCATGACATAAGATAATAATTGATAATAGTCGTGGCAACGTCCTTTGTTTTCTGCAGTTGTGTTTTATAAATCGGCATTATTTCGTTTTAGTTTATATTGTTTAGATTTCCACAGCTTTATCACAGTTCCACTAATTTTATTCATGATAATATCTCAGGAAGCAGAGTTTTGGTCCACAGAACTTCACAATTTGGAAGGCGTATTGGCAAATATTGAATGCTAGCATGTTACATAATTACATCTCTGTGATGTTTTTTTTTTAAATTATGTAAATGATATAATAAGGGTTTGATATTATGTCTAGGGGCATCTCTGATGGGATGAGTAATAATTCCAAAACAGCCCTCTAGAGGAAACCATATAATATGGCTCATGAAACCCCACCGTGAGGAATTTAGACTTAACGTTAATTTCCAACACAGAAATAGAAAACAAAAGGGTCCTCTTTAAGGCTTATCGAGATCCTGGCAATTCATCACAGAGGAATCTGTTCCCTCCATAATAAACGTTGACTGTGTGTTGACTTCCAGCCTCATATAGATCTCTGATTTATATGTATCAGCAATGACACATGTCAATTGGACTCAACGATAATTGACCAAAACATCCACAATGAACTGTACTCAACAACAGTTGAACAAGACAATCACAGTGAACTGTATTCATCAACATCCGAATACGACATTCACAACGAAATGTACTCAACAACAGCCGAACAAGACATTCACAGTGAAATGTACTCAACAACCATTTTTAACACAACACTTGAGCAGACTGGAGGGGGGTCTAGTGAAGATTTAGGTTCCGCCTAGTGGCATCATATACACTTTAAAACATTGCATATACAAAGATAACACAATATGTGAAAAAAAACCTCAGATACTTCACCCCAACCAACCAACAGTCTCCCAACCTATTACATTGATAACTCTCCAATCATCAACAGCATTAATAACATCTCTAAAACTCCCCTTTCAACAACAATCCTAAAATAAACCATGTACTATCTCCTTCAGTTGGCACTGGAGAAAGAGTTCTCTTTTCTGGGCAAAACACAAGTTCGTATACACTGCCCTGTTTCAATGTTACCCCACAGCCACTAGTAAGCAGTGTTGAGTAAAGTTTCCAGGTGGCAGCTTTCCTCATGATACACTCTCATTAAGTTAACTCTCTCCTGTGACAGTTTTTGAAGGAATAAAACTATAATGAATCCTTAGCGGTTACAAGACTGCTTGTTGAAGCTGACGCCTGGAGTCATTAAATAAAGCTGAGCATCCACTCTTCATGATATCAAGAAGACAAATTCTCGGTACGTTGTGACAACGACGTCCTGAAGACCAGCCAGAGTTTTTTTTTTTTTTTTTTGGGGGGGGGGGGGGGGGGGGACATAGGTAATCATTTTTACAGTATTCCACAATGCAAGTCCATCCCAACTAAGTTTCAGAATGGGAATAAAAGCTAACATTCGTTCCTGGACTGCAGCTAGTATCCGATTTAAATAAACGAATATCCCAAAATCTTCTTCTAAAATAAGCCACAGCTATTAATGAGCTGGGTTAGATAGTTCCTAAGAAATGCCGTTAATCCGGTTTCTTGGAATTCTTCCTCTTTCGTTCGCTTGAAATATGTCTAAAACTGCAATGTTGTCTCTTGTATGAATTTAACTGTCTTATTTATTTCATTCAGCGGTCCATAGAGTTTATCTTCCACTGTCGTCTCTCTAGGTCAAAAGGTTTGCCTAGACATGTTGTAATTTGAGCAGTCTTGGAGTATGTGCTCTGCTGTCTGCGACGCCAATCCACATGTGCACATGGCTGTTTCACCAATCTTGAATTTTGTATACATGTGGTTGCGTAATCTATTGTGTCCTGTTCTGAGGCGAAGAATAATTACTTGTTCTGGTCTGTCCATAACGTGGTAGTCATCTTGAGCAGGTTTTGGTGGCTTTCTAACTAATTTGATCATTCTTTTCTTTTGGTGATATGTAACGGGCACATCAGGCTGTTCTTCTTTTGCTCCTTCCTTAGCCAATAGATCAGCTTTGTCGTTTCCAGGTCTTCCACCGTGGGATGGTGTATCTACAGTATGGTGACCTTATGCTGACTGCTAAGTTCACAAAGTAGTGTCCTTAATACTGGCAATTTCCCAGACAGGAGCGCCTCGAGTACTGATTTTGCATCAGTCAATAGTGTGACGAAATGCCGCGAGTGCACCATAATGCATTCCTACTTGAAAGTATTCCAGACGAAAAGAAGAAGAATCAACAGAAGAGTAAACCGTATTAGCTACATTTGTAAGAAGTAGGCTGTTTAACACTGAGCTGTAAAACTCACAGTATAATCTCTCAATGGAAACGGTCTGGTTGCGACATATGAACACTCTTCAATTTGACACCTGGACTCTTCACCAGGGGAAACTTTTGCTTGATAAGAAACCAGGGGCTGATAACATGCCACAGTCCAGCGATTCAAAGTGTTAAATGCCAAACTGATAATTAAACCACACTGCAGAGCAGACGTGAGAACCAGTCCAATACGTGACTGGAGGCAATTAGCTGTAGGAGGTCAGGCGTGTCAAACTGATAATAAATAAGCCATTCGGACTGCATTGAGAAATTAGGTGTTGGGTGTCTGGTGGAGGCAATTTGAATTGGGCATGTGTACCATGTGAACCAGAAAGAAAATAAAAACGGAAATTAGTGAAGAACAGTATGGATTTGTGGAGGGAAAGGGCACAAACAATGCAATATATACATTACGGACACTAATAGAAAGGTCAATAGAGAAACAGAAAGACATATATTTATGCTTCATAGATTAAGGCGTTTGATAAGTAAAACATGATGAACTGATTAAAATGTTGGAAGATATCAACATTGATGGAAAAGATTTAAGAATAATAAAGAATATTTACTGGAACCAAGTAGCAGCAATTAAAATTGGAAATACAGAAGGTAGTTACGAACACATAAAGCTAAGAGTACGACAGGGATGTGTGTTGTCACCAGATCACTTCTCCCTATATAGCGAAGTAATAATGAGATGGATCAAAGAGATGCCAGGAATAAAAGTTTGAGGTTATAATATAAATAGTATACGCTATGCAGATGACACAGTATTGGTGGCAGATAAATCAACAGACCTACAACAATTGTTGGAGACTGTAGTAACAGAGAGTGCAAAGAAAGGACAGTATCAATGGTGATTTCAAAGAAAATGGTGACACCAAAATGTGACATAGAAATAGAAGGATTAATTCTTAACCAAGTGGATAATTTTAGATACCTATGGACATTTATAAAATCAGATGGAAGATGTACAACAGAGATTAAGAGCAGAATAGGGCAAGTAAAGGCCGCATATCAGAAAATGAAGAGTATCTTGTGCAATAGGTCACTGTCACTGAGTGTAAGAAAGAGAGTGCTGAAATGCTATGTAGAACCAGTTTTGCTGTATGGCAGTGAATCTAGAATGTAAATGAACAAATTAAGAAGAAATTAGAAGCAACAGAGATGTAGTTCCTGAGACGTATTTTGCGATTTCCTTGGACTGCCAGAGTAACTAACGACGACTGCCTGAAACAGGCCAATGAAAAAATAAGAAAGCGACAAACAGTTTTCTTTGGTCATGTAATGAGAAGAGAGGCATTGGAGAACATCGTGACAACTGGAAAGATCGAGGGGAAGAGAGGCAGAGGCAGACCAAGAGAAATGATGCTGGATGGATTGAGACGGTGGCACGGAGGAATATCAGGAACAGCAACCAAAGACCGAGATCTGTGGAGAGCCATGAACGCCTACGCCAGCTAGCAGGGCACTTGATGATGATGATGTGTACCTTGTACCAGACAGGGAGGCGCCAAAGAGATTAAGGCTTTTGTCCTACTTAATATAAATACGCGTGCATAGAACGATTCATTATAGATACGGCAAATATTTGAAACAGCCCTCAACAGGAGCCCAGTTCCCGTGCTGTGATAACGGAGGAACTAGGGGAGAAGGACCAAACATTACATTTATGAACACTCTCCGGCTGTGTGCTGATCTGAACATAGGTGATCTCACCTTAGCTGCTTAGCTGATCTGCAACACAGGTCCAGATAGGAGACAAGTAACATTGAAGTTACGTACTGTTTGTCATCACTATCTATATGTAATGATCATATTGTATAAACTTACACAAATTCATCAACATCATCATGATAATCATCCATGTCTAATGATAGACAATAAATGTTATAGTTTGTTTTAAACTAAGTTATCTGTTATTTTACCAATCGTGCATGCATGTTTATATGTGTACATTGGTGGGGGATTACTTAGACACCAGGGAAGGGAATAGTCAGGGGAGAAAAACCTGCACTGGGCTAGGAGTCAATTTACAGACGTAAATCTAACTCAGCTAACCTTCTCCTTCCCACTCCTTGTCGAATATTAAGGTCTGCTAATTTCATTTTGTTACGAGCCATTTGTAAGCTGTACTTTTAATATTCATGGGCTTAATCTGTAGTTCAGCCATATAGATTTTGTCCTTAGGCAATTTTTGACTATATGAGGTTGCTCGCCAGTGAATAATACATTCAGCTAGGCGGTGGCCCACCCCACTTCTGACAAATAGCACTACAGGTTGTGTACCATGGCTGGTATTAAGTAATTTCTCTGTTGCTATCTTGATTACCTCAATTTCAGCATCATAGTTATGGTAGTACTTCCTGTTTGTATTCTGACCGTGTCTCTAGTATTATTTGGGTATTCTATGTACACTCCCGCTCCTCAATTTCGAACAGCATTTTGTTCTGACCCATCTGTGTAGACTCGAATCCAGAGGTCCTGTGGGCATTCTTCATCAAGGAAGTTGAGAGTGACTGTTCTGCGCTGTACCCTGTTCTGTTCTTCCTTGTGAAATATTACTCTAACTTTTGTCTGGATTCGTAGTGATAGTCTATGTTTATCTTTCCGTGGAGTTCGCGCTGGTATAGTTTTCATTGGGATATCAACTGTGGGCATATAGGTGGTTCCTTTGCAGAGTCCTGGTGGATAAAACTGCTTCTTTTCAACCTTCCCATAGCTAAGTTATCAGATCTGTTCTTCAAAGGGTGGCCTGGCAAGCTGAGGAAGTTTTCTGCTTCTATTAGCGTTTTCGTATCTCTGCGCTCTCTCAGTGCTTGTGACCTCCCCATCTTCTCCATCTCCACTATAGTAATTGATCTCATCCCTCCTGTGGTGCCTCTAAGTGCTTGATTTTGCACCTTGTCCAGCTCTTGTAGTGTGTTTTTTTTTAAATGCTGAACACTACACAGTTAACCCGTATTCCAGGTGTGGTCGTATGCTCTGTTGATAAACTTTGCTAAGTATTTTCCCACTGACTCCCCACGTGGTTCCACTTAGTTTTATCAGGATGGCTATTTTTCTTCTGGCTGTTGCTACTGATTTGTTGATGTTCTTTCTCCATGCCAGCCTGCCATCAAATGTTACTCCAAAGTATGTTGGTTCTTTATCTTCTCTAAGGGGTATTCCATCTATCTGGATGATCCCTGCCTTTTGTTTTGGAGAGAGGGTAAATATGGTGGTGCTGCACTTGTCAGTGTTTATGCTGACACACAATTTATTTGCCCATGCAACAAATGCATCTATAGCTCTTTGTAGCGATTTGGTGGCCACTGATGCATGTTCATTTGTGCTCCATAGAACCGGGGCATCAGCGTACATTGCCGCTTTAATTCCATGTGGTAGATTAGCAACAATATCACTGATGAAGATTAGAAAGAGTGTGGGGGACAATACTCCGCCCTGGGGAACTCCGTGACGCAGTAGTACTTTCTTGCTCTTCAGTCCGTCTATCTGTACTCGGGCTCTTCTGTTGTGCAAGTATGCTTTCACCCATTTGTACATTCTTCCATTGACTTTGCAGTTTCTCAGTTTCTTCATCAGACCTTCTTTCCAGACTTTGTCAAAGGCTTTCTTCAGATCTATCCATGCCGCAAGCACCAGCTTCTTCTCTTGGAAAGCATCCTCAATTTCTTGAGAGAGATAGGTTGTCTGATCTTCCGTAGAGTAGCACCTCTTAAAGCAAGCCTGCTGTGGTGCAAGGATGTTTTTACTTTCAATGTACCACTGCAGTCTGTGATTGATGATGCGCTCCATTGTTTTGCAGAGACAGCTGGTGATGCTAATTGGGCTGTAGCTGGAGGCAATGGAACCATCTTTCCGCGATTTTTAGGAGGGGTATTATGAATGCTTCTCTCCAGGCTTGTGGAACACTGCCTAAGTTCCAGCTGTTATTGAAGATCTGCAACAGCTTTGCTTTGGCCAACCACTGTTACTAGGTTCCTGATAATTTCATTGGAGATACCATCAGCTCCTGATGACTTTCTCATTTTCAGTTTTGATATGGCTAGCTCCAGTTCGATGATTGTGATATGTTCCTCCAGATCCTGATGTACTGTTTCATTCTGTCTTGTATGTTGCCATTTCTCTCGAATCTCTTGTTGTTTCTCTGGACTAATGTCGATATTGTTATCTTGTGCGAATAAGTGAGTACGGTGGGAGACACCTACAGGTGTCACTGATCAGCTACCGTCCGCCTCAAGCTGGGCAGCCCCTGGTCAATTAGATGCTGATCCGCAACATCCTGCCTGTTTCAATAAGTGCTTAGGGCTAGGACAAAATCTGAATCGCAGGCTGTAAAATCAATGCACCAGGTACTAATAAAAAGAAAAATAGAAACCCCAAGCTACGGCTTGCAACCTGGAACGTGAGAATCATGTGTCCAGGATTTTCCACTGACTTGACAAATATTGACGATGTGAGAAAAACGGCTGTGATTGATGCCGAACTTAATCGTCTTAACATTGATATTGCTGGCCTGCAGGAGACTCGCCTCAGAGTCTCACTCAGAGAAAACAATTACACCTTTTTTTTTTGGGAAGGGTAGAGGGCAGGCAGAAAAAAGGCAACACGGTGTGGGCTTTGCAGTGAAGAATTCGCTACTGCGAATGATTGAAATTCCAGCAGGAGGAAATGAAAGACTATTATCCCTGCGCTTGGCAACCTCTTGTGATTTTGCCACCATTATTACTGCATATGCACCCACACTCGATTCCTCTGATGATGTGAAGGATTTGTTCTATGAGGAGTTAGACTCCGTGATCAAGGAATTACCAAAATCTGCCTACATTTATATGCTCGGTGATTTCAATGCTCGTGTGGGCAAGGACTCGAGTTCATGGCCAGTGTGCCTTGGAAAATACAACATCGGTCGCATGAATGAAAATTGGCAAAGGCTGCTGGAGCATTGCACCAGAAATGACCTATGTATTACAAACTCCTTTTTTAAAACAAAAGTGCTGCATAAGGTCACATGGAAACATCCAAGACCTGGCCATTGGCACCAGCTTGACTTCATCATCACACGGAGACAACATCGGAACCATATATCATTGACTCGAAGTTACCACAGTGCTGACTGTAATACGAATCATTCTTTGGTTGTTGCAAGGGTTAGACTGAGACAAAAGAGAATCTACACAGCTAAACACAAATCTAGTCCCAGGATTAATATTATTAACACTCACGATCCTGAAAAGTGCTTTCAATTTCAACAGCAACTTGAAGACGCTTTCACTGATACACCAGAAAATTGTATAGTAAATGAAAAGTGGGGTCAACTTAAGGAAACTCTTTATAAAACTGCCGTAGGAGTTTACTGCACTGTGGATCATAAGAGGCAGGACTGGTTTGCGGCAAACAGAGAGACTCTGCAGCCCTTGATTGATAAGAAGAAGATAGCTCTCTGAAGAAACAAGGAAAGACCAACGCGTAACACTCTGAGTGAGCTAAAGCAAGCTAGGAAGGATGTGCAAAAGGCTGCCAGGCAGTGTGCACATGATTATTGGATCAAGTTATGCGAGGCCATTCAAATCGCAAGTGATAAGGGAAACATCAGAAGCATGTATGGAGGAATAAAGAAAGCCTGTGGTCCAATGATCAAAAGAAGTGCATCATTGAAAACCTTGGCTGGAGAAATCATAACTGATAAGAAACAACAGATGGACAGATGGGTAGAGCACTATTAGGAGCTTTACTCAAATGAGACCAAACTAGTGGATGATGCCCTCAATGCCATAGAGGCTCTACCAACTCTTGACCACCTGGACACACTTCCCACCGTAACAGAAGTTAAGTGTGCTATAAATGAACTTGCATCTGGCAAGGCTCCAGGTAAGGATGGGATTCCAATAGAGGTTATCAGGAGTGGGCAAGACACACTCACTCTACAGATCCACCATCTAATAGAGAAGGACACGTCCCACAGGATTTCAAAGATTCAAGCATCATAACACTGTACAAGCACAAGGGCGATCGGAGCGACTGCAACAACTATAGGGGTATCTCACTTCTATGTATTGTTGGAAAAGTATTTGCCAGAATTGTTCTGCGCAGACTTCAAGTCCTAGGAGATAAAGTCTACCCCGAATCACAGTGTGGCGTTCGACAGAACCGGTCTACCATTAATATGATATTCTCATTGCGACAAATGCAAGAAAAATGCCGTGAACAGAATCAATCACTGTTTATTGCCTTCATCAACCTCACAAAGGCATTTGATTTGGTCAGTCGTGAGGGTCTGTTCAAGGCACTAAAGAAGATTGGCTGCCCACCAACTCTTCTGTCCATTGTGGAATCGTTCCATACAGACATGAAGGGTATAATCAAGTTTGATGGTGCAACTTCTGAAGAGTTTGAAATTAAGAGTCGAGTTAAGCAAGGTTGTGTACTAGCCCCACCCTCTTTGGAATATACTTTTCACTTCTACTGAAATATGCCTTTCGTGATCAGGACGGTGGTATATACATTCAATCACGCTCAGATGGCGGCCTCTACAATGCTCAGAGATTGAAGGCCAAGACCAAAATTAGGAGGGTATTGATCAGAGAGTTGCTTTTTGCAGATGATGCTGCAGTACGACCCACTCTGAGGAAGAATTACAATGTCTACTATCTGCATTCTCTAATGCTTGTTCTGAATTTGGTTTAACAATTAGCAAAAAGAAGACACAGATTATGTCACAAGGTGCACATGGGGTACCATCAATCTTTATTGAAGACGCCGAACTAGAGATGGCAGACCATTTTACATATCAGTGGTAAATAGCAAATTATCCCTCGATCAGGAAATAAACATCCGGATTGGTAAGGCAGCAACAGCAATGAACAGGTTAAGAAAAAGAATCTGGGAGAACAGGAAGCTTACTGCCAAAACAAAAGTCCTCGTCTATCAAGCCTGTGTCCTTAGTACTCTTCTTTATGGCAGTGAAACCTGGACAATTTACTCACACCAAGAGAAACGTTTAAACAGCTTTCATATGCGGTATCTGCGAAGAATTCTTGGTATTAAGTGGCAAGACAAAATCACCAATACTTAATTATTGGAAAGATCAGGTTGTGTGACGTTGTGTTCCATGCTCAGTCTTCGTAGACTTAGATGGATAGGACATCTTAGGAGGATGGATGATGGTAGAATGCCAAAGGACATCTTTTTTGGTGAATTACAGATGGGTAAGAGATCACAGGGTCGGCCCCTGCTACGATACAAAGATATGTGTAAACGGCACATGATTGATACAGGCATTGATAATGCACATTGGGAGCAAGTCGCCGCTGAACGTGTTGCATGGTGGGCAAACATCAGAAATGGAATAAAGATAAAGGAGAAAATTATTTCAGATAAGTCACACACCGAGCGTGTGAAACGTAAGATGGTGCATGATGGTGGAAATGGCCACATGTTCACAGGCACCCACTGTGAACGAACATTTACAGCGCAAATTGACCTTATCAGTCACATTCGCTATCGCCATAGATAAAAGTTATTATGCCTTTTTGAAGCACAAACTATCGTCTGTCAAGACGGCAAGGTGCCAAGGTGTGTGCGCGAATGAGTTCGCAAAATGGTCAGCTGCTTGCTTTCCTGTTAAGATGTTTCCGACTTTATGTAGTGCAATTTTTGAGTTTCTCTCTGTGCCCTCATCGTTAAGTTGTTTTATTAGCTTCCACAGTTTCCTTGTGTCTTTTTCAAATTTCAGAGATTCTGTTTTCTCCTGCCAGCTTTTCCGTCTAGCCTGCAGCTTGGCCCTTTGAAATTTGGCTTTTGAAAGCTGGCATTTATTGTGGTGCTCTTGACTAGGTTTGGCCTCTGCTTGCTTTCTACACACTTCCACATCATTATGCAGCTGTTCCAGTTCACTACTCCAGTAGTTTCTTGGAATAACATGGGAATTTCCATACATATACAGTTTTATAACTTTCCATGTGTCTGCTTGAGGCAAACTCTCAATTGCCATTAGCAAAGCCATTTAATGTGAAGAAGGTTTGGGCTGGTAAATCCAATCTGTGGTTCTGTAGTAATCATTGGACTCTCCACACATAAAGAGTTGAAGATTTGAGACTGGGACTCTTACTTGGTTGTCCAAACTATAAGCACACTCCACCATCCCTTTCTCTGCTGATACACAAATGCTAAAACCCATTGCTATACATTTGTACTAAGATCTGTCACTGTAAAAAAAAAAACAACAACTGTTATTTACTGCTAATATAGTACCTTGCGATGTATGGCAGGGGGGTCTAGGCCGCCTGGTTAGTGCAGTCGCCGCGAACTGAGCAAGTTAGGATGTTGTTTTTTTTGACCCGACAGAAACAAATCCCACACCTTACCGAGGATTCGAACCCAATCCCCCGAAGGAGAATCCGGCGTTCTAGCCACTCGACCAGCCGCTCCTCCGGCCAGCCGCTCCTCTGTACTAAAATCAAATGTCACAATCAAAGTACCAACAAACACAAAAGGACACTTAAGGAAATGGGGAGGAGAAGGGAGTGTGTTACTCAAGCACCAATCCCTTCTTTCTGGTGATGGAGTTTAATCTACTCGGATGGACTGTGGGTGATATCTTCCCACTGCTCACCTCTATCCCGTGATTGATATTGATACTTCCGGCTGAGTTAGGGACATCATACCCAATCAACCATCATGATAATACACTCCGTCCAGATATGACAAAACCATCTTAAGACCTAGACAAAATGAGACCTAGGCATCATGAGACCGACATCATGAGACAGATATCATGAGACATCCATCATGAGGCAGACATCATGAGACATACATCATGAGACATACATCACGAGGCAGACATCATGAGACCGACATCATGACACAGACATCATAAGACATACATCATGAGGCAGACATCATGAGACACCATCTACAACTGCAATATGCAATTCGCAAACATCACTTGACCAATGGCAAATAGCCAATGACCAGACCAATCACCAATCCCTGCTGGTGGTACTCTGATACATAGATGTCTTATCCCATCCACATTCATACGACAAAGCCGGTCTTCCCCTCCCCTCTCTGATGCTACAGTCGGCTCACAAGTGCCATCCTTCATCACCATCAAGTCATTTGCTCTTCCCCACTGGGCAACATTAGTACCTCTCCCACAGCAGGTAGTGCAATATTTATTAAGCAACATTCACATGTGAAACAAAACACATTTGAAAACCTAGAATCCTCCCATGAAATATTGCATGAGCCATCAGATATACATTCATCAAACATAGACAAAGGTTCGAATATATATTGTCCTTTCCCCCTGACCATTAGGAACAGTGGTTTTGTGAACGAAGTTCGTAAACCCATAACTGTTGCACGCTAACAATTGCACCAACTTCAGAGATAAACTGCATTATGGCAAATCTTTAAGAGTGCTTTTAGCAGTTCTCATGAACATAATATATTCGCCAATTGTGCCATTGTCACCGACCGTTAGGGTGTTTCTATGGAAATAGACAGAAATCCCTATCCAAGATGTCACATGCCTGTGGTCATTGGCATTAAGGTGAGTGGCCGTACAAGATAAACAGTTCACGAGATAAAATAGGGCGGATAGTAAGTCCCCCAGAGGGCGAAAATGAGAAGACAGTGATTGAAGGGGGAGCTGAGAAGAGGTCAGCTGGCTAGGATGATTGTGAGGCAGACAGTTGGAGCAGTGAGGTGGGGTTTGTGTGGATCATTGTGAGGAGGCATAGAATTGTTTAAAAAGACAGGGACAGAGATTGACGGGGAGTTGATGTTTGGACTCCGAGCTGAGAGGGAGTTGAGTTTAGAACGGACCAGGAGAAGGTCGTGGTCTGAGAAAGTGAAGAATTGTGACGGAGTTCGGAAGATAACTCCGCACTGTGGGTTCCATTGATAGTGAGTGGAATTCGAGACCCAGAGTGGGTTACTTTGAGTCGGGCCTAGAGAGAGGCTAGTATACCTGTCATGTGGGACGAGATTTAGTAGCCGTGAGAGGTAGTGTTATTCGAAGTGTTCCATTGGGATGGAGATATATTCTTAGAGAAGTATTGTTCCTGGATTTATATGCTACATGTGTCTGTGTTAATTCAGAATTAAAGGAATATTATGTGCGCAAATTAACGCTTGTTCACTGACTGGTGTTTGGTTGGGATGCATCTTGGTTAATCGGTTGTTCAACATCACATTTTACAAGGACATACCCTAGACACAACCATAGCCACTCTATCTGTCACTTAGTCAACATTCACTTTGTGTCAGAGAGATTTCTGGGAGGCTTCGTCTGATCAAGAACAATATAGACATTGTTGTCATTCCGTTTATCTGTGAACTCGTCGATTAGAGAGAATACTAACATCAGAGACATTAGTCGGATGCCCAATTACAACAACAATGATGAGGGCTCTCCTGTCAAGAAGAAACACCATTTTCAGTAGACAAAGCATTTCAAAAGTGTCGGAGAATTAATACAGAGTCCACGAGAAACCAGGTAAAAATATCATTTCTCACTCGGAGTGGGGAGAGTAGACGGGGAAAGTGTGTCCACGATATAAACACTGGGGTTTCTCCTGTGAGGGAACTGGCTAGCAGAGAGTTCACTTCACGAGAAAGCCACCACAGGTAAAACCATTGCCCACCCTGAGAGGGAAAGGGGACAGTGGGGGGGGGGGGGGGGGGGGTTACGCACAGTACACGGACAGGAGTGCGCTGCGGAGAGAATCGTCTGGCGGACAGCAGGCGAAAAAGTCGGGTTGACAAAAATGTCGGCGCTGTTTAGGACAGGTTGTCCACGAAAAATAGACAGGCGCCAAAGGTGAAGGTCAGGTGAACTTGTGGACAGCGAGTGTGTGTGTGTGTACGGCG
The DNA here is from genome assembly GCA_963921405.1 of Cepaea hortensis. Lineage (NCBI taxonomy): Eukaryota > Metazoa > Mollusca > Gastropoda > Stylommatophora > Helicidae > Cepaea > Cepaea hortensis. The sequence continues at coordinate 89,834,593 of OY992880.1, read as the reverse complement.
TCTTCAGAGTTCGGTGCAGATAATAAGACGGAAAGGGGCGCCAGGGCAGTTACGAGGGTAATTCATGGTTTAAAAACTCGCCAGGAGGAGGGGAGTTATAGGAGGAAAGTGTGGGGAACACACAAAGGTGACAATCGTTGCTCCACAGAAAAGTAAAAGTTTCTACACGGATTATTGTGATAAAGAGAAACAGAGATGACCTTGTGAGTCAAGGCCGAGAACCAGGGAATTTGACGGAAAAATTTCCACTGAGAATAACACGTTGGGTTTCTACTGAAACTAGGATTTACGTTTAACGTCTTTGTGTGTGTGTGTGTCATCATCGGCAAACAAACCACAACAGTCATTCAGGTGCCGTCTTCACAACTATGAGCGCATTTCTTCACCAAAAAAGACTTGCAAAGCGGATTTAAAGCGCGTGATCATTTTCTGCCATTCGTTGATTTAACCTGGTCAGCAACAGTGAAACCATACCATCAGCCAAAGCGTTAGGTATTCCAGAGAAAGAGTATGGGATGCGACTTGGCGAATTTCTTACGGGCAAGGCACTAGACACCATGTTCAATTTACCTGTAGAAGAAAGAAACAACTACACTATCTTACGTCAACGTTTGCTGACAAAGTTCCAACTAACTGAACATGGATATAGAACAAAGTTTAGACAGTTAGTGCCAGAGACAAATCAAGATTTCACAGATTTTGTTAACACAGTAAAGAATACATTTAATAAGTGGATGGAGCTGGCAGAGGTAGGAAAAGATTTTAATAAATTAGTGGATTTAATGCTTAGAGACAAGGTGTTATCATCGTGCAATACTAATTTAGTGGCTTTCTTCGAAGAACGTAAGCCAAAGGACATAGACACAATGTCACAGTTAGGGCAAAATTACATGACTGCACATCCAAACAGTTCTATTGGTAGACTTATTAGTGAGGAAATAGTCTGTGCAGCGTATACGAAACAGGACCAGAATCCAGTTATTAGACCAAGATCAAAAAGTGTAGATTTAACACAAAGATATGAGGAACAAGAACCTACAGACAATGGTTCCCGTGGCAACCATTTTAGCAGAGCAGGACGGTACCCATACAAAAGGGGGAACTTTCAGAGACGTCCAAATAGTTATGCCGGATGTTGGAATTGTGGGAGCTGGAGACACAAAATGGCAGATTGTGATGCACAACCATCAGATGGACCAACGAACAACAGTAAAAGGGAGATCACTTGTTTCAAATGTGGAAGGAAGGGGCATGTCAGTCATCAATGTAGAATGAGAGAAACAGAGCACTCAAATGCAGCACAAGTAATTGAGACGCTGAACAATGAAGATTGTAGTGGGTGCAAACCTCTTTTTGAAAAAGACGGTCAGCCAGTCTTAATATGTGGTCATACAGTGAAAGTAGGATCAGCAGTGCATGAAGGAGGAAGTCTGAAGATGCATCATGGGTTTGTTAATGATAGGCCAGCGTTAACAATTAGGGATTCCGGATGTACGTCCATCGGGGTGAGAAAGAATTTAGTGCATCCCTCGGATTATACAGGGAAACAGATTAGATCCATAACATTTAATGGGACAGTAGAAATCTACCCAATAGCCGTGATAACAGTAAAAACACCATACATAACAGGAAGAGTGACAGCATGTGTTTTAGACTCACCAGTGGCAGATCTCATTATAGGAAATGTTATAGGAGGTAAAGAGTGTACAGAAGAGGAAGTAGTTTATTGGGACCAAAAACATAGTGGAAATAGAAACGAGGTAGTTACCAAAAGAAAACCTAAATTAGAGAGTATAGCTGAAGAAATAGAGGCACTTGAAGTAAACACTGAGCACAAGGATAGGAAAGCTGAGCAGGTGAGAATGGATCTCAAATGTAGCTGTAGGGAATCCCAGAGACAAGATACTACTCTTGACAAATGTTTCCAGAGGTGTAGTAAAGTGAGACATAGAAAATCAAAGAAGGGTAGATGGAGCTTCGAGAGGAAGAACAATGTTCTCACTCGCCGCTTTTCAGATGTCGGAACTGCATGTGGGCAAGTAGCAGTACGGGTAGCACATAGAGACCGATATACAAGAACAGCTCAGGATAGGGCTTGTGCAGGGCACTTAGGAGTAAGGCATAAGCAGCAGAGAGCAGGATGCCAGGGATATTGGCCAGGATTTAATAAAGAGGTCAGACTAAACAGAGACTCCAGTGTAACAGTCCAATATGCAGATAGCAATGTTAACGCAGTTCAAAAGAGTGTTAACGACATCACTGAACCAGGATTAGCAAACAGATGTGTTAAAGATATAGGAAACATGAGGCATGGGTATATGAAGGGTAGACACAGCATCGACAGGAATCATAGGTGGAGGTTTGAGGCAAGAAAAGAACCACCTGATACGGGGTCGGTACACAAATAGGTTGTGTCTTCTTGAGGATGTTAGTACACTTGTAGGTACACAGATATTATGTTCCCTATGATATGATGTATTATTATTATGTGATGTATGAGTTCATGCATTGGTACACAAGATAGAAAGTTGTTTGTATTGATGTGGTGGGAATAAGGGAGTGTACCATGAGCATGTGATGTATTATTTAGTGTGGTAGCTAGAGTAATTTGGATTTATACTTACGACTACCCAGGCAATGTGTCTGGGTCACATATTTGATAAGTATTAGTCTCACAACATTTGAAAACGATGTTTTCTTTTGAGGGTGGGGTAGTGTCACATGCCCGTGGTCATTGGCATTAAGGTGAGTGGCCGTACAAGATAAACAGTTCACGAGATAAAATAGGGCGGATAGTAAGTCCCCCAGAGGGCGAAAATGAGAAGACAGTGATTGAAGGGGGAGCTGAGAAGAGGTCAGCTGGCTAGGATGATTGTGAGGCAGACAGTTGGAGCAGTGAGGTGGGGTTTGTGTGGATCATTGTGAGGAGGCATAGAATTGTTTAAAAAGACAGGGACAAAGATTGACGGGGAGTTGATGTTTGGACTCCGGGCTGAGAGGGAGTTGAGTTTAGAACGGACCAGGAGAAGGTCGTGGTCTGAGAAAGTGAAGAATTGTGACGGAGTTCGGAAGATAACTCCGCACTGTGGGTTCCATTGATAGTGAGTGGAATTCGAGACCCAGAGTGGGTTACTTTGAGTCGGGCCTAGAGAGAGGCTAGTATACCTGTCGTGTGGGACGAGATTTAGTAGCCGTGAGAGGTAGTGTTATTCGAAGTGTTCCATTGGGATGGAGATATATTCTTAGAGAAGTATTGTTCCTGGATTTATATGCTACATGTGTCTGTGTTAATTCAGAATTAAAGGAATATTATGTGCGCAAATTAACGCTTGTTCACTGACTGGTGTTTGGTTGGGATGCATCTTGGTTAATCGGTTGTTCAACATCACATTTTACAAGGACATACCCTAGACACAACCATAGCCACTCTATCTGTCACTTAGTCAACATTCACTTTGTGTCACAAGAGTTTGCCGACAGTCTCTAGAAAGTATGGCTCGTTATCAGAATGTCTAAAGGGATGGTCCCGATAGGAGAGACTGGGATTCACTTGGTAGACAACGGCAGAAGGTGGAGAACACTCGTGTATGTAGGAAGACCTAACACGAATGTCTAGTTTATCCGTCGGTGATCATTCGTCATTTGATGAAGCCCCCTGTTTTAAATACTTTCACGCACTCACGCGCACGCCTTGCGTTCAAATGATCACGAAGGGAGTACGTGGGTACAAGTATAAAACAATAATACTCTTTAATAGTAAAAGAGATAATGAAAATTGTCGTTCAAGTGGTGAACTATGACAGTTACAATTATGTTACAGGTACAAAAATAAAACAGTTTTCTGATGCTTAGCTAGATCGCATATCATCATTCACACCATCCAGACAGTGACACACTCAGAAAACATGTAGACACAGAGTCACCTGAGATAATCTGATCTCGTTTAGGAATAGTGCTGGCTTTCGTTTGGATTATGTCTTGGAGTCAACCCTGGCATTCGACAGGTGTATGATGCTCCTCCGGATTCCAGGTTCCGTCTCCACTAGTTGGTGGCTGTAAGTTTCGGTAACCGGACCAGTTAGGCTTCAGGAGTATCAGTAGCGAGGCTCCTTAAATCAAACAAACAGTTGCAGACTTCTTAGTGTCTTGACAATAGCAATGTGTCTGAGTGCGTGTCTGTTGTGTATGTGTCAGATGCAGAACAGGAACAAAACATAATTCCTCTCTGCTATTCTGTATCAAAAGCAAAGGGCCAATAGCTCCTATTAGCTTGGCTATACATTGTATGACATGGTGATACAAGGTGAAAAAGGGTCCCGAAGTGGACACATTCTAAGACCACATGGTCCATTGGAGTAGAACATGTAGACAAATCTTTGTTTGAAAAAGGCATTACAAAATGTACATGGTTGTGAAACTTGAAGTGACTCATATGCAATAATTACTGGTGCATTCCTTAACACCATAGTGAGAAAGTCCTGGGCAGCTAGGATGTTTCCCTAGATAGCCAAGGAAAGGCCAACAATAATTGAACCTAATCCCACATCAGTCATTAGGCATAAAGCAATCAAGTGTCGCCATGAAGTCGTGAGGTATATCCCACAGAATATACGAGCTAAAAGATAAGAAGAAGGCCAGCAGGCAAGCAAGGGGACTGAGATATTCCAGGCATTGGGCTTTAGGATGTCTCAGTTATCCCTTGTTGAGTTATTTACTCCCCAAATTCTGATTCCTCACCACATGGTATTTGCTTTGAACTTATGACCGTCAGTGTCATGTAGTTCGGCATGGCGGTGAATCAGGGGTAAGCAAATTTATGTTTGAATATAAATCGCCTAGTAATATTGCTGGCATGTGAGAATCCTGTTCCACATGTCTCTTCTACTTCTGCCCACATGGCAAAATCATGTTATCATATTTTCAACAAAATATACACGTAAATACATTCACAAAATGCATATGAAAATAATCAGTAAGGTTTATACATTATATCTATATATTTTTATCTATAAATATATCTAGGCCTCACATGTTTTCTCTCAATGTCTCCCCTTTCAAATACCACGTTTCATAAATATACATGGTCGGGAAAGTTTTGGGTTTTCCCAATATCAGAATATAAATGTGTACACACTTCTTACTATAATCATAATTATTATGTTACTACACTCACCCCCAGTCTTATTGCAGCAATTAAGATCTGTTTTGGTATAATCTACCAAAGATGGAGTTGGATTTGGCAGCCCACTTCATGTAAGGTCTGCTTGGCACAGCAGCTATGGTCGTTGTGAACCGGACGGAAGTTATTAGTCACAATTTCCGGTGCAGCCGTACTAATAGCATATCGCCGTATTCCCGTTGCTAGGGAGTGACGGACCTATGTCCCCAGTCCGTAGACTTGATATTAATAAGGTTTGAAGACAGGGGATTTCCCTTGTGACATCATTTGATGATGACGTGAAACTATGTGCTGTCCCCAATAGTACAGTGTGTAGTTTTAGTGCAGCAATTGTCTGCGTCGCCAATATGACGTCATTGTTAGTAATTTAGCTGCCGTACTGAATCCAGAATGTAAATTAGGAATTCCACTAACGTAGTAGTGGTAGTGTTTGCATAGTGATCCAGACTCATCCCGTCACATATGCCGCCCCTAGAGAAAAGTACGGCTCAGCGAACTTTTAGGGTGGATGAGCCTAGATCGACTATGCATTCTCCCCATAGTTTATATCTGAACCAATTGTTCCCCTCTAGAGAAGGATCTATTAGACTTCTTTCTACTCCCGGGCTGGCTTGGTACCTTGGTATGACCTGGCGTTTCTCCAGATAAGTTTAGTGAGGATCCAGTCAGAGGTGGGTATGGAAAGCTAAGAGGTTCTTCCCTCCTCCCTACTTTCTGAACAACATTTAGAGCTACCAGATGTACTGGTCGTTCTTTTGCTCTGTCATAATATTTGCGGAGCAATTTAATGTGGTAGATTTTCATCTTACCTTTCATGAAGATTTCATATTTGGTGTTGGACACTTTCTCCATTATGGGGAATGGTCCTTGCCACTCAGTCTCCTTATTAGTCCCACTAGATCTTAAGAGTAACACTTTGTCCCCTACCACTAGCGAACGTTTTGAGGAAAAAAATTTCCCTCTCTGGAGAGTCTTCCTAGCACTAGGAAGTTGGTTACAGCCAGGTGTTAGAGTTGGGACATGGGTCAGTGCACTCCCTACTATCATGGGAGTGGATGGTTCCCCTAAATAAACATATTTACTTCCCAGTATCATGTCATAGATAGGATCAGTCATCACTGCTGCCGATATAGTTCCCTTTACAAATCTAGAGTTAACTAACACTTGGGCTATTGGTAAAGTTAGGGTAGGCGAACTTCTTGTTGCAACCATAACTTCAACCATGTTTTGCGTCAACTGACCAGGTTTTACTAAGTGTGATGCTATTATGGCATCATACGTTAAACCCGTATCATGCAGACACTCGACCAACTGTCCATTGACATTGATCTTCTCTACCACTCGATGTCCTTTCATTTCGGGAGGCGGTGGTAGTGTAGTGATTTTCTTCCCTATCGAGAAGCAAGCCGCAATCTGGGGTTTTGCTCTGCGCTTGCAGTCTGCCGTACTGTGGGAATTATTATGACAATTCGTGCAGTATGGTTTTCTAGCCCAAGATGTGGTTTGTTGTTTATTATGCTGCTGCTGGGGTTGCCTCTGGTCTGCTGGTATATTGCTAAGGGTTTGTCCCTGATTGTTTGGAGGTGGGTTCTGTTGAGGTTGGGGAGGTTGCGTTGGGACCGAGTCCCCATGGGCAGTCAAATATCTTTCAGCCAAGACTATCATTTCCCCCAGTGTTTGTGCCCCTTGTTCAACGATGAAAGTTTCCATCGGCTTCGACATACAGTTCCTCAGCTGCTCACACAAAACCATCTCCCGCAAGCCCTCATAGGAGTGTTCATACTCTCCCAATGTCTCCCATTTACAGAGATAACTCTGCAGACGAGCGGACAATTGTGAGAATGACTCACCCTTCAGACGTCTTGCGGCTCGGAATTTCCGCTAATAAGCAGCTGAGGTTAACTCATATCTCTTCAATAAAGCCGATTTCAAACTTTCATAAGAATGTTCATGGCCGGGAGGTAGTCCCTGAAAGATTACATACGCTTGTCTCCTCAGTGCCTGAGAAAGCTTCAAGTTCCAGTGTTCCCTAGCCAACCCAAATGACTCAGCTAATTTCACGAATTTCTGAAGGTAACTATCCAATTGTTCCTGATTTTCCTCGAACGGTATCAAAGGAAAACTCATAGGACCCACATGAGAAGTCGAATGTAGCTGGGTTTCAATGCTGGGTGCCGGAGAGCTGGCGTTAGAACAGGCTGCTGATAGAGCTTGGTTTTCTAGCTCTTTCATCCTAAACTCATGCTGTCGGATTTTTTCGTTTTCCTGTAACTGCCTAAGTTCTTTCTCAGCCTCGATTTTCTTAAGCTCTGTCTCTGCTTCCAGTTTCTTAAGCTCGAGTTCATGCCTACGTATTTTATCTTCCCTGTCTTCTTTCCTTAACTCCCTCTCCATATCATGGACATATTTGGCTGCTTCGGGCCCCGATAACCCCATAGCTACCGCTGCTGCGTGCAAATCTGCTGATGAACTCATGACTGAGTTTTGACTGAGAGGGCGAGTGATCAGTGGACTACAATTTCTATATCAATATTATACTACTTCCCAATTCAAGTTATACTAATACAATTGCAATAATTTACAAATCTTAGTAGTACATACACAAAAATGGTTAGTACAAACAATGATACAACACACTTTCACTCTCTCAATCGAATGGAAACAATTAATTACAGTTTCCTAAACTACTCTACCCTTTACTGAGATGAGAAAAAAAAATATTTTGTACCAAGTAACACAATTTATTAGAAATATTATTTCTAATTAGCTGGGTAAATCCCGGACGAGACCACAGTTGTCACCGACCGTTAGGGTGTTTCTATGGAAATAGACAGAAATCCATATCCAAGAATTTGCCGACAGTCTCTAGAAAGTATGGCTCGTTATCAGAATGTCTAAAGGGATGGTCCCGATAGGAGAGACTGGGATTCACTTGGTAGACAAAGGCAGAAGGTGGAGAACACTCGTGTATGTAGGAAGACCTAACACGAATGTCTAGTTTATCCGTCGGTGATCCTTCGTCATTTGATGAAGCCCCCTGTTTTAAATACGTTCACGCACTCACGCGCACGCCTTGCGTTCAAATGATCACGAAGGGAGTACGTGGGTACAAGTATAAACAATAATACTCTTTAATAGTAAAAGAGATAATGAAAATTGTCGTTCAAGTGGTGAACTATGACAGTTACAATTATGTTACAGGTACAAAAATAAAACAGTTTTCTGATGCTTAGCTAGATCGCATATCATCATTCACACCATCCAGACAGTGACACACTCAGAACACATGTAGACACAGAGTCACCTGAGATAATCTGATCTCGTTTAGGAATAGTGCTGGCTTTCGTTTGGATTATGTCTTGGAGTCAACCCTGGCATTCGACAGGTGTACGATGCTCCTCCGGATTCCAGGTTCCGTCTCCACTAGTTGGTGGCTGTAAGTTTCGGTAACCGGACCAGTTAGGCTTCAGGAGTATCATCAGCGAGGCTCCTTAAATCAAACAAACAGTTGCAGACTTCTTAGTGTCTTGACAATAGCAATGTGTCTGAGTGCTGGTGGTGTGTGTCTGTTGTGTATGTGTCAGATGCAGAACAGGAACAAAACATAATTCCTCTCTGCTATTCTGTATCAAAAGCAAAGGGCCAATAGCTCCTATTAGCTTGGCTATACATTGTATGACATGGTGATACAAGGTGAAAAAGGGTCCCGAAGTGGACACATTCTAAGACCACATGGTCCATTGGAGTAGAACATGTAGACAAATCTTTGTTTGAAAAAGGCATTACAAAATGTACATGGTTGTGAAACTTGAAGTGACTCATATGCAATAATTACTGGTGCATTCCTTAACACCATAGTGAGGAAGTCCTGGGCAGCTAGGATGTTTCCCTAGATAGCCAAGGAAAGGCCAACAATAATTGAACCTAATCCCACATCAGTCATTAGGCATAAAGCAATCAAGTGTCGCCATGAAGTCGTGAGGTATATCCCACAGAATATACGAGCTAAAAGATAAGAAGAAGGCCAGCAGGCAAGCAAGGGGACTGAGATATTCCAGGCATTGGGCTTTAGGATGTCTCAGTTATCCCTTGTTGAGTTATTTACTCCCCAAATTCTGATTCCTCACCACATGGTATTTGCTTTGAACTTATGACCGTCAGTGTCATGTAGTTCGGCATGGCGGTGAATCAGGGGTAAGCAAATTTATGTTTGAATATAAATCGCCTAGTAATATTGCTGGCATGTGAGAATCCTGTTCCACATGTCTCTTCTACTTCTGCTCACATGGCAAAATCATGTTATCATATTTTCAACAAAATATACACGTAAATACATTCACAAAATGCATATGAAAATAATCAGTAAGGTTTATACATTATATCTATATATTTCTATCTATAAATATATATAGGCCTCACATGTTTTCTCTCAATGTCTCCCCTTTCAAATACCACGTTTCATAAATATACATGGTCGGGAAAGTTTTGGGTTTTCCCAATATCAGAATATAAATGTGTACACACTTCTTACTATAATCATAATTATTATGTTACTACACTCACCCCCAGTCTTATTGCAGCAATTAAGATCTGTTTTGGTATAATCTACCAAAGATGGAGTTGGATTTGGCAGCCCACTTCATGTAAGGTCTGCTTGGCACAGCAGCTATGGTCGTTGTGAACCGGACGGAAGTTATTAGTCACAATTTCCGGTGCAGCCGTACTAATAGCATATCGCCGTATTCCCGTTGCTAGGGAGTGACGGACCTATGTCCCCAGTCCGTAGACTTGATATTAATAAGGTTTGAAGACAGGGGATTTCCCTTGTGACATCATTTGATGATGACGTGAAACTATGTGCTGTCCCCAATAGTACAGTGTGTAGTTTTAGTGCAGCAATTGTCTGCGTCGCCAATATGACGTCATTGTTAGTAATTTAGCTGCCGTACTGAATCCAGAATGTAAATTAGGAATTCCACTAACGTAGTAGTGGTGGTGTTTGCATAGTGATCCAGACTCATCCCGTCACATATGCCGCCCCTAGAGAAAAGTACGGCTCAGCGAACTTTTAGGGTGGATGAGCCTAGATCGACTATGCATTCTCCCCATAGTTTATATCTGAACCAATTGTTCCCCTCTAGAGAAGGATCTATTAGACTTCTTTCGACTCCGGGGCTGGCTTGGTACCTTGGTATGACCTGGCGTTTCTCCAGATAAGTTTAGTGAGGATCCAGTCAGAGGTGGGTATGGAAAGCTAAGAGGTTCTTCCCTCCTCCCTACTTTCTGAACAACATTTATAGCTACCAGATGTACTGGTCGTTCTTTTGCTCTGTCATAATATTTGCGGAGCAATTTAATGTGGTAGATTTTCATCTTACCTTTCATGAAGATTTCATATTTGGTGTTGGACACTTTCTCCATTATGGGGAATGGTCCTTGCCACTCAGTCTCCTTATTAGTCCCACTAGATCTTAAGAGTAACACTTTGTCCCCTACCACTAGCGAACGTTTTGAGGAAAAAAATTTCCCTCTCTGGAGAGTCTTCCTAGCACTAGGAAGTTGGTTACAGCCAGGTATTAGAGTTGGGACATGGGTCAGTGCACTCCCTACTATCATGGGAGTGGATGGTTCCCCTAAATAAACATATTTACTTCCAAGTATCATGTCATAGATAGGATCAGTCATCACTGCTGCCGATATAGTTCCCTTTACAAATCTAGAGTTAACTAACACTTGGGCTATTGGTAAAGTTAGGGTAGGCGAACTTCTTGTTGCACCCATAACTTCAACCATGTTTTGCGTCAACTGACCAGGTTTTACTAAGTGTGATGCTATTATGGCATCATACGTTAAACCCGTATCATGCAGACACTCGACCAACTGTCCATTGACATTGATCTTCTCTACCACTCGATGTCCTCTCATTTCGGGAGGCGGTGGTAGTGTAGTGGTTTTCTTCCCTATCGAGAAGCAAGCCGCAATCTGGGGTTTTGCTCTGCGCTTGCAGTCTGCCGTACTGTGGGAATTATTATGACAATTCGTGCAGTATGGTTTTCTAGCCCAAGATGTGGTTTGTTGTTTATTATGCTGCTGCTGGGGTTGCCTCTGGTCTGCTGGTATATTGCTAAGGGTTTGTCCCTGATTGTTTGGAGGTGGGTTCTGTTGAGGTTGGGGAGGTTGCGTTGGGACCGAGTCCCCATGGGCAGTCAAATATCTTTCAGCCAAGACTATCATTTCCCCCAGTGTTTGTGCCCCTTGTTCAACGATGAAAGTTTCCATCGGCTTCGACATACAGTTCCTCAGCTGCTCACACAAAACCATCTCCCGCAAGCCCTCATAGGAGTGTTCATACTCTCCCAATGTCTCCCATTTACAGAGATAACTCTGCAGACGAGCGGACAATTGTGAGAATGACTCACCCTTCAGACGTCTTGCGGCTCGGAATTTCCGCTAATAAGCAGCTGAGGTTAACTCATATCTCTTCAATAAAACCGATTTCAAACTTTCATAAGAATGTTCATGGCCGGGAGGTAGTCCCTGAAAGATTACATACGCTTGTCTCCTCAGTGCCTGAGAAAGCTTCAAGTTCCAATGTTCCCTAGCCAACCCAAATGACTCAGCTAATTTCTCGAATTTCTGAAGGTAACTATCCAATTGTTCCTGATTTTCCTCGAACGGTATCAAAGGAAAACTCATAGGACCCACATGAGAAGTCGAATGTAGCTGGGTTTCAATGCTGGGTGCCGGAGAGCTGGCGTTAGAACAGGCTGCTGATAGAGCTTGGTTTTCTAGCTCTTTCATCCTAAACTCATGCTGTCGGATTTTTTCGTTTTCCTGTAACTGCCTAAGTTCTTTCTCAGCCTCGATTTTCTTAAGCTCTGTCTCTGCTTCCAGTTTCTTAAGCTCGAGTTCATGCCTACGTATTTTATCTTCCCTGTCTTCTTTCCTTAACTCCCTCTCCATATCATGGACATATTTGGCTGCTTCGGGCCCCGATAACCCCATAGCTACCGCTGCTGCGTGCAAATCTGCTGATGAACTCATGACTGAGTTTTGACTGAGAGGGCGAGTGATCAGTGGACTACAATTTCTATATCAATATTATACTACTTCCCAATTCAAGTTATACTAATACAATTGCAATAATTTACAAATCTTAGTAGTACATACACAAAAATGGTTAGTACAAACAATGATACAACACACTTTCACTCTCTCAATCGAATGGAAACAATTAATTACAGTTTCCTAAACTACTCTACCCTTTACTGAGATGAGAAAAAAAATATTTTGTACCAAGTAACACAATTTATTAGAAATATTATTTCTAATTAGCTGGGTAAATCCCGGACGAGACCACAGTTGTCACCGACCGTTAGGGTGTTTCTATGGAAATAGACAGAAATCCATATCCAAGAATTTGCCGACAGTCTCTAGAAAGTATGGCTCGTTATCAGAATGTCTAAAGGGATGGTCCCGATAGGAGAGACTGGGATTCACTTGGTAGACAAAGGCAGAAGGTGGAGAACACTCGTGTATGTAGGAAGACCTAACACGAATGTCTAGTTTATCCGTCGGTGATCCTTCGTCATTTGATGAAGCCCCCTGTTTTAAATACGTTCACGCACTCACGCGCACGCCTTGCGTTCAAATGATCACGAAGGGAGTACGTGGGTACAAGTATAAAACAATAATACTCTTTAATAGTAAAAGAGATAATGAAAATTGTCGTTCAAGTGGTGAACTATGACAGTTACAATTATGTTACAGGTACAAAAATAAAACAGTTTTCTGATGCTTAGCTAGATCGCATATCATCATTCACACCATCCAGACAGTGACACACTCAGAACACATGTAGACACAGAGTCACCTGAGATAATCTGATCTCGTTTAGGAATAGTGCTGGCTTTCGTTTGGATTATGTCTTGGAGTCAACCCTGGCATTCGACAGGTGTACGATGCTCCTCCGGATTCCAGGTTCCGTCTCCACTAGTTGGTGGCTGTAAGTTTCGGTAACCGGACCAGTTAGGCTTCAGGAGTATCAGCAGCGAGGCTCCTTAAATCAAACAAACAGTTGCAGACTTCTTAGTGTCTTGACAATAGCAATGTGTCTGAGTGCTGGTGGTGTGTGTCTGTTGTGTATGTGTCAGATGCAGAACAGGAACAAAACATAATTCCTCTCTGCTATTCTGTATCAAAAGCAAAGGGCCAATAGCTCCTATTAGCTTGGCTATACATTGTATGACATGGTGATACAAGGTGAAAAAGGGTCCCGAAGTGGACACATTCTAAGACCACATGGTCCATTGGAGTAGAACATGTAGACAAATCTTTGTTTGAAAAAGGCATTACAAAATGTACATGGTTGTGAAACTTGAAGTGACTCATATGCAATAATTACAGGTGCATTCCTTAACACCATAGTGAGGAAGTCCTGGGCAGCTAGGATGTTTCCCTAGATAGCCAAGGAAAGGCCAACAATAATTGAACCTAATCCCACATCAGTCATTAGGCATAAAGCAATCAAGTGTCGCCATGAAGTCGTGAGGTATATCCCACAGAATATACGAGCTAAAAGATAAGAAGAAGGCCAGCAGGCAAGCAAGGGGACTGAGATATTCCAGGCATTGGGCTTTAGGATGTCTCAGTTATCCCTTGTTGAGTTATTTACTCCCCAAATTCTGATTCCTCACCACATGGTATTTGCTTTGAACTTATGACCGTCAGTGTCATGTAGTTCGGCATGGCGGTGAATCAGGGGTAAGCAAATTTATGTTTGAATATAAATCGCCTAGTAATATTGCTGGCATGTGAGAATCCTGTTCCACATGTCTCTTCTACTTCTGCTCACATGGCAAAATCATGTTATCATATTTTCAACAAAATATACACGTAAATACATTCACAAAATGCATATGAAAATAATCAGTAAGGTTTATACATTATATCTATATATTTCTATCTATAAATATATATAGGCCTCACATGTTTTCTCTCAATGTCTCCCCTTTCAAATACCACGTTTCATAAATATACATGGTCGGGAAAGTTTTGGGTTTTCCCAATATCAGAATATAAATGTGTACACACTTCTTACTATAATCATAATTATTATGTTACTACACTCACCCCCAGTCTTATTGCAGCAATTAAGATCTGTTTTGGTATAATCTACCAAAGATGGAGTTGGATTTGGCAGCCCACTTCATGTAAGGTCTGCTTGGCACAGCAGCTATGGTCGTTGTGAACCGGACGGAAGTTATTAGTCACAATTTCCGGTGCAGCCGTACTAATAGCATATCGCCGTATTCCCGTTGCTAGGGAGTGACGGACCTATGTCCCCAGTCCGTAGACTTGATATTAATAAGGTTTGAAGACAGGGGATTTCCCTTGTGACATCATTTGATGATGACGTGAAACTATGTGCTGTCCCCAATAGTACAGTGTGTAGTTTTAGTGCAGCAATTGTCTGCGTCGCCAATATGACGTCATTGTTAGTAATTTAGCTGCCGTACTGAATCCAGAATGTAAATTAGGAATTCCACTAACGTAGTAGTGGTGGTGTTTGCATAGTGATCCAGACTCATCCCGTCACATATGCCGCCCCTAGAGAAAAGTACGGCTCAGCGAACTTTTAGGGTGGATGAGCCTAGATCGACTATGCATTCTCCCCATAGTTTATATCTGAACCAATTGTTCCCCTCTAGAGAAGGATCTATTAGACTTCTTTCGACTCCGGGGCTGGCTTGGTACCTTGGTATGACCTGGCGTTTCTCCAGATAAGTTTAGTGAGGATCCAGTCAGAGGTGGGTATGGAAAGCTAAGAGGTTCTTCCCTCCTCCCTACTTTCTGAACAACATTTAGAGCTACCAGATGTACTGGTCGTTCTTTTGCTCTGTCATAATATTTGCGGAGCAATTTAATGTGGTAGATTTTCATCTTACCTTTCATGAAGATTTCATATTTGGTGTTGGACACTTTCTCCATTATGGGGAATGGTCCTTGCCACTCAGTCTCCTTATTAGTCCCACTAGATCTTAAGAGTAACACTTTGTCCCCTACCACTAGCGAACGTTTTGAGGAAAAAAATTTCCCTCTCTGGAGAGTCTTCCTAGCACTAGGAAGTTGGTTACAGCCAGGTATTAGAGTTGGGACATGGGTCAGTGCACTCCCTACTATCATGGGAGTGGATGGTTCCCCTAAATAAACATATTTACTTCCAAGTATCATGTCATAGATAGGATCAGTCATCACTGCTGCCGATATAGTTCCCTTTACAAATCTAGAGTTAACTAACACTTGGGCTATTGGTAAAGTTAGGGTAGGCGAACTTCTTGTTGCACCCATAACTTCAACCATGTTTTGCGTCAACTGACCAGGTTTTACTAAGTGTGATGCTATTATGGCATCATACGTTAAACCCGTATCATGCAGACACTCGACCAACTGTCCATTGACATTGATCTTCTCTACCACTCGATGTCCTCTCATTTCGGGAGGCGGTGGTAGTGTAGTGGTTTTCTTCCCTATCGAGAAGCAAGCCGCAATCTGGGGTTTTGCTCTGCGCTTGCAGTCTGCCGTACTGTGGGAATTATTATGACAATTCGTGCAGTATGGTTTTCTAGCCCAAGATGTGGTTTGTTGTTTATTATGCTGCTGCTGGGGTTGCCTCTGGTCTGCTGGTATATTGCTAAGGGTTTGTCCCTGATTGTTTGGAGGTGGGTTCTGTTGAGGTTGGGGAGGTTGCGTTGGGACCGAGTCCCCATGGACAGTCAAATATCTTTCAGCCAAGACTATCATTTCCCCCAGTGTTTGTGCCCCTTGTTCAACGATGAAAGTTTCCATCGGCTTCGACATACAGTTCCTCAGCTGCTCACACAAAACCATCTCCCGCAAGCCCTCATAGGAGTGTTCATACTCTCCCAATGTCTCCCATTTACAGAGATAACTCTGCAGACGAGCGGACAATTGTGAGAATGACTCACCCTTCAGACGTCTTGCGGCTCGGAATTTCCGCTAATAAGCAGCTGAGGTTAACTCATATCTCTTCAATAAAGCCGATTTCAAACTTTCATAAGAATGTTCATGGCCGGGAGGTAGTCCCTGAAAGATTACATACGCTTGTCTCCTCAGTGCCTGAGAAAGCTTCAAGTTCCAGTGTTCCCTAGCCAACCCAAATGACTCAGCTAATTTCTCGAATTTCTGAAGGTAACTATCCAATTGTTCCTGATTTTCCTCGAACGGTATCAAAGGAAAACTCATAGGACCCACATGAGAAGTCGAATGTAGCTGGGTTTCAATGCTGGGTGCCGGAGAGCTGGCGTTAGAACAGGCTGCTGATAGAGCTTGGTTTTCTAGCTCTTTCATCCTAAACTCATGCTGTCGGATTTTTTCGTTTTCCTGTAACTGCCTAAGTTCTTTCTCAGCCTCGATTTTCTTAAGCTCTGTCTCTGCTTCCAGTTTCTTAAGCTCGAGTTCATGCCTACGTATTTTATCTTCCCTGTCTTCTTTCCTTAACTCCCTCTCCATATCATGGACATATTTGGCTGCTTCGGGCCCCGATAACCCCATAGCTACCGCTGCTGCGTGCAAATCTGCTGATGAACTCATGACTGAGTTTTGACTGAGAGGGCGAGTGATCAGTGGACTACAATTTCTATATCAATATTATACTACTTCCCAATTCAAGTTATACTAATACAATTGCAATAATTTACAAATCTTAGTAGTACATACACAAAAATGGTTAGTACAAACAATGATACAACACACTTTCACTCTCTCAATCGAATGGAAACAACTAATTACAGTTTCCTAAACTACTCTACCCTTTACTGAGATGAGAAAAAAAAATATTTTGTACCAAGTAACACAATTTATTAGAAATATTATTTCTAATTAGCTGGGTAAATCCCGGACGAGACCACAGTTGTCACCGACCGTTAGGGTGTTTCTATGGAAATAGACAGAAATCCATATCCAAGAGTTTGCCGACAGTCTCTAGAAAGTATGGCTCGTTATCAGAATGTCTAAAGGGATGGTACCGATAGGAGAGACTGGGTTCACTTTGTAGACAAAGGCAGAAGGTGGAGAACACTCGTGTATGTAGGAAGACCTAACACGAATGTCTAGTTTATCCGTCGGTGATCCTACGTCATTTGATGAAGCCCCCTGTTTTAAATACTTTCACGCACTCACGCGCACGCCTTGCGTTCAAATGATCACGAAGGGAGTACGTGGGTACAAGTATAAAACAATAATACTCTTTAATAGTAAAAGAGATAATGAAAATTGTCGTTCAAGTGGTGAACTATGACAGTTACAATTATGTTACAGGTACAAAAATAAAACAGTTTTCCGATGCTTAGCTAGATCGCATATCATCATTCACACCATTCAGACAGTGACACACTCAGAACACATGTAGACACAGAGTCACCTGAGATAATCTGATCTCGTTTAGGAATAGTGCTGGCTTTCGTTTGGATTATGTCTTGGAGTCAACCCTGGCATTCGACAGGTGTACGATGCTCCTCCGGATTCCAGGTTCCGTCTCCACTAGTTGGTGGCTGTAAGTTTCGGTAACCGGACCAGTTAGGCTTCAGGAGTATCAGCAGCGAGGCTCCTTAAATCAAACAAACAGTTGCAGACTTCTTAGTGTCTTGACAATAGCAATGTGTCTGAGTGCTGGTGGTGTGTGTCTGTTGTGTATGTGTCAGATGCAGAACAGGAACAAAACATAATTCCTCTCTGCTATTCTGTATCAAAAGCAAAGGGCCAATAGCTCCTATTAGCTTGGCTATACATTGTATGACATGGTGATACAAGGTGAAAAAGGGTCCCGAAGTGGACACATTCTAAGACCACATGGTCCATTGGAGTAGAACATGTAGACAAATCTTTGTTTGAAAAAGGCATTACAAAATGTACATGGTTGTGAAACTTGAAGTGACTCATATGCAATAATTACTGGTGCATTCCTTAACACCATAGTGAGGAAGTCCTGGGCAGCTAGGATGTTTCCCTAGATAGCCAAGGAAAGGCCAACAATAATTGAACCTAATCCCACATCAGTCAATAGGCATAAAGCAATCAAGTGTCGCCATGAAGTCGTGAGGTATATCCCACAGAATATACGAGCTAAAAGATAAGAAGAAGGCCAGCAGGCAAGCAAGGGGACTGAGATATTCCAGGCATTGGGCTTTAGGATGTCTCAGTTATCCCTTGTTGAGTTATTTACTCCCCAAATTCTGATTCCTCACCACATGGTATTTGCTTTGAACTTATGACCGTCAGTGTCATGTAGTTCGGCATGGCGGTGAATCAGGGTAAGCAAATTTATGTTTGAATATAAATCGCCTAGTAATATTGCTGGCATGTGAGAATCCTGTTCCACATGTCTCTTCTACTTCTGCCCACATGGCAAAATCATGTTATCATATTTTCAACAAAATATACACGTAAATACATTCACAAAATGCATATGAAAATAATCAGTAAGGTTTATACATTATATCTATATATTTTTATCTATAAATATATCTAGGCCTCACATGTTTTCTCTCAATGTCTCCCCTTTCAAATACCACGTTTCATAAATATACATGGTCGGGAAAGTTTTGGGTTTTCCCAATATCAGAATATAAATGTGTACACACTTCTTACTATAATCATAATTATTATGTTACTACACTCACCCCCAGTCTTATTGCAGCAATTAAGATCTGTTTTGGTATAATCTACCAAAGATGGAGTTGGATTTGGCAGCCCACTTCATGTAAGGTCTGCTTGGCACAGCAGCTATGGTCGTTGTGAACCGGACGGAAGTTATTAGTCACAATTTCCGGTGCAGCCGTACTAATAGCATATCGCCGTATTCCCGTTGCTAGGGAGTGACGGACCTATGTCCCCAGTCCGTAGACTTGATATTAATAAGGTTTGAAGACAGGGGATTTCCCTTGTGACATCATTTGATGATGACGTGAAACTATGTGCTGTCCCCAATAGTACAGTGTGTAGTTTTAGTGCAGCAATTGTCTGCGTCGCCAATATGACGTCATTATTAGTAATTTAGCTGCCGTACTGAATCCAGAATGTAAATTAGGAATTCCACTAACGTAGTAGTGGTGGTGTTTGCATAGTGATCCAGACTCATCCCGTCACAGCCATGCTGGCGTGAAATGCACGCTTTGCAAACATATGAATCTTATGATGCGTCTATCTTTATTCTCATATGAGATGGTAACTCATAAAACCAACATATCATTCGCTTTAAATATGCTTATCATTTTCAGGGAATTTATTACATGTCAAATCACACATTCTGATCACAAGAGTTGTAAAAAAAAAAAAAAAGACTCTCAAGAACTTTTCTACAGTTTGATAAAAAAATTTGCAATGATGTGCGTGCATAGGGAAGTTCTATAGCGCATAAAGACTGCAGATAAGTATTGAGAGTGATATAACATTCACCAAGCATACAGCATAATTCTCATAGCAGACGTAACGATAGACATGTTAAAATATTCAGTGTTTTAGACATGTTAGTTTGTCAGAAAGCAATATTCAGAGTAACTTCTCAATGAAGCTCTGATCTCACCCTTTCACATTTATCATACAAATACACTGATACTCGTCTCTTTCTCATCACTAGGCACTGCCTCAACGTTTAAAATGATTTTGTATTCGTACCTGGGACAGAGAGGAAAACGAATTTTGTCGATGAATTTCACCACATCTCGAAAGCGTCCAGCCCAGATAAAATCTACATAGCGAATGCTACGCTACGTTTCTGGCCGGGATCAGATGGAATCTCTCGGCAGGTCTTTCGAATCAGTCAATCTAATGACTGCATGCGCATTTTTCAAACCGTGCTAACCTAGTGCAACTTGTTCCAGAATGTTCGTTCTCGAAATAACCCTCATCTACTCAACAAAGCAGATGACACACCGAGCTCCTACTCCACAAGATGGTTTGTTACTTCTACTCCAGACTTAGCTTTCTGCACAGGAGACATCCTCCACAAAATCAATCGCCATGTGCTTGACCATTTAGCAGGTAGTGACCACAGACCAATCAAGCTTGTAATGAATATGGAGTATATTCCACAGAAGCAAAAGCCTTTGCCCCGCTGGAATTACAAACGAGCAGATTTTGACAAATTTCCCATGCTAACAGACTATTGTGAAAACATAAATAAACGATATGGCAACATGAAGCAAATGGTGGAAAGTCTAAACAGAGCAATAATACAGGCGGCCACTGAGTCTATTCCAAAAGGAGCGAGGAAAAATTACAAACCATACTGGACTGAAGAACTACAAAGTTTGGAGGACAAAGTTGAAGATGCTAGGAAGACAGCAGAGACAGAACAAACAACTGAAGCGAACATCTCTCTCAAAGCCATCTCAGCAAAATATAAAAGAACAGTAAATCAAACAACAAGAGATTGTTGGAGGGAAAAAACAGAAAACCTGAATTTTGATAGGGATGGAAACAAACTATGGAAACTAGTAGTGAAAGCCATGAACAATGAAGGACCTAGAAACAAACAAATAACAATTAAACAAGGAAAAATGCCTTGCTTTCAGGAAAAAATGCTGCTAATGCACTAATGGAACACTATTCCAGTGTAAACCACATTGATATTACAACCGAACAGAAGAAAGCAATCAAAGACAAACAGATACATCATAGTAATACAGAGACAGCAGCAGAATATATGATGGCAAATCTAATAATGGAAGAAAAGGAACAGGCAATGAATACCCTAAAAAAGAAGAAATCACCAGGAAAGGATGGAATCACAAATGAAATGCTAATAGGACTAGGCACTAAGGCAAAAAAGAAACTACTAGCAGTCCTAAATTACAGCTGGAAGAGAGGAATAGTCCCACGGGCATGGAAGGAAGCTATACTAATACCAGTCCCAAAGAAAGGAAAAGACCTGGAAGAACCAAATGGATATCGACCTATCAGTCTACTTAGCTGTGTAGGAAAATTAATGGAAAGCATTATCAATGGCAGGCTAACATGGCATCTGGAAGAAAACAAACTCTTAACACCACACCAAGCAGGATTCAGAAAGTACAGATCCACTGAAGATCAAATAACCTATATAGCTCAGGAAATAGAGGATGCCTTCCAAGAGAAGAAAAAAACACACACTAGCGGTTTGGATAGATTTAGAAAAAGCATTTGATAAAATATGGAAGGAAGGACTGAAAGTAAAACTGTAAAAAATGCATGTTTGTGGGAAAATGTACAAATGGATCAGCCACTACCTTGAGAACAGAACTGCCAGGACAAAAGTACAAGGACAAACCAGCAAAATGATGCTGTTGGAGCAAGGTGTCCCCCAAGGAGGAGTTCTTTCACCAACATTATTCCTAGCATATATAAATGACATCACAGAAATTTTCCATCCAGAGTACACACATCCTCCTTTGCAGATGACCTAGCCATATGGACATCTGAAGAATATATTAGTACAGCTAACAGCAGAATACAGCAAGCCTTATTAGCACTAGAGGACTGGTCAAAATCATGGCTAGTGAAGATAAGTGAGGAGAAAACAACATGCACAGTGTTCTCCCTCTCAAATAAAACTCAGCAACCTAAGCTGGTATTGAATGAAAAAATATTGCGCCACGAAGAAAATCCAAACTATCTAGGAGTCACCTTTGATCGTCGCCTGACATGGAAGACACAGATTGAGAAAAATCGAACAAGAGCAAGGCAAAGAATGGCAATCATGAAAAAGCTTGCTGGTACAACGTGGGGAGCAGATGAGAAAGTTCTCAAGAAGTTATATACTGGATGGGTGAGGCCAGAACTGGAATATGTCATTGTAGCTTGGGCAACAGCAGCTAAGTCAAACTTTAACAAAATAAGTAGAGTCCAAAATCAAGGAATGCGAATCATAACTGGAAGCATGAAGACAACGCCTATTAATGAACTAGAAAAGATCGCTTGTTTACAACCAATGGAGGATAGAAGAGATAGCAGAGCTCAGCAACAAGCAGAAAAATTCAGAAGATTGACAGACCACCCTATGTATAATAGGTTTAATGGTTTTGGAAAGGGAAGACTGAAGCGTGGCAACTTTGTAGAAACTGCAAAACGAAAGATTAGGGCAGATCCCATACTTAACATATCAACAGTCAAACCCATTTACAATGCACACAAGTTTCCAGCTTGGAGACAACAGCAACTGCCTGAGATGATAGAAAACATTCCTGGTATTGAAAAAAAAAAGAACACTCAGAATGAAACCGAAAGAAGAAAAATAACTCTAAACTACATAAAAGAACATTACCCAAGCAACAATAGGACCCATGCATATACAGATGGATCAGCCAAAAATTCAATAGAAAATGGAGGTGGAGGAATTCTTCTAAATTTAAAAAATGGAGTGAAAAAAACACAGTCAGTGGCAACTGGAAAATTCTCAAGTATCTTCAAAGCAGAGGTAGAAGCTATGAAAACTGCAGCAGAAATGCTCTTGATGGAGGAAAATAAAGAGAAGCAAATAGCTATCTTCACAGATGCAAAGTCAGCTGTCTCAATACTGAAGAGCAAAAACAGCACAGAACTAACTGACCTAACAGCAGCACTCCATGGTCTATGCCAGAAATCCAAAAAAGTTGTAATACAGTGGATCCCATCACATTGCAGTATACCTGGAAATGAAGAGGCTGACAGACTAGCAAAAGAGGGTGGACGGCTACCACAGCCTGACATAGACATAATCTATAATGAGGCAAAGAGGTTTATAAAAAGCACTTATAGAACCAAATGGGAATCAGAGCATCCAGGCCACCAGAAGGATGACGCATATTACAAACTCGACCGAAGAGAACAAGTAGCAATCTTCAGACTCCGCACAGGACATAACAGGCTGAAATACCACTTGTTCAATAAACTAAAGATAGGAGATACCGATGAATGCAATAGTGGAACTGGTCAAATGACAGCTAAACATTTGCTGCAGGAGTGCCCAATATATGCAGAACAGAGAAAGATATTTTGGCCCACACCTGCTTCATTTGAGGACAAGCTCTATGGAAATATAAACAAGCTTAAGTTGACTGCAGCTTACTTTAACTACATTTAGGTTGACATTTAAAGGTGCATGAAGAAGTATTTAGACTGCCGCACTTCATACCACAGGTATGTCGGTTACAAAAGCGTCACAGAGGTATGAAATGGAATATTGCTTGGATAGCAAATCCATTACGTGGAAAGTCTGAACCAGAAGCTCACTGTGTGGGCTTCATAAAAGGTGGAAAGTGTCCTAGTGTCACGAAATGGAATATTGCTTGGATAGCAAATCCATTACGTGGAAAGTCCGAATCGAAAGGTCACTGTGTGGATGTCATCTGCAGACTGCACCCTTCTGGTTTCCGGAAGAACAGCCTATGGTGAATGGAAGGCCCAATATACAGAAGTGAGGCTAAGCAGCCATGTGCAGGACGTGACGATTCCTTGGGTGAGCCCAGTACCAGAGCACTGTGTGTCTGTTCTGCAAGTATGGAAGCCTTCTTGGATTGCGGGGAATGCCCATGGTCTACCCCTGCCTTCCCTTGAGGGCTGACCAGGATGTCTTTGGCTGTTCTACATGGAACAGCTGGGATGGGGGATAACACCACAACAGTGAGAGCCAAACGTCGTAAGAAACCCCCCGGAAAGGTTAACCCGGTCAACAAATGCCCGCAGAAGTCGGATGTGTCCGCCTAACGGCGCAAGAAAAGAAGAAGAAGAAGAAGAAGAAGAAGAAGAAGAAGAAGAAGAAGAAGAAGAAGAAGAAGAAGAAGAAGAAGAAGAAGAAGAAGAAATAACCCTGATGTCATTCCATCAGTAGGGGCACCGTTCTATATTGTATAGATTTGGCAAAACCCCTATTTACTGGAAACTTGGATGAGTGACCACGACATATCACAGTCTCATATGAAAAGTAAATTCACAGCCAGGAGGCAGGGGGTTAGGTACCAATCTTGGAACTGACATTACATCTGACGGAAGATGCTTTGTAGAGATTAGAACAATATTTTGCCATGGTAAAAATAATCTTTACAAGAAGGAAAACGTACGGACAAATGAAAAAAAAATGTCAGTAGTAGTGAGTAAAAGAGAATTACTATCCTGTTGTATGCATGTCAAACACGGACAATAAACAGACAAGATGGGGGGAGGGGGGGGGGGGGAGTCTAATAGCAGCGGAAATGTGGTTTTTGAGGTAAATGCAAAGAATACCAAAGACAGACCGAAAAAAACAAACAAATGAGACAGTCCTTCTAGAGACAAATGAGAACTGTAAATTGATTAGAAAAATCAGATGTAGATATTGTGGGTACGTTATGAGGAGAAATAAGCTTAAAAGTTTGTGACAACTGGCCCACGTGATGGGAAAAGAGCAAGAGAAAGACATTGAGATGCATACATGCATTTATTGGCTATGTAGCAGGATCGCAACAAGAGCACAGACCTGATAAAAGATCGTGTGAGATGGGTAAGCATTACTGCCAGCGCGGCCTTTGGCAGATTGTACAAGAATGTATGGGACAGAAATGGAATAAGCCTGCAAACAAAGCTGAAAGTCTACAAAGCAGTTGTATTATCCACACTGCTATATGCTTGTGAAACCTGGACTGTTTATCAGGGACACGCTAGGAAATTAAACCACTTCCACACAGTCTGCCTTAGGAAGTTACTGAAGATTAAATGGCAAGACAAGATCCCAGACACTGAAGTCCTAAAAAGAGCGTCCATGCCCGGTATCCACACTCTACTAATGAAGAATCAGATTCGCTGGGCTGGTCACTTGACTCGCATGCTAGATCACAGGCTCCCTAAACGAATTTTTTTACGGCGAGTTGCGTTGTGGTAAACGCTTCCAAGGCGGCCAGAGGAAACGCTTTAAAGACACTCTGAAAATCTCACTGAATGCTTTTGGAATTCATCATGACACCTGGGAGACTGCAGCCAGAGACCGAAATTCGTGGCGTGCATCATTACGCAAGGGTGCAGTCACTTGTGGGGCAATCAGGACTGCAAGAGTTGTGAAGAAAAGACAGAACAAAAAAAAAAACCACCGCAGAAGATCCTCCTCCAGAAACGTCAAGCATTCTTTGTCCACATTGTCAAAGAACATTTCGAGCCAAAATAGGCCTTATCAGCCATCTTAGAACTCACGGCTCCATACTTTCAACCCCACTGGATGAAATGAATGGTCATCATCATTCTTGATGGACAAACAACATAACATGACACTGCCCACGCCTATCGACACGGCACATAGTAATAACGACTAACCTAAAAGACATAGGGAAGAAGTAGAAATCAGTGATGAGTGCAGACCCAAGTCCTTGAATGTATTTCTCATGTAAATATACGGCCTCAACACGTCCTTATCGACCGATATTTGTGCTATAGAAACGTGCGTATATACTTCTTGGATACATACGTAACCAAAACCATTTCTGTCCGACGCTTATTCCCTCCCCAACTGTACAGAAATAGCAACACGATTGCTGCTCCTCATATTTTTTCCCCCTGTGAAAGTCATGCCTCGGACCCAACATTTACAGAAAATGAGAGTCTGCAGTAAATCACTTATCCCATAAGTCCCTCGGTTCTGGGGCTGTCGTGATGGCGTGCGTGGGTGAGTTTATCAGACAGACAAGATGGCGAAGCAAATATGGGCCGTGGTATTTAAATATCAGACCTGTAATAATCAAGAATAAAACTTGTGGACGTAAATTGTGCTTATCTGTAAAACAGAAATTTGATTTAAATCATAATGACAACCTGATTAAAGCAGATTAAAACGACTAGTTTAGAGTAGATTCAATTCCCTTAATGCGAGTCCATCCATCCATCATGTAAATAAATGTTTTGCGTATCCTTTTACAGGACTTAGCTGTCAACAGCAGCATCTTTCAGCTGTCTGTTGATCTCTTGGCAAGATTACGCTCAGTAGTTTGCCATTGCTTTCTGAGCGGCCGGCTCAGTATCCGCAAGTCACGAGCGGGGGTCGAACCACCTCAGTTCTCGCTCCGCTGCGAGACTCTGCGTGATAAACGGGATTACAGAGAGAAAGTGTTGTAACCCCACAGCCAGAGAGACCGGCATCCATCATGTGCCATGCCGATAAGCGTGGGCGGTCATGATTTGCCATCTCACTCGATCACCAGAGTCGTAGATCAGCTTCGTGTTTCTGTCTCGACCATGCCACGTGGCCAAGCCATCCAGGTATTTAATTCTTGGTCTTCGCTTTGGTCTTCCTTTTGATCTTGCCAGTTGTCACCAAGTTCTCCAATTCATTTCTTCTCATAACATGCCCAAAATTTTTTTACTGTCCGCGACTAATGTCTTTAATCGGTTTACGATCTTCATTTGTTTCTTGTAGGACTTGTTCATTGGTTTTTCTGTCTGTCCATGGTATTCTTTGCATTTTCCTCAGAAACCACATTTCCACAGCCATTCAATGTTTTTCAGCTTGTCTGCTCATTATCCACGCTTCACATCCATATGAAAGTACAGATTCTATGTAGCACTTCAACAATCTTTTTCTCGTTTCAATTGATATATTTTTATTGGTCAGTATGTTTTTCATCTTCCAAAAGGCTACCTTCGCCATGGCAATTCTTGTTCTAATCTCTTCAAGACATCTCCCATCAGATGTTATGACGGTTCCTAGATAGCTGTACCGATTCACTTGTTTAAGAATATGCCCATTTACATTGTAGTATTTCTTCCTTCCTAGTGACGACCATAATCTGTGTCTTCTTACAATTCAATTCTAACCCTAGTTAGTGCAACAACCGCATCTACTAACTTTTGCAGGTCTTGTTCATTGTCTGCAGTCAAGACGGTATCATCTGCATATCTAATGTTACTGATGTATAGTTCCCCAATGTTGATTCCTTCCATATCTTCTATCTTTCTGAAAATATTTTCACAGTACAGGGAAAACAGATCTGGAGACATTACACATCCCTGTCTCACAACTCTCTTAATGGGAGTCAATTATGTTAACGTGAGTTAGTTCTGCAATTTTACATATATTTAATTTCACATTTCAGTTCTGTTAATAGGAGTCGCTTCTGTTAATTGGAGTTCGTTCTGATATTTTACATGCATTTAATTTTGCATTTCATTTCTGTTAGTGGGAGTCAGTTCTGATGTGTTCATTATTTCATTACACATTTCAATTCTGTTAATGGGAGTCACTTTTGATATTTTACATGTATTGAATTTTGCATTTCAGTTATGTTAATGGTAGTCAGTTCTGATGTGTTACATTATTTCATGTCATATTTCATTTATGTTAATGATAGTCAGTTCTGATGTTTTACATTATTTCATGTCACATTTCAGTTCTATTAGTGCGAGTCAGTTCTGATGTGTTATATTAGTTCATGTCATATTTCAGTTCTATTAGTGGGAGTCAGTTCTGATGTATTACATTATTTCATGTCACATTTCAGTTCTGTTAATGGGATTCACTTTTGATATTTTACACTATTTCATTTCACATTTCAGTTCTGTTAATGGTAGTCAGTTCTGATGTATTACATTATTTCATTTCACATTTCAGTTCTGTTAATGGTAGTCACTTCTCGTGTGTTAAATTATTTCATGTCATATTTCAGTTCTATTAGTGCTAGTCAGTTCTGATGTGTTACATTATTTAATGTCACATTTCAGTTCTGTTAATGGGAGTTACTTTTGATATTTTACAAGTATTGAATTTTGCATTTCAGTTCTGTTAATGGTAATCAGTTCTGATGTGTTACATTATTTCATGTCAGATTTCAGTTCTGTTAGTGGGAGTAACTTCTGATGTTTTACGTGGAGTAAAGTAAAAGTAAGTAAAGGATCCATTTACACGCCTTAAGGCACTGTAAGGCGTGTGGTGCTAGGCTGGTATTTGTATAGACCACGTGCCACTCTAGGTGCCATGTGTTGCTAGGCTGGTATTTGTATAGACCACGTGCCACTCCAGGTGCCATGTGGTGCTAGGCTGGTATTTGTATAGACCACGTGCCACTCTAGGTGCCATGTGTTGCTAGGCTGGTATTTGTATAGACCACGTGCCACTCCAGGTACCATGTGGTGCTAGGCTGGTATTTGTATAGACCACGTGCCACTCCAGGTGCCATGTGGTGCTAGACTGGTATTTGTATAGATCACGTGCCACTCTAGGTGCCATGTGTTGCTAGGCTGGTATTTGTATAGACCACGTGCCACTCCAGGTGCCATGTGGTGCTAGGCTGGTATTTGTATAGACCACGTGCCACTCTAGGTGCCATGTGTTGCTAGGCTGGTATTTGTATAGACCACGTGCCACTCTAGGTGCCATGTGTTGCTAGGCAGGTATTTGTATAGATCACGTGCCACTCTAGGTGCCATGTGTTGCTAGGCTGGTATTTGTATAGACCACGTGCCACTCTAGGTGCCATGTGTTGCTAGGCTGGTATTTGTATAGACCACGTGCCACTCCAGGTACCATGTGTTGCTAGGCTGGTATTTGTATAGACCACGTGCCACTCCAGGTGCCATGAGGTGCTAGGCTGGTATTTGTATAGACCACCTGCCACTCTAGGTGCCATATGTTGCTAGGCTGGTATTTGTATAGACCACGTGCCACTCCAGGTACCATGTGTTGCTAGGCTGGTATTTGTATAGACCACCTGCCACTCCAGGTGCCATGAGGTGCTAGGCTGGTATTTGTATAGACCACGTGCCACTCTAGGTGCCATGTGTTGCTAGGCTGTTATTTGTATAGACCACGTGCCACTTCAGGTACCATGTGGTGCTAGGCTGGTATTTGTATAGACCACCTGCCACTCCAGGTGCCATGAGGTGCTAGGCTGGTATTTGTATAGACCACGTGCCACTCTAGGTGCCATGTGTTGCTAGGCTGGTATTTGTATAGTCCACGTGCCACTCCAGGTACCATGTGTTGCTAGGCTGGTATTTGTATAGACCACCTGCCACTCCAGGTACCATGTGTTGCTAGGCTGGTATTTGTATAGACCACGTGCCACTCCAGGTGCCATGAGGTGCTAGGCTGGTATTTGTATAGACCACGTGCCACTCTAGGTGCCATGTGTTGCTAGGCTGGTATTTGTATAGACCACGTGCCACTCCAGGTACCATGTGTTGCTAGGCCGGTATTTGTATAGACCACCTGCCTCTCCATGTGCCATGAGGTGCTAGGCTGGTATTTATATAGACCACGTGGCACTCTAGGTGCCATGTGTTGCTAGGCTGGTATTTGTATAGACCACGTGCCACTCCAGGTACAATGTGGTGCTAGGCTGGTATTTGTATAGACCACCTGCCACTCCAGGTGCCATGAGGTGCTAGGCTGGTATTGGTATAGACCACGTGCCACTCTAGGTGCCATGTGTTGCTAGGCTGGTATTTGTATAGACCACGTGCCACTCCAGGTGCCATGAGGTCAATATCAAACCGGCCGCCTTCACTTCCAGCCATTCTCTGGTACCCATTTGAGCCCAGGTCGACCTGGGAGGCCAGGTCAATTTAAACATCCGTCTTGACGAGGATTTGAACCCTTCAAGGCAAAGGACTAGTCATCACGCTACAGCGGCTCAAGCATTACACGTGCAATTTATGTTCTTTAAACAGTATTTGAATGTGTTTACTTTTGTTGTGCTATAGGTTCTTAATTCTGTTTAAACGCTGCATTACTACGGCCAGTTTCCATTTGTTGTGCTCATCTCATCTCATCTCATCATGTTCCTCTTGTAACTTACGTGGTCGGCCTCTTCCTCTGTTTCCATCTGGTCTGTACATCATTGCTTGTTATGGTATGCTGTTGTAACGTACTTGCATGGCCAAATCATTTGACTTGCTGCTTTCTAATAAAATCTAGTGCTGCTATAACCCCCACTTTAGTCCTGATTTGTAGTGCTATGGGTTCTTAATTCTGTTTAAACGCTGCACTACTACGGCCAGTTTCCATTTGACGTCTCTGAAACAGTCCACCATGTTGTCAATTATGCAGCTAAGATATTCAAAGTTAATGAGTTTTTCAATTTCTTCATCTACACATTTATTTTCTAGCTGACATATAATTTTGTCTGTGGAGATATTTTATAAAA
Source organism: Cepaea hortensis (assembly GCA_963921405.1). Taxonomy (NCBI): domain Eukaryota; kingdom Metazoa; phylum Mollusca; class Gastropoda; order Stylommatophora; family Helicidae; genus Cepaea; species Cepaea hortensis. The sequence continues at coordinate 89,804,278 of OY992880.1, read as the reverse complement.
TAAAATCAGAAAAAAATATTAACGTTCAATGCATTTTTTCAACAGACAGGATTAACGCTTCTAATCCCGTAACAGTGCCATCTGCATATCTGAGTTCTAGAACTGGATTTCCACCAGTTATGGATTGATCACAATCATCACTGTTCTCATCATGCTGGACGTTTCACATTACATTGTTTGCACTGACGTTGGGGAGAGAATACAACCCTACCATACTCCGCTTTTGAACCTCAAAACAGTTTATGCTTCACCAACTACCCTAGCATCTGATTATTGCTCATGATATACTGATCAAAGTAAGTGGATCAAGTGTGCTGGAAACCCTACATTTCAACAAGACGTTCCAAAATTCTGATGACTGAACCCAGTCGATGGCATTACTGTAGTCTCTGAAGCAAATTTGAAGATTTACATTGCACTCTCTGCATTTCTCAAGGATGGTTTTCATACTGAAGATATGGTCCCTGAATTCTCTGCCCTTCCGTACTTCTTGTAATCCATCTTCTAACTCCCCTTTCAATCCTCTTCATGATGATTTGCAAAAGGATTGCGCTAGCATGACTTGTTAGTGTGGTGGTAAGATAGTTGGTGCACAACTTAAAATTTCATTTACGGGAGAGGTGTTCCCTTATATGCAATGGTCCACCAGACAGGATTGTTTTAGATACTGCATGACAGATACGGACGCTGGATTCTTTTTCTGCCAGGATTAGTCCTGTTGGTATATCTCTACAACTTGATGACTTCTCTTTCTTCAGACTTGGTATTGCTGATATAACGTTCTCTAATAAGGCTCTGTATATTGTACTATATAGGTTTGCATTATGTCGTCATACATTTCTGCACAACGCTCCGTCCATCTTTATAATATTTCCTTAAATTCTGTTAAATGATTGCTTTTTGCATCATTTACGACAAGTAGCGATGATCTTAATTCTCTTCTTACTGTTCTGATTTTTATTGAACGTGTTTCCATCTTTTCCTTGCAACTGGAGATGTTCTATTATATTAAAAGCATTCAATACAATTTCTTATCTTGTCTAATCACGGTTTTGATTTTCCTCGTGTAGTTTTTGTACACAAGAGTATTTATTTCTATCTCGAGTGTTTTAATTTCTACATTCTTCTATTAGCATGAATCTTTCTCTGTAATGTGCCTCAGCTTCTTGCATTCTTGGTTAGGAATTACGTTTTGATGAAATGATCATGTCTCTGGTGTGTGTGACTAGGTCACTAGGTGCCGTATGTATATTCCTAAACTTCCATCAATACAAAGATTTTTTTTTAAACTTCAGTGTTATATTCAGTAGAAAAGCCGGTAAAATGGCGACGACGTAAAGTTCATTCTTCGGAAGACGTTTTTAGTGTTTTCCTGTGGAATATGTGGTATTATTTCGTATTTGTTTATTGGAAGTGTTCACAAGAAGCCACGGAAGGCAGGTGGTGGATGAAACTTTAAGGGCAGCCGACGAATAGTTGTTGGTTATGGTCTCAAGTTTCGCGACGGTATACAGAAGATCTCTTTCACAAGCAAGACAATGGCTGCGGTCTCCGGCCAGAATGGCCACTGCCAAGGAAGGAAAGCAACGGCAAACTACCTTCTTTAATAGTGCCAATTCATTATGATTCGTCTAACTACAGATCACTGCAAGACAAGGACAGGGACATTAAAATTAGCAACATGTAATGTTAGGGCGTTAAACGACGACGAAAAATTAGACAACATCAAGCAAGAAATAGAAAGAGAGAAAATTAATATTTTAGGGATGTGTGAAACGAGATGGACAGGAGCAGGCATTAAGATAGATGAAGATTTTAAGATTATTTATTCTGGAGGAGAAGATCGACAGAGAGGGGTGGCAATTATCTTGGATCGGCAGACATCAAAATCTGTTCAAGGATATTGGGTGGTGTCAGACAGAGTTTTACTAGTTAAATTAAGCTGTAGAACTTTTAGCATAAACGTTATTCAAATATATGCCCCAACATGAGAATCCAGTGTAGAGTGTGTAGAGGAATTTTATAATGACATAGAGTCTGCTTTAAAGAAATGTAAAAATTCAGAAATAAACATCATAATAGGGGACTTCAATGCAAAAGTAGGAAATCAAGGTGATAGATACACAGTAGGGAACCATGGTTTGGGAGAGAGAAATGAAAGAGGATACAGACTTGTAGAGTGGGCAAAAGAGCAGGAAATGATTGTAGGAAACACCTAGCTTAAACAACACCCTAGAAGATTATGGACATGGAGGAGTCCTGATAGCAGGATTAGAAACCAGACTGACTACATTTTGATTAACAGAAGGTTTCCAAATGCGTTAACAATTGCAAAAACAGATCCCAGTGCTGATTGTTATTGTGACCACAGATTACTTACGGGTACGTTGAGGGTAAAGTAAAAGAAAGTCAAGTATATAACAAGAAACACTAAATATGATCTGTGTACATTGAGAAATAACATTTAAATACAAAAACAAATTCAACATAGAATTACAGAATAGATTTAATGTATTGTCTGATCTAGAGATCCTATTTCAGGGTGTGGATGATCAATGGGAAATGTTGAAGAATTCAATCAGTTTGGCAGCAGAAACAACTATTCCAAAATTAAAGAAGGTGTGTTGTAAGAAATGGATGACAGAAGAAATTTTACAACTAATGGAGACAAGAAGACTCAACAAAAATAATCCTGCCAAATATGAAGAAATTCACAGACAAGTCAGAATATTATGTAAGGAGGCAAAAAGAAGCTCGGCTTGAGAAAAATTGCATAGAAATTTAAAAAAAAAAAAAAAAAAAAACAGCACAAAAGTCAAAATACCAAATTAGGGCACAAAAGAATTCAGAAAATTACTAATAAAAGAACATCAGCAGGTTGTCTAAAAACTAAAGATGGCAAAATCATAACAGAAAAAGATCAGATTCTACATGAAGGTTCAGATTACGTGAAAAACCTTTATGATGATAACAGAGATGAACAGTATGATATTCGATGTAATAAGGAAGGATCGCCAATTTTAAAGATGGAGGTTCGGAATGGTCTTAAACATATGAAAGCACAATAGAAATGATTAAAGCTTTAGACAAATATGGAATAGATCAAGTCACCAGACTGCTGAACTCATTATATGATACCGGACATATACCTTCTTAATTATGTAATTCCGTATTTATTGCAATCACAAAGAAATCAGGAGCCTTGGAATGTGATCAACATAGAACAATTAGTATAATGAGTCACTTCACGAAGATTTTGCTACGAATTATCATGCAAAGAGTGAGGAAGAAAATACAGCCAGAAATACGGGAAGAACAATGTGGGTTTGTAGAAGGAACGTATACAGTAAATGCTGTGTATATGCTGCGATCAGTTATTGAACGTTCTATAGAAGTAAACAAAGATATACATCTTTGCTTTATTGACTACACTAAAGCTTTCGATAGAGTAAGACATGTCAACATGGTAGATATGCTTGCAGACCTACAAATTGATGGGAAAGACATTAGACTTATTAAAAACATATTGTAAACAGAAAGCTGCCATAAGGATTGATAATGAAGTGGGACAATATCAACCTATTAAGAGAGGTGTGAGACTGAGATGTGTATTGTCTCCAGATCTGTTTTCCCTATACAGTAAAAATATTTTCATAAATGTAGAAGATATAAATGGAATCATCATTGGAGGACGAAACATCAATAACATTAGATATGCAGATAATACAGTATTGATTGCAGACAATGCGCAGGATCTGCAACAATTAATAGATGCGGTTGCTGCACACGGTGAACAATTGGGGTTAGAATTAAATTGTAAAAATACACAGATTATGGTCGTTACTTGGAAGAAAGAAGCACTACAATGTAACATACAAGTAAATGGGAACATTCTTCAACAAATGAATCAATACAATTATCTCAGAACAGTCATAACATCTGATGGGAGATGCCTTGAAGAGATTAAAATATGAATCGCCATGGCGAAAGTAGCCTTTGGCAAGATGAAAAACATATTGACCAATAAAACAATGTCAGTTGAAAGGAGAAAAAGAGTGTTGAGGTGCTACATAGAGCCAATGTATGATGTGAAACAATTATAAGAAAGTTTTCATTGACAACGACAGTAACAACAAGAACATAGACAAGGAGGTTAACAATTCAGGAGATTGTTTACAATGAGCAGTCAAGCTGAAAAGCATCTGATGGCTGCAGAAATGTGGTTTCTGATGAAACTGCAAAGAATACCATGGTCAGACAGAAAAACCAATGACCAAGTACTACAGGAGACAAATGAAAATCGTAAACTGATTAGAGAAATTAGACGCAGACAGTCAAACTTTTTTTGACATATTATGAGAAGAAATGAATTGGAAAACTTGGTGACAACTGGCAAGATCGAAGGGAACAGACCAAGGAGAAGACCGAGAAGTAAATACCTGGATGGCTTGGCCACATGGCATGGTCGAGACAGGAACACTGAGCTGATCCACGACTCTGGTGATCGAGTGAAATGGCGAGTCATGACCGCCCACGCTTTCCGGCATGGCACATAATGTTTATGATATGTTATATTCAGGTTGTATGTCCCTAACATAAAACTGTATTGGTCGTGCTCCTTGTATCTTGAAGTCTACAACAAGTATTGCATCAACTCATAGGAACGTCTATGTGAAGTGTATAATTCCCTCCATCGTTTTTTAGTAAGATGCAATCAATTCAGACAGTTATTAGCAGGCATGGTCGAAACATAGAGCATTCTTGGACGTTTTCTAAATATGGTCTTAAAAGCTTGTGTTCTATACAAAATTCGATTAGTATTTCTCCCCTCATATTCCCATGTTGCGTCCGGTATAAGATATGCAGTTAACGTTTTATACCAAAGGGCCTGCGCATTTTCTTCTTCTTCCACCCTTTCAACGCTAATTATTAATTACAATCTCCCGTGACTATCATGATGTCTCTTTTTCGAAATTTGTTATTAATCTTAAAATCCGACCTCCGTGGCCGCCCTCCGTGCTGCGATTTGGCAGCAGACCATGTCGCTCTGGTTTTAACGTGCTGGTATGGGAGCCGGTCGTTCAAAAATCAATGGCAAACTACTGAACGTAAAAAAAACTTGCCAAGACATCAATAACGGTAGTAAAATGATGGTGTTGACTGCACGTCCTGTAAGGGATATGAAACTTAAAAACAAAATGTAAACAACTGTTAAATTCCAAAACAGCCCTTTGTTGTAAAGTTAGTTGCATATCCTTTACAGGATGTCGCAGTCAACTGAAGCATTGTTTGGATGTCATTCAGTAGTTTGCTATTGCTTTCTAAACGACCGGCACTCATACCATTAGTATAAAAATCAGCGCAAGACGGTCTGCTTTCCAAATCGAACGCAACTGTGTTTCAAACGCGGTGTGGGGGATTACACATTGCGTCCATAACCCCTTCGTCACAGAGGCTGTTGTAAAAGACTATAAACTCCTAAATTTAAAATGCTTCTTATGCAGCTGTTGGTGTATAAACTTGTAAAACTGTTATGTCCCTTATCTTTATCCTACAAGTAGAAGTGAGATGTCGCCCACTGACTGGATTATTTCCAAGGAATGCTGAAAGAAACTGTCTTCACCAAGAGGAAATCAACCATGCTATGCCCATCTGTTTTGTTTTTTTGTTTTTTTGATAAGCAAATGATCTTATCCTGTCGATATGTGTTCTGAAATTCTCAGTATACAATTCTTTTTTGTTTGTGATCATTTTCTTCTTCTTTCGTTGGTTTTTTTTTTTTACTGATCATGATACGTTTCCTCAGATACAGACATAATGATGTACAAAGTAAATATTAGAATTAGTGGCACGTTACAAAATCTGAACATCGAAGAAAAATGGCCCATAACAGCATAATGTCTCATAAGCTGTGATATTTTGGCCACATTAAACACCACAGCGATTTAGAAAGAACAGTAACTGAAAGATGGTTCCAGGATGAACAGCCAGGGGTCGACCAACACGTCAGTGGATACACGACGCAGAGGGCACCCTGGGCACGAACATATACCGTGTATATGCCATTGGGGGATAGTATTAAATGTCATAGCGGATACCGCCATGAAAGTGTTAAATATTAACGACTACTCGCGTCTGTTTGCTGGCCTCGGGACAGCTACAGTGTGGAAACTCAGGATGAGCTGGGGACATACAATATGCATGGTATACCATACATTGCTACAGGGGGATATAGCGTTTGATGAAATCAACTGGATACAGACTTTTGTCATTAATGATTTGTTGTAAATTGGTTTGTGAGAAAAAATGTGTTACACATATTTTTTGCCCAACAAGGGGGGAGTGCCATGGAGTTGGCGTGGATCAAAGACCACTCAGTGCAGGTGACCTAGAGTCTTTGCACATTTCAGTGACAGACGTGAAGATCGAGTGGATTGTGAACCACTCTGCCGGAAGTAACCTGAGCGAAGGTCAAGCACGGACTACAAGTCCGTGAGAAATCATTCACGTCTGGACCGCGTTCGAGGTCCGACGGAGAATGGCACATGGCAGAGGTCCATCTGACTGCCACGTTTGTACGGATGGAGCGTTGGTCAATTTGTGGACGAATGTCGACGTCAGTGATTGTTCGAGTGACAGATATACAAGATAGAGATCGAGTGCAAGTATTGTTGTTTTAGTGACATTGATGTGACATGTGTTTTAAAAGAAAGACAGAATACACCGCGTGAAAACAGATGCAGCTGTCGTGTTATGAAGACGTTATTGTTAGTGTAGTGTTGACTGTTATGTGATATATACGTGGCGATTTAGAGAAGGTATAAAGAGTATTACTACCCATCAACTCCAGGGCAAATAAGAACAATAATAGAACATGAATATTACATATGCCCTATCTACCTGGAGACAGTAGAGGGACTTATGTCAACAGTTACAGGTGCCCTAATTCGTTAGCAACTGAGTAACATCATCTCATCCATCAGCAACACAGAATAGCTCAGTGGCAGTAGAATCGCCAGTCGTAATCCATCCAGCAATAACTGATTGCTGACTCATTTGTGATTCATTTCGCTCTATGGCAATACAACGCGCTCATGTTAGCACCTCATACACGTCAACAGCGCTCATGCCATGCGAACACATATCTCGATCGTGTCACCGTACATTGCTACAGGGTGATATAGCGTTTGATGAAATCAACTGGATAAAGAATTTTGTAATTTGGCATCACTTTTTAAAAAAGCAGGAATGATAATTGACATGGATTCTTCTTCTTCTGATTGTCTTTTTCTGACTCTTATCTACCTGTAGGTTGATTTTCTAGCCCAGAAATTTAAAGGGTGTTTTTATTATGGTTTACTCTTTGTGATTTCAAACTGTTCTGCGATTACGTGCATAGATTGAACATGGGACATCCCGTTTTCACCCATGCTCAAGAAGGTTAGGTATCGCTATACCAAGGGTTCATTGGAAATATCCATGCCACATGCTGAGAACATAATGACCTCTCAACCATGACACCCTCTTAAGACGGGGTTGACATAGTTGCATATACACTAAGTGCGCTACGATCGAACAAACAACCAAATCTTATTGTAAAGGGTCACAAACTGGGCTTATCTATTTGACTCTTCCAAGCATCCATCTTTCACGAAGCAGTTATGTTTGGAATTAAGCATATTCACGTTCAGAGTGGCTTGACAAGAACAGTGATAGAAGACATGGCTCCTGGAACAAGAGGTGGGAGTGGGCCAGCACGAAGATATAGATAGGGCACTAAAGATACCTTCGACATGAAGGTGCACGAGGCAGGAGAAATGGATACACTGATTAAACATTTATTGTCTTAAATAATGATATATACGATTGTTGGGAATATAAACCAGAAAGGTTGAAGAAGATATTGCATTTATAATGTTCACGGCTTATGATGATAATAAAATGCCGTCAGATAACTCAGCGTTAGGGCTTGTGGGAAGCAAAGGGAGGCCATTCCAATCTTTTTTCCCCGCTTATCCTTTACAGGACATCGCTGTCAACAGCAGCATCTTTCAGCTGTCTGTTGATTTCTTGGCAAGATTACGCTCAGTAGTTTGCCATTGCTTTCTGAGCGGCCGGCTCAGTTATCCCGCAAGTCACCAGTGGGGGTCGAACCGCTTCCAGCTCTCGTCTGCTACGAGACTCTGCGTGATAAACGGGATTACGGAGAAGGTGTTGTAACTCCTCGGCCAGAGAGACCGGCGATTGCTGTCTAGCTTTAAGAAAAAGGCAGACTTCTTGTCACTGACACCACGGATTAGATAGGCGCTACTAATGCTTGTAGTCGAATCGTGTATGATCCAGATCGTGCGTAAGTTTGAGTGGTGCTGCATTGGAGAAGCCATTATTTTAGTGTTAGGTTCTCCTGCCTTCTTTTTTTTTTGCTGCACGTTATATTCGTGGTTATACCACACATTTTGGTTGTACCCTTCACCCCTAGTTAGACCATACATTTTTGCTGCACTTTACTGGTATATTCGTGGTTATAACATAGATTTGTGCTGCGCCTTACTCTCTTGGATAAACCATACATTTTCCCTGTACTATGGTTTAATTGTCACACCTTTTTTTGTTTAGGTATCACATTCTACTCAATTTAGGCGATTAACACACCATTCATTTATTGTACTTGGCAGACCTGACAGAATTGATCTAGATAAAGGGCAGAGGTCTGTTTACTTGTTAGACATCGCCCAGCATTGTTAATGTTTGATTCTAGATTGCAGTTGTCTTTAGTGTTTATTGTTATTCTACATTAATATTTGTATGAACATTAGTTGTCCTTGAAGTTTTAGAATTGGATAAATCATGAACTTTTGTAGTGTTCCTGGCTTGTTGGTTTAGTCTGTGTAATGTTAGTTTGTGCACTCGCTGTTATTGTTATAGACTACCCGTTTAATCCACTGGTTGGGCTGAGAGATGAACACTACTTCCAGCATCTGTCTTTAGCATCCTGGAAGCATTTCATTCTTTTTTCTTCCATGTTCTTGCTAGTTGCGGGACGATGAGAAGTTTCTTCTCTTTATCAATTTGTTTTTCTTTGTCCTGAATGCAGCCAGCGCTGCGCTCTCTATCTCATATCATCTTAAAGTATTTTTTTTATCTTCCCCTCGGCTTTATTAAGAAAATTGTTCACGGTACCACTAACCCGATTTAAATATGCTACAGTAAGAGCTTCATGCGATAGAAACGATAGCCACATAACAAATAATTGCGCTGGAGTGTGAAGTGTTAGGTCTTAACATATTATAGGTAATGATATTTGAAGTTGGTGGCCAGTCACAACCCTCATTACCTTTCCTTCTCACAGTACACCAAGAGAATAATGACATTCTCTAGTACCAATTTTGATGAGGGTGAGTCGACCATAGAGCCGTAGTGGTCGGGGAACAAATAATCCTGCCTCAGCTAGGAATTGACCACGGACCACTATCTCGGCATGAAAGGGCGCTGATAGCTAGGCCACAGTGCCTCCTTCAACATGAGCACTGCCCAATAATCGAGTTGAATATTTAATAACAATGGATAATGTAATGATAACGGAAACGTAGAAGCGACATTTTTACATATCAACAGACAAGTGAGGAATTATGTGGAGATGTGGTTTTATAGACAAACAACGAGAACACCTTGGACTGATAAACGGACATCTGAAAAGAAATTAACTCACAAGGAGAACTAATTACTCGCATCAGAAGAAGACAGTTCATATTCTTTGGGCATATCATCGGAAGGGGAAAGTTAGAGATGTCGTCACATCGCAAAGGTTGGAGGGGAATTGATGCAATTGGAGGCCACAGGAGAAGATGCTGGACAGGTTAACATCATGGCAGGGAGTAACGTCGGTATCATAAATGATTCGCAGCTCAAAAAACATACTGCTGTGGACAGACATGATCGCCTACTCCTTCACGGCATGGACTATAAGACCAAGAACTTATATCTAGAAACCAAGTAACAAGACATCGTGAGTTATAATGGCACAATACACACTAGAATAAGTAAACAAAGCTAATTCGCCTTTGGGGCAGACGTCTGTGCTGATCAACTCTCAAGTGAGTTATTTTAAAACGCATACAACAGTGACAACATCGGTGTCGAAAGCAAGTGTCGAATCTGTACATCAATAGACAGGGAGATACAGGAGCGTGTTTGTGTAATTTAAAAAATAGCAAATTAGCATAGTAAATAAATCCACCATAAACCAAAAACTCACAAGGGAATGCTGCAGTGGGGAGAACAGCTTGTCGTCTTCCTCTTTCTTCTAAAAAAATACTCTGAAACAACGATGAAGACTAAGCGAAAACAGTTAGGATACTATAGTACACGACAAGAACGAAGAACAGAAGTAATGGAGAACGACCTATTCATTCTTATGTTTGACGTCAGGGTAGCGGTAATATGTAAAGGAGCTGTAGTAATGGAATAATAAACATTACATTGCCTAGTGTCGATTGCATAGGAACGAAACTAATAGCAGGAAAATTGGCAGATGAGGACACCGTATTTCTCTCTCTCTCTCTCTCTCTCTCTCTCTCTCTCTCTCTCTCTCTCTCTCTCTCTCTCTCGCTCCCCCCCCCCCCCCCGACATACACGCGCGCGTTTTCTCTTGCTTTCCCTCACATTTTCTCTCTTCCACTTCCTCTCCCCCCCCCTCTCTCTCTCACATGTGTGTGTGCGTGTGTGTGTGCTTGCGTGTATGTGCATAGGTTGGTGAATGTCTTTCTGACTATGTGTGTGTGTGTGTGTGTGTGTGTGTGTGTGTGTGTGTGTACGCATATATTTGTCCGTGTATGCTTATTTTGTTGTGTGTACATGTGTGTGTGTGTATAGGTGTTAAAGTGTAAGCATGCATTTATGTATGTCTTTGTGATGTGTTTATATATACGTATATACATTTACATATGTATGCAGGAACATATATTTGTCACATAATATGCTATTCTATAATTTTATGCATTCTATTTTTAATATTTTTGTTTTTTGCTGCCACTTGATTTCAAAATATACAATATTAACACTTTTGCACTGCTAATTTCTTCCTGTTTATTTTAATTTTAGCTTATATTATCTTATTGCATTGCATTAATATACTTTAAGATATATAATGTATATGTGTAATATATTTTTTCACAAGCCGTAACGTTGCGGTAAATAATCTCCGTACAACAATCAAGGTTGACACCGCATTAGCGTTGGTTTGTTCCCTACTTCTACAATCCTTAATTTAAAAGGACAGACTCATGGTCCACGGAAAAGCCAAAACTTGGAACGGAAAAGGTTGAGATAAAACCAGCATCAACCGGTTTCATGGCTTCATTGCACAAACCACAACTCGTCATCACGGACCAGAAGAAAGGCAGTCTGTGCCTGCGGAAAATGATAGCTTCTCAACTCGCTACGAAAACGTTAGAAAATTAAAGTCTAGAGATAAAGAAGGACCAGAAAACCAGCAACCAGTTTATTGTGAAGCTCGACCAAATCGAGAGCCTGACATCTTGGTGTTGACATGTGCTGTGAAGCCATTCTATTCGAATGAGGTAAACAATATTTTAATTTATATTAGTTTAAGAAGTGAGGCCCCCCCCCCCCCCAAAAAAAAGGATTGGTAAGTCAATGTTGTGTAAAACACGTGATTAGTTCTTAAGAAATTAATTTAGTAGAAACTAAATAAAATATTCAGTTATGTCACAGAAAAAACTGCAGTTTAATGATTCCTTGATAACTTACATATTAAAATACAAGGAAGGAGAAGGGTTAACAATTGTGTACTTCATTCTGCGAGGAGGAATAAAATTCACGAGCATTGACCTACGAATATAAAAATAGGATACAGGTACGCGCCGAAGGCAGTGACTCCCGCTAGTATCGGCCGACGGGAAAATGAACGGAGAATGCTTTGAAGTGCAAACGAGCGATGGACAGAGGACCAGCTCAACAGCGGAGAACGGAGCGGCCGGACGTATACGTGATTTCACTGAACTTTTGATGTTACGGGAACGACAAAGGCGATTGTTGATGTATGGACATCAAACACTAACGAAGAACGGAAGGCCCAATATAAATCGTAGCAACTGGGATTGTTGGGTTAGTGTGTGCTACCGAAAGCGACGGCAAACTGGATTTATGTCTCCTGAAAATAGCAAAGAAATCATCCCGGGAAATGGGATAGAAGTGATTGTGTGCTAATAGATTTCAATGCTTGGAGTATCATTAATTCTAGATATATAAGGTAACACTAATATTAGCATAGGGAAATATGTGGTTGTGCGTAGGGTTTACTATTGCTTCCTATTTAGTGAATAGTTTATACTTTAGTGAATTCTGCTGTTTATGTCAGAGTAATTCTTTCGGAGGCTGTTTCATTACGGCTGGAGAAAGATAATCACATAGACAGTGATATGAGGCAGACTTAAATCACCTGATTTAATGTTTATTACCCAGGTTCTACTACACAGCCTGACCTATCAAAGAAGATCAACCAGTATATCTCTTGTACAGAGAAAGCAGTGTTGATAATACCGGAAAGACTTTTTTAATTTAATCAGGCACTTCACAGGTGCAGTGAAAGTATATCACTATAGCAAATGCAAAGTGGGTGACTTAACGAATGTCAAAAAACAGGTTTTGGTGAACCTTAGAGAAGAAACTTTATTCAAGCATAGAAAATAGGATAAAACATTTTCATTTAGTACTCACCTAAACGAAACAGGGAAGAACCCTAGACCAGTGTACATATATTCAGAAAACGGTTAAATAACTGTGGACAGGTGTGAGGTGTTTTCACTGATGGATTATAACAACATAAAACTGAAAACTCTGTCTACGGAAAGGACTTACCGTGATCACATTACTGTACGGTGTTACTGTGGTGAACAATTGTTTGTGTTTTCAAGAATTGGATTAAGTCAAGACTCAAGCTGAACGGATCATACCGGGTGAGAACGATCTAATTCTGTGTTTGATATCTGATGTTTTGGCCTGTTGAATATGCCGGAGAAGATTACGGAGACTATCTATCAACATCTTATCTTGCCTCCACACTAGAAGAACATACCAACTACATAGACACTATCCATACATACACCAGACATAGTTTTTATTAATAAATCTTTTGTTTATTGTTGAAAGGAACTGTTGTCGGAGTATGTGTTGAAGGAATAACAGAGAGAGAGTGAAAGAAATAGATATATGGAAGGGAAGACAGAAGAGAGGAGTGTAGACACAAGTCAGTCAATAATCCCAACAGATAATAAGTTTGAAGATGTGCTTGTTGATTCCAACTTCCTCTCAGGAAAACAAGTGACATAATTGGTGGAGCGAGCGGGGTAGGAAAAATACCCATATGACCGGAAGGCATAACATGGCATATGAATAAAGGGGTACTTGCATATTGGCACAGGCATAGCGGAGTACCTACATGTTGGGACATACTGATTAGAATAAAAAGAAGTATATATTGATGACTTTTAATGGAAGGACGTCCATTGGATATATGGTGCCATTACATTTATGGTAGAACCATTTCATTAATGCTGGTGACTTTACAGTGAGAAAGTTCCAGACAGAGTGAATGTGGATAGGTGGTAAGACACATTACATACCTAGTCACACGGTCACACGTCTACATAAGTCTTTATCCTATATCTCCTCTTGTGGATGAGAGAGTGGTTGTGATGTACTGTGTGGTGTTGTAGATTTAGAATATTTAATAGACATAGATAAATGATATAGGTTCTAGGTAGGAACATAATTGTATAGTGAGTACTCTTTACTGCCTTGAGGTGTCTTTACTCAACGTGCTGACTTACCTGCTTTAACTATGGCCACCCCCAAACTAACTACAGCAGAACTTAGGGCCAACGGAGAGGAAATTGGGTTGGCTGGTTCAGACTTAACTGATTATATCCAGAAAAGAGAGCGAGAGATTCGTCAAGCGGAACGAGAAGAGCGGAAGGCCGAGTTGGAAGTGAGAAGAATAGAGGTGGAGACCAAGCGACTGGAAATGGAACAAGAGGCCAAGAAAATGGACCAGGAGACCAAGCGACTGGAAATGGAACAAGAGGCCAGGAAAATGGACCAGGAGACCAAGAAACTGGAAATGGAACATGAATACCGCTTGAAAGAGTTGGAGCTCAAGACACAAACTAAGGGTGAAATAGATGCAGCAGAAGGAAGTTCATCGTCACCTGGGGCAACATACATGAGTGGACAGGATTACCATGCCATGAAGTTTCCCTTGGCGGTCTTTGATGAAAGTAAAGAGAAGATATACCAGTTTTTGGATCGGTTCGAGGCTATGGCAGTCGCTATGGGACTGGATAGAACCAGATGGGCTCTTAAATTATCCCAGGCCTTACGTGGTTCGGGCTACGAGGTCTACACACGCCTACCACCAGGACAGGAAAATCAGTATGAGGAATTGAAAGCCGCTTTGATGAAACATTATGAAGTCACAGCCCAAACGTATAGGAAGAAGTTTAGATCGTCTAGACGAGAGCCGGGAGAACTATTCGCCGCCTACAGTCTGAGGCTGAAATCCTATCTCCAGAAATGGATGGACTTGGCAGAATTCAAGAGGGATTATGAGAGTCTCGAAGAGATGATGGTGGTCGACCAGATGCGAAAGCAAATGTCGAAACCTCTCAGAACCTTCTTGGGAGAACAAGGGGCGGAACGGATTGATGTTGTAAATAAGCTGGCGGAACGATTCGTGGAAGTACATGGTGAAGCGGAGGAACTAAGTACACAAACCAAAGGTCAGGAGAAACCAGAGAAAAAGAAACCTAAAAACTGGGAAGGAGAAAAAGTGGAACCTTATATAAAGCACACAGAGGAGAGTTCAGAGAAGGTGAAGGTAGGAAACCAGAGCACCTCGAATTCTCAAGCGAAACGACCGTGGTCTGAGAGGTGGTGTTCATTCTGCAAGGTACCATCGCATAACACGAAGGACTGCAGATCGAAACCTAAAAGTTCTTACTTCGCAGCATGCAAAGTGATTCCTACATCGGTGATCACAGACAAGGCTGAGGTTGGCGAAGGAGAAAGGAACACAAAGGACACACGGAAACCTAGGAAGGGAACATGGTGTACACACTGCCAGTCGATAACACATAATACTGTGGACTGCAGATGCAAGGCAAACGACGCCAATTGCATAACCAACCTCGAGGAATTAAAAGAGGAAGGCAAGGAAACGGTCAAGGAGATGAAAGACACTCAGGACCAAGAGAGACCACCTGTGGTTGAACTGATAGAAGTTAATGGCCAACAGGTTGCTTGTCTCTACGATACAGGTTTGGATGGGGAAGCGGTGGTGGACGCCAGCTTGGTAAGCCCAGACCAACTTACAGGGGAGACCATAGAGCTAAAGCCGGCAATGAGGAGTGCTGTTACCATGACGCTGCCAATCGCCAAGGTGGAGATTAAATCCAGGTACGTCACGGGCATTATTCCTGCGGCGGTATTAGCTGACTCCCTATTCCCAATGATCATTGGCACGAAATATGTCTTTTTGGGGATGCCGAAACAGCCAGCCCAAAAGGGAACAGTAACCAGGGGATCTCAGGGGAAGGAAAAAGAGGCAGAGACTCTATGCGACAACTCAGGGATAGGAGAATTGCATACTGCCCAGAGGAAGGATACTACGTTGCATCCTTGCTACAGGAAGCTGCAAAGAAGTGCTGAGCCACCAGAACGGGGACAGTACTTTCTGAAGAATCAACTACTCTATCGGAGAGCTGGGAGGGGAGATAACCTGCATGAGCAGTGGGTGGTTCCAGAGACCCACCGTCCTCACATTCTTCAGAGTGGACACATCATAGGCGAGAATCGACATATGGGTGTCAGAGAGACCTTGCAGCAAATTTCCGGCCATTATTGCTGGCCAGGAATGACCAGAGATGTACGCCGGTGGGTGAAGTCTTGTTCGGAGTGCCAGAAAGCACCACCCAACAAGCGAATTAAGAGGAAACTAGCTCTTAAAGTGGAAGACAAAGTGGAAGTGTGGAGTCCAGCAGAGACCAATATACTCCAAGTAGGATGGAAAGGACCTTATCCTGTGGAAAAGGTTTTGTCCAAGAACATCTACAAAATACGGATCGGGGAAGAGAAGAAAAATCTCCCTAGACATCTCATTAGGAAATATGAAGAGAGATCCGGGAGCAAAGCTTCGCACTTTATGGTGATGGCAGCCATTGGGACAAAGGTTACCAGTCCAGACGAAGACCAGAGATCGCCAGTACAACATAGGAGGACTTATGGGACAGTACGTGATAGGTCAGATTTACCCAACGACAGGAGGAGGGAAATCACAAGTCAGGGAAAGGACAAGAGTGAAAGTTTCACCGGTAACCAAGTTCAGAAGGGGTGGGTAACGTCGGGAAAGGCGAGAAATACCCAGGACTCCAACCGAAGATTGGCTGACCAGATACAATCTCGCCCAAGATGGTCCTGGAAGCAAAAGTCCAGGAGATTTGGGAAAGACGACTCGGTCCAACGAGGACGAGGCGGAACATCCCCAGAGGCAAAGCCGGGGGAAACCAAGAGGACATGGAAGCAGTGTTACAATCAGGATGGGACGATCCGTCTGTATTGTGAACCATCGCTTACGCCAGTGGAAAGGAGGTCGACTGAACGTACAGGAGCGATGAGCCAACACTAGTTTCAGTCATGAGTAGTATGGTAGGGTGCTTATGAAGTCGCCTACTGGATGAGGTGTTGATCCATGTGAGGATCCAATCATATCATCAACACGTGAGGTTAATAGCTACTTCAGAGAAGCTCAACGCACGGTGGATGTGATGGACGTTGTTGTTGCAACAGGACTTCACAGTGGAATACATTCCTGGTAAGGAGAATGTAGGAGCGGATTTCTTATCTAGACATCCAACTCCAGAGGAAGAGGAATAAGTTGGAGGATCATAGGAATCAAAACTACAGGGATGAAGAGTCGACGCGGTCAACTCTCTTAAGAGGGGGCCTATGTCACAGAAAAAACTGCAGTTTAATGATTCCTTGATAACTTACATATTAAAATACAAGGAAGGAGAAGGGTTAACAATTGTGTACTTCATTCTGCGAGGAGGAATAAAATTCACGAGCATTGACCTACGAATATAAAAATAGGATACAGGTACGCGCCGAAGGCAGTGACTCCCGCTAGTATCGGCCGACGGGAAAATGAACGGAGAATGCTTTGAAGTGCAAACGAGCGATGGACAGAGGACCAGCTCAACAGCGGAGAACGGAGCGGCCGGACGTATACGTGATTTCACTGAACTTTTGATGTTACGGGAACGACAAAGGCGATTGTTGATGTATGGACATCAAACACTAACGAAGAACGGAAGGCCCAATATAAATCGTAGCAACTGGGATTGTTGGGTTAGTGTGTGCTACCGAAAGCGACGGCAAACTGGATTTATGTCTCCTGAAAATAGCAAAGAAATCATCCCGGGAAATGGGATAGAAGTGATTGTGTGCTAATAGATTTCAATGCTTGGAGTATCATTAATTCTAGATATATAAGGTAACACTAATATTAGCATAGGGAAATATGTGGTTGTGCGTAGGGTTTACTATTGCTTCCTATTTAGTGAATAGTTTATACTTTAGTGAATTCTGCTGTTTATGTCAGAGTAATTCTTTCGGAGGCTGTTTCATTACGGCTGGAGAAAGATAATCACATAGACAGTGATATGAGGCAGACTTAAATCACCTGATTTAATGTTTATTACCCAGGTTCTACTACACAGCCTGACCTATCAAAGAAGATCAACCAGCATATCTCTTGTACAGAGAAAGCAGTGTTGATAATACCGGAAAGACTTTTTTAATTTAATCAGGCACTTCACAGGTGCAGTGAAAGTATATCACTATAGCAAATGCAAAGTGGGTGACTTAACGAATGTCAAAAAACAGGTTTTGGTGAACCTTAGAGAAGAAACTTTATTCAAGCATAGAAAATAGGATAAAACATTTTCATTTAGTACTCACCTAAACGAAACAGGGAAGAACCCTAGACCAGTGTACATATATTCAGAAAACGGTTAAATAACTGTGGGCAGGTGTGAGGTGTTTTCACTGATGGATTATAACAACATAAAACTGAAAACTCTGTCTACGGAAAGGACTTACCGTGATCACATTACTGTACGGTGTTACTGTGGTGAACAATTGTTTGTGTTTTCAAGAATTGGATTAAGTCAAGACTCAAGCTGAACGGATCATACCGGGTGAGAACGACCTAATTCTGTGTTTGATATCTGATGTTTTGGCCTGTTGAATATGCCGGAGAAGATTACGGAGACTATCTATCAACATCTTATCTTGCCTCCACACTAGAAGAACATACCAACTACATAGACACTATCCATACATACACCAGACATAGTTTTTATTAATAAATCTTTTGTTTATTGTTGAAAGGAACTGTTGTCGGAGTATCTGTTGAAGGAATAACAGAGAGAGAGTGAAAGAAATAGATATATGGAAGGGAAGACAGAAGAGAGGAGTGTAGACACAAGTCAGTCAATAATCCCAACAGATAATAAGTTTGAAGATGTGCTTGTTGATTCCAACTTCCTCTCAGGAAAACAAGTGACAAGTTATCACAGTTATAGATAAACTGTACATTAGGACAACCCGGTGAGTTTCCCTTTCTTCTAGTAAACAACTTATTTAATGTGTAAACATTAGACCTAGGTTGTACATAGCATTCTTAAGTAGTTAAACTCAATAAGCAGTGATTTAGAAATTGGTGAGTAACTTAAGATTTAGTAAGCTAAGAATACTTAGTTCACTAAGAAGAAACTATTTTACATGTGCCAACACTGGTAAGAGAAATTAATGTAATGTGTAACAGGAAAGTACATGAACACATGAGATGTAAATAGATTTCTATATGTATCATAAATGTGTGTGGTGGGTAAAGCACCCATGTGGTGAGGCTATGTATTTTCATTGTTGTTAAACATGTGGAATTAATATTTGTGCCACATAATAATGCTTAATCAACCGCCATGCAAGAATGGTTATGATGCATGATGAAGGAATGTGGATTGGGTGTATCACATAATTCTATGTATTTGATGAGAGCATGTGGTGATCCATATGTATTTTCATTATTGTTAAAAATGAGGAATCATCATTTGTGACTCTCATAATTATGCCTAATGATAACATAAATCTATGTAATTGATGGAAGCATGTCTGTGGTGATTCATGGGTGATTTCATTATTATTAAACAGGTGAGAATGTATCATTTGTGAACCAAATCAGTAATGACTAAGCATCATCCAGGAAAATATTATAATTTCTGATGAAGGATGATGGAGTGATTTAGATTCCAGTGTGATATCATTGTGGTTGAAACTGTGAATGTATTATGTGTAAAGCACATACATATGCTTAATTGTCATCTATACAGATATGATTGTGTCTGAGGAATGATGAGATTTCATTGTGTCAATGGTGCTAACATTTAAAGTTATCATTTGTATATCACATAAGTATAATTACTTATCTTACATGCACATATGAATTTCATGTCTGATGAATGAGTGAAATGATCATCCATGCACATATTAATATTATTTCTGATGGGTGTGTGAAATGATCACTCATGCACATATGAATATTATGTCTGATGAATGAGGAGTATGAGTGAAGATAAGTACATGCTAAGAGAGAGTATAAGCTAACTATCAATCTCATGATAGAAGGCAGCTTTTTTGTGTAATGTCCTGTCTATTACAAGAGGACATGTTCGGCATAACCCAGACACTAATTAATCATTTAATGCACTCCGACGCATGACACCACTTTGTATTAAATATCATTCATGGTACCATCATCTCGGTTTGTGCCCTAAGCACGACACAACCCATATTACATTACGCGTACTACAAGCATCTGGTTTTGTATCTGAAACAAGACACCACTTTGTATTTCATGTCACTCCTGTTACAACATATGGTCTAGTGTCCTGATGATTGTAATGAAGAAGATGATTGTAATGATAATGATAATGATGAGAATGATATAATGATAATGATGATGATGATGATTGTAATAACAATGATGATGATGATAATGAGAATGATGATGATAAATGAATTACAAGCATAGTACAGCCACGGTGAAGAGGGGGGGGGGGGGTATATACCCGCCTTAAAACGTTTGATCAGAAAAGAATTCACCTGAATACTATACAAGAATTGATACCATGATGTACTTATATTGTTTATAAGCAACTACTCATTGCAATAGGGAATGGTTTCTATAACCCTTAATGTATAAGACCCTTTTTCTTTCATGGAAGAAGATGTGGATAAAATAATTAGCTACAAAAGAGATTGGTTAACATAATTTCTAAATTCCAAATCAATCAAGGTATTACTTAACCTGAATACCTGAGGACAGGCATAGGTGAAGATGAAACTGCACATCTGCTAGTTTAAACACTGAACACCTGATAGTGGAAGATTGGATGGAGAGCAAATAATTATGTTGGTGATAACTAATTGAGAACACCAAGACTATCTTTCTCCTATGTTTATTTTTCTCTAGGAACAAGATTCATTTGATTGATTTCACTTGTTGTGTTCTTAGGAGTTAACAGAATTTCATTTCTAATGTCATATGAAGAATTTGATTAGATGTTTGTTGACTGCTGAAATTTCAGGGAATGTCTAGTTCCAGCTAGATCCAGACCTGACTAGGCTAAATGCAGCACTTTGTGAATGCAGCACTTTGTGAATGCAGCACTTTATGAATGTAGCACCTTGTTGAGTGAGCACCTGGTTGAGTGATGCCCCTGATAGAGTAGTGCAGAAAGCTATTCACCTGCAAGATTTTCCTCTGCAAAGGACGGGTATCAAAATTTACTTAGTCTATGTAGAGAAGTGGAAAACTAGAGCCAATATTCTGCTCAGACCTGGAACAGATCAACACCAAAAGAGAAAATATCATAGTCATTGAGGGATTGCCACAATGGATCCACAAACCTAGAAGTGGAGAAACAGGATTGTATCCAGTTCTTTTTTTTCAGATTACACACATGTCAGTAGATAAGGAGCAATACATGTAATTGAAAGACAGATATATATCTGGTGATATAAATATTATATTTGGCACATCAATGATGGACGGTTATAAATATATGTAGATGACATTGTTGTATCGCATGGGATTGGGCACATCAATGATGGACGGTTATAAATATATGGAGATGACGTTGTTGTATTGAATGGGATTGTATTTTTTTATGTACTGTTCAACAGCCCAAGTTTATGTTTAGTAAATTATAAAATTGAGATCAGGTCATCTATTGAGTGTTTTTCTTGTCGTAGTAAAATTGTTTTAAGTAACAACCCTAGATTAATAATTATTTAGTTGGTAGAGGAGAGGCAAGGAACCACCAAAAGGACATTTGGAAAACTCAGTAAAACTTCATTGTTTTCCCGGAGGTATTTCTTGGTTCTCCGAAACTCTATTTAATGGTCTCAAACCATTGAGCCAGTAACAGCTAAATTAATTAAAACGGACAGGATCACATTGAGAAAGAGGAACCTAATATCCTTTATCTCTTTGGGGTTAAGCTATCAACTATACATCCGACAATATGAATAACATATTTTTCCATGTTTATGTGGATGCTCATGACAGCTGTCAATGTATGTGTGTGTTTGAATGTGTGGGAGGTTTTTTTATATATACATTTGAGTAATTATGTGAAGTAGTGTGTATGCATGTGTGGTTTTGTTTATTGTTGAACATATATTTGAGAGAGCGAAAGAGAGAGAGAGAGAGAGAGAGAGAGAGAGAGAGAGAGAGAGAGAGAGAGAGAGAGAGAGAGAGAGAGAGAGAATGTATGAGTGAATGATTTAGTTTGTGATTGTCAGTGGCATGTGTATGTGTAAGGACGTGTGTATAAGGATGCGTGTGTATGGGTGTGTGATTGTGTAGATGTACGACTGTGTGAGTAATTATGCATGTGTGTGTATGTGTCTATTATGTGTGTTTGTGAAGATTCTGTGTTAGTTTAGTTTAGTCGATGGATCAACATAAAGGCACACAGGTGTAACCCATAAGTGCTCCGTTCTCCTCCTAACTCAAACCTGAGACCTGAGAAACTCAGCTCAGTGCACGAACTCCGTAGCACCGGCGAGGATCCTGAAATACTTTGGGTAGATTTTTAACTCGAAATTTTGTCCGGGCAGCGCCGTTACGGCTACTCTTTTTCGATTTCCAACTGCCAAGGGATTTTTTACGTGCGCAACAATACACACGGGCGTCCGATCTCACTACCCAGAGACCAGGGACAATTTTATTGTTAGAAGTCCACGTGAAAAAATCCCGGTCCTCACCGGGGCTTGAATCCGGGACCTCCAGCACTCGAGGCGGACACCATACCTCGAGACCAAGCAGCCCCTGTGTGTGCTTTGTTATATGTATGAGTGAAGAAATATGGGCCCGAGAGAGAGAGAGAGAGAGAGAGAGAGAGAGAGAGAGAGAGAGAGAGAGAGAGAGAGGGGGGGAGGGAGGCAGAGAGAAGGAGAGATGGAGAGAGATACAGTATGTATGTGTGAGTAAACGTTTTTTTAGTATCTTAGTGATTGTGAGTGGGTATATGTGTATGCGAGGAAGTGTGTATTTCTGTGTTATTGAATGGGAGTATAACTATAAGAGCCTGTGTAAATAGTATATGAACATGCGCAATTAGGTATGTATATATGCGTTTATGCATATGTGAGTGTTTGTGTGAGTGTGTATGTGTCTGTCTACCTGTCTTCCTGTCTGTCTCGTAATATGGTAAGAAGCATTGCTTACGTTCTCAGCAATCATTAACAATGTTTTTGTTTTTCTATGTGAATATAACATGCAAAATAGATAATTAATGTACGAAAGATTAATTATTGGAAGGGCCGAATGTAAGACGGGCGTGCGTGATCATTTTGTGACCCTTTGAAAATAAAGTTCGTTCTCTGTCTCTCCACGCCCTCTCTCAATCTCTCTTTCTCCGTCTCTCTCTATCTCTCTTTCTCTCTCTCTCTCTCTCTCTCTCTCTCTCTCTCTCTCTCTCTCTCTCTCCCCCTCTCTCTGACTCTCATTTGTTCAAGTCAGAAAACGTATTTTAACAACATGAGACATTCATTAACAAATGGCAATCGCGCTTAAAAGAGAACAGCGAGTCAGGGGACACACGAGACAACAGCAAATGGATAACTTCTGTCACGCCAGGATTCAACCTCGATACCTTCAAATGACGTCATCTCGCCAAAGGAGCAGGTCCACTGTGAATCTTGGTTATTCAGACACTCCAACCCAAACTGAAAATATCTAAATATAGTCCCATAGCACATACTGTCTTTGGCGTATGAACTGTGTCCTTCACATATTCTAATTTTATGCTACGGCATATGCCGATGGTAGCCAGTCCCTGTCCTCGTTGCTTTCAATCCGTGAGAATTGCTATAAAATTCTGAAAATTGTCTGATTACCATGTTTGTAATGCTGAGTCGACTCTAGGGTCTTACTGGTGGGGATACAATCCTGTCTATGCCGGGGACTGGAACCCCATACTACTGTCTTGGTTAAAGAAACATTGGCTCGTAATCAGCCTGGTTTATCATTCCCCAGAACTGGTAACTATAGAATCCACACAGCACTCGTATCCAGCCACTGCAGGTCTCATATTCCTCTATTAGCCAAGAATATGTCAAATGACAAACACATGGACACATTGATTATCATTGTGACGATATCAACGTCACTAAATCCGGAACAAGCCCATAACCACCCAGTCTCTCTCATGAGTCCTCGATGCATGTGTATGATGATTGTGTCGTTTGCTGGATCCTGCAAAGTGTGAATATTTACAGAGGAGACGATAAGCTGGTTAGTTTCATTTTGGTTATGTATTAAACTGAAATATGAGACGTTAAGAAGCACTGAGGCCATTGAAACAACAGAGAAACAAATTCATAGCTGTTGATCAGCGATCACCAAATACAATATGAAAAAAAAAGTAAACATTAGAGGGCACAGTGGACAGTGGAAAACCTCAGCACCATTTGACAACAACATCTAGCTGCATGCTGAAATAAACTCCTCTGGACTAAAACGTCTTACATATATTTTCTGTGTCAAGCTACGAGTACTCTAAATTCTGTTACCTATCGCCAACATAAATAAAATAAAATAAAGCACACAATTTTAATGTGACAACAGATTCAAATACATTTACTGGATATTTCTTTCATTTTTTATTTTTTTTTTACATTTGCCCCGGTGTATTTATTGACAGCATCTGTTGATTATACACCGGGCTGGATATTTTAAACCGATCTGTGCTCCCAGGTCAACCCAACGTAAAACGGTAACACTGAAATATATTAGGAAGTAAAAGCTGTCGGCATGATACGGACCACATCCCCCACCGAGGTAAGAACTGGTATATACAAACATGGATACCGACCACATCCCCCACCGAGGTACGAACTGGTGCATACAAACATGGATACGGACCACATCCCCTACCGAGGTACGAACTGGTGCATACAAACATGGATACGGACCACATCCCCTACCGAGGTACGAACTGGTGCATACAAACATGGATACCGACCACATCCCCTACCGAGGTACGAACTGGTGCATACAAACATGGGTCTGGCACTGTAAGCCCGAGCGCGCCTTAAGACGTGTGTACGGGTCCTATACTCACTGCGTTTTCATGATCGCAATGAAACTATACTGACGCTAGGGTTAGTTAGTTAGTTAGCCAGTTAGTTAGTTAGTCGCGGTTCCAACTTCACGGCAAAGGGTCGCCCCATTATGTTCCGTTCCTGTGCCAGTGAATATCACAAAATACTCCTCACTGCCCCTTGTGAAACGTGGAGCAGATAAGAGTCTCGACAAAGCAACCATCCGCACAGGTACACTGTGCATAATCCCGCTGTCAGAATGCCAACACAAAAGTCGCCAGGGTGTGAACTATTATTTTTTACACGTTCTATGCCACGGTATCACGAGCTAAGGAGGTCAGTCCCCTTTCTATACTCCTTTCATTCCCAGACTATTCCAATATCATTCTGAAAAACCTGCGGTGGCATAGTAGTTAGTGCGTCTGCCTGTCTAGACTATGATCAGTTTTCAAAGTCCAACAAAGGCCGGGTTGTGTTTATCCGACCAGCAGTTCTGTAGCCGACACAGCCTCATTAAAATTTCAACCAGGCAATTTTCATTAACGCCTAGGAATGAATTATCTGAGAACCAAAGACGGCGACTCTAGCTGGGAGGCATCACTTCCTTCCTAAAAGGTCATTTCTGTACGCCTAGATGTGTATTGGGCATGTGGTGTTGGCCTCATATTTGTATAGACTGATGGACACTTGTGGTCACTGTCACACCGGTCGCCTTTACTTCCCAGCACATTATCTGGTACCCACATTTGGCTGGGTCGACCTGGGAACCCAGATCATTAAAAGATATCAGCCTCGATGGAGATTCTAACTGTTGACCAATGGGCTGGCGGCAAACGTTAGCACTACGATTTTCGACTCCCTGGAAACTTCACTGGGATAATGAAAACTAGTGTGTTGTATTGCCTATCTGGATGGAAACCATATCATCACGACTTCAACAAATCTTCATGTCATATAAAAGTGAACAACTGAAACAGCGGGATTTGTACAACAATGATGACAACGACGACGACCACCTAACACAACAACATCCTATACGCATAAATGTATACATGAAATTTATACAAATTATAACCATCACAACATTTGTGGTAACAGTTATCATCAATGTATACTGTCCTCCTGTTACGATTACTTGCAAATATATCCCCCGCCCCTTTAAACACAAGATCGCCGTTCTTGTTCTTGAAGAGTTAACACATAATTTCATTAAAACTATACAGGATTATCGAGTGCAGATATTCAAAATAAATGCTTCTCACAGCAAACCTAGAATGCATACAAATACGCAAAAGACATGCCCTCTTGCATAAATTATATGCGCACATTTGCTGTTTTTCTAATTATAATGCAAAGCATCATCTGCATGTATCGTCAAATAGACCCATCCATTTTGGAACATCGTTGTAATTACAGCCATCATCAGAAGCTGCGAAAACCAAAAAACAAAAACCAGAAATTTAACATGGAGAAGTGAGCACAAATCCAATCTATATGCATGACATTTCAGCTTGAGGGTCCCTAGAGAGCCGGGCCAAGAACACCGAAGTGTCTAGGAGTACTCCTTAAACGAGCAATACAATTCAATCGAGAAATGTTTCTTACAAGCGTGAGGCAATTGGTTAGGAAAATAGAATATTAACGCTCTTGTGAAGTCGTCATGTTTAGACAGACACGAAACTCAGATCATTTTCTGGATTCTCGTCCTATTGTGCTTGCTTCTTTTATTAATTGTTTAATAGGACACTTTCAGTCCCAAAATACTCTTCAACAGCCAATCAGTAAGTGATAAAATTAGTTCATATTCTATTATCAGTAATCAAATTTTGTGAAACTTTTATTAAACTATTTTCCTCGGCTTTCTAGTTGACTGATATTCTAAAAGTTATGTTCTTTAGTAACATGGCAAATTTTGGTTGAATAAATTTTCAAAATGCTTGTAGCATTCTATTTTTATTTGCCGTCCAACTTGCTATAAAATAATTAAAATTATAACAAGGTAGTTTTATGACAGAAACTTTCGTCGGGATTTGAATTGTTAGGAATTCAGTATTTTAGATCAACAACATGCAGAGCTTTGGTTACCAGTTCTCGTCCTCTTCCCCTTTCGTCACCAGGTAATTCTCTGACAGTTACTTGATGCCCGTTTTCCAAGGCTGCGTTGCCTCAGAATCGTACTGGCAGGGTACACACACATAATCCAGCCACTGCTGGGAGTTGAACTCAAGACCACTTTACAGGTAAGCAAACGCACCGAAGACGATGCCACAGCGATTCGAATGGCCTGTATATTCATTTTAAGAATACTTGCATGCGTTCAAGCACTGGATAAGAAGGCGCTTTTGAAGCCAACCGGTTTGTTCGCTTGTTAACATGGCCTGTATGTCCTGGATAGAATATCCATATATTCGTGTACGCCACAGCAGGGGAAACCAGTGAACGGTAACTTGCCAAGAGAGCACAACAGCAAAATATTATGGTGTTGACTGCGACGTCGTGTAAAGGATATGGAACTAACTAACACTGCAGGGGAGGGAGGCAGAGAGAGAGAGAGAGAGAGAGAGAGAGAGAGCGAGAGGCAACAGAGAGTGAGGGGAGGGGATGCTGGAGAGAGATAGGTAGATAGATGGAGAGAGAGAGAGAGAGAGAGAGAGCGAGAGGCAACAGAGAGTGAGGGGAGGGGATGCTGGAGAGAGATAGGTAGATAGATGGGGAGAGAGAGAGAGCGAGAGGCAACAGAGAGTGAGGGGAGGGGATGCTGGAGAGAGAGAGGTAGATAGATGGAGAGAGAGAGAGAGAGAGCGCGCGCGAGAGGCAATAGAGAGTGAGGGGAGGGGATGCTGGAGAGAGATAGGTAGATAGATAGAGAGAGAGAGAGAGAGAGAGAGAGAGAGAGAGAGAGAGAGAGAGAGAAGGGGGGGGGGGTATCTATGCTTGGTGTCCTCCTTTGCCACAGCTGCCCATGTTGAATATTAAGTAATACAGACTACCTTTACGGGACTAGGCTTCTCCTTTGGACTGCCCATTTACGCCGCTTTTCTGATTCTCTGTTAAATGACGAAAAATGATCGTCTTGGCATCTGTGTAGAAGGTAGTTTTCCATTCCTTTCCTTCAAGCAGTGACAATACTGGTCGATGACCGTAGCCATTGTCTCCAAAAAGAATTTCTGCCTACCGTCGTGAAAGACTATAACCTACAACTATCTGTCGGTTGCCTCTCAACTGTATCCACCACCTGCACCCATGGCTTCACGTGGCCCTGATCAGGGGGCTCAAGGATGTCCGGTAGACTAGCGGAGGGAAGAGGGACTTCTTACTTCTCCTTTAGTAAGGGATTCCTTTATCCCGCTTCCATAACCCACACTGATCTTCTCCTATTTCTCCCAATTTTATTTGTTTGTTTGTTGCATGTCCCTTACAGGACGTTGCAGTCAACACCAGCATTTTTCAGCTGCTGTTGATGCACTAGGCAAGATTACGCTGAGTAGTTTCCCATTGCTTTCTGAGTGACCGGCTCACATACCCCTAAGTTACCGACGCGACGAGAACCGCTACCGTTTCTCGCGCACATCACTTTACTCACGAAGGTATACGGGATTACGGAGAAAGACGTAAACCCTAGGCCAGGGAGACCGGCTTTCTCCCAATACAGTGAAAATATTTTTAGAAATCTAAAAGATATGAGGGGAATCACCATTGGTAAACATAGCATTAATAACATTAGATATGCCGATTATACATCTTTGATTGCAGTCAATGATCAGGATTCGCAACATCTAGTGCAGGGGTTCTCAATCGGTGGGGAATTCCCCCTGGGGGGGGGGGGGTTAGGGTTTCCATGGGGGATGGGGGAGGGGGGAATCAAGATTATTTCAAAATCACATTAATACAAGAACTGATGACGTGATATTGTTTTTCCCTCCATACTTTACGGTTCTGTACTTCCGCCCTTCTTAAATTAGTTTTATAACGTAAGTAGACCAGCAAATCATGTTTTATATAGATGTCTAGACTTGTTCTAGTATGTGTTATTAAATTTAGCTCCAGTTTTACGTATACTGTGTAAGGGTGGGGGATTTATACGGATTAAATACTAAAAGGGGGGAGGCGAGTGACGTTCTGAACATCTTGTGAAGGGGTGCATGGGCCAAAAAAGATTGAGAACCACTGATCTAGTGGGTGCGGTTATTGTACATAGTAAACAACTAGAGTTTTAATTAAATTGAAAGAGGACAGAGATTATGGTCGTCACTAAGAAGAAAGAAATCCATCCATCCATCATGTGCCATGCCGGTAAGCGTGGGCGGTCATGTTCTGCCATCTCACTCGATCACCAGAGTCGTGGATCAGCTCCGTGTTCCTGTCTCGACCATGCCACGTGGCCAAGCCATCCAGGTATTTACTTCTTGGCCTTCCCCTTGGTCTCTACCCTTCGATCTTGCCAGTTGTCACCAAGTTCTCCAAGTCATTTCTTCTCATAACATGCCCAAACAGATTTTGTCTGTCTACGTCTAGTGACTCTAATCACTTTACGATCTTCATTTGTTTCTTGAAGGACTTGCTCATTGGTTTTTCTGTTTGTCCATGGTATTCTTTGCATTTTCCTCAGAAACCACATTTCCACAGCCATCAGCTGTTTTTTTAGCTTGACTGCTTATTGTCCACGCTTCACATCCATACAAAAGTATAGTTTCTATATAGCACCTCACCACTCTTTTTCTGGTTTCAATTGATATCTTTTTTCAGTATGTTTTTCATCTTGCAAAAGGCTACCTTCGCAATGGCAATTCTTGTTCTAATCTCTTCAAGGCATCTCCCATCATATTTTATGACTGTTCCGAGATAACAGTATCGATTCACTTGTTTAAGAATATGCCTCTCTACTCGTATATCACATTGTTATATTTCCTTCTTCCCAGTGACGACCATAATCTGTGTCTTCTTAATATTCAGTTCTAACCCTAGTTGTTCACTGTGTGCAACAACCGCATCTACTAAATTGTGCAGGTCCTGTTCATTGTTTGCGATCAAGACTGTATCATCAGCATATCTAATGTTATTGATGTATCGTCCCCAAATGAAGACGAAGAAATACCACAATGTAATAACGAATAAATTGGAATATTCTTAAATAAGTGAACCAGTAAAACTATCTCGGAACAGACATAACATCAGATAAGAGTTGCCCTGAAGAGATTAGAACAAGCATCGCTATTTCAAGGTAGCCTTTTGCAAAATGGAAACCATAATGACGAATACAAAAATTGTTCACTGCAGCGAGAAAAAAGAGTGTCGAAGAAAACAGACAGAACAGATAGAATACACTATTGTATGGATGTTACACGTGAACAATAAGCAGACAAGCTGAAAAAAATATCTAATGGCAGCTGAAATGTAGTTTCTGAGGAGAATACAAAGAAACAATGGACAGACAGAAAAATCAATGAGCAAGTTCTACAAGAAACAAACGAAAATCGTGAACTGACTACATAAATTAGACGTTGATAGTCAACATTGTTTGGGCACGTTATGCGAAGAAATAAACAAATAGACAACTTGGTAACAATTGGCAAGACTGAAGGGAAAAGAACAAGTGGAAGACAGAGAAGTAAATATCTGGCTGAATTGGTCACGTGGCATGGTCGAGACAAGAATATAGAGCTGATATACGACTCTGGTGACCGTGTGAGATGGTGAAACAAGACCGCCCACGTTTATCGGCATGGCACATGATGATGATGAAATTATCTTCATTATATTTGTTATGTGTCTTTCAACGACATTAGACTACAAAATGCCAGACAAACGTCTGCAAGTAAGGTGAGCAGAAGGAATGAAACGGTTGAAAAGAACGTAAATCAATAAAATATATCTCATTTTGCGAGAATTCTTTTCAGAAAGTATGTTAATCATCCCTAAGGATAACTAAAACACCCCAGACTTGCAACATCAATGATGAAAGAGAAAGAAGTGTCCCATGTTGTTCATTCGGATCTATATTTGGCACGTATAGACAGAATCTGGAAATAACGTTCAGTCGGCGCCACCATGTCTCCACGATTCTGTATTGCTATCCTTCTGTCTCTTTCTGTGTTATCGTGGCTACTATTGTTGTTGTTATTGCTGTTGTTGTCAATGTAAAAATTCTTCCCGTTACTGTGTGTTCTTTCATGGTTAGCCCTCTGTGCGTTTCTATGTTGTTGTTGTTGTTGTTGTTGCTGTTGTTGTTGCTATTATTGTCAATGTAAACATTCTCCTGCATTGTTAACCTCCTTGTCAATGTTCTTGTTGTTACTGTCGTTGTCAATGTAAACTTTCTTAGTTTGTTTGTGACTTCTGTGCTTAAAGCAACGTTACCTTCTGTTACTCTGTGTTCTCTGATCGTTAACATTCGGTTTCACTTTTGTTATAATTGCAATTATTGTTAACGTAAACATTATCCCTGGATTGGTAACCTACTGTCTGTTTCTCTGTTGTTGCTGCTGCTGTTATTGTCATTGTAAATATCCTCCCTGTATTATTATCCTTCTGTATGTTTCTCTGTTGTTGTTGTTGTTGTTGTTGTTGTTGTTGTTGTTGTTGTTGTTGTTGTTGTTGTTGTTGCTGCTGCTGCTGCTGCTGCTGCTGCTACTACTACTGCTGCTGCTGCTGCTGTTAAAAAAGACTGATTATTCAGACAAATAAATTTTAACAAAAATTAAAATGTGTGGGTACCTAAAGAGACATGCATGTCGGGAAAATATAACAATGTAATAAAGTGTACCAGATTAGTGGAGAAGAGGAACATCATAAGGTGATGTCCATTTACATACGGCAGCAACAGAGGAAGGCCATTTGATTTATGGCAGAGATAAATTTCAGCATAGGACAATCCACTAGGTAATAGTTATGACATACACCTCAGCGACTCCGTGGCTATGTCAAAGAAGATCGATAGCGGCTGGGTCAGGACGCAGTGACTGGAATCTCCGAGGAGGTTAAAACTAATATCTGTTTCATTTTTGTGCCAGGGCAAGCGGGTATGAGACGAAACGAATATGCAGATATGCTTTCGGGAACGGACCAGCCTTGGCCCAGCCTGACACTATGAGTGCCTTCAGGAGGCAGGACGAGTTAATTACTCATTCCTTTGATAAGACTGTTAAAGTTAAACGGGGTCAAGCTAGACTAGACCAGAGCGCATTGATGCAGGCCAAAGAAGAATAGTTACACAACACAGTATTGGTGTCGTAAGTTGCTATAAGCATGGAGATACTGAGAAGAAAATATGGGCACTTGTGGACTAATAGCCTGATGTGCAATGAGGATGATCTGTTGAATAACTAACTAACTAACTAACTAACTAACTAACTAACTAACTAACTAACTAACTAACTAACTAACTGAGTGACTGAGTGACTGACTGACTGACTAACTAACTAACTAACTGAGTGACTGACTGACTGACTGACTGACTAACTAACTAACTGACTGACTGACTGACTGATTGACTGACTGACTGACTGACTGACTACTGACTATCAAACTAACTAACTAACCGACTGTCTGACTGAATGACTGACTGACTGACTGACTAACTAACTAACTAAACAACCAAGCAACTAACTGATTGACAGACCGACCGACCGACAGACCGACCGACGGACCGACGGACCGACCGACCGACCGACCGACCGACCGACCGACCGACTGACTGACTGACTGACTGACTGATTGACTAACTGACTGACTGGCTAACTATTCTATATACATATTTGCATCATTTCAACTTCAGCTGTGTGCATGCACTGTGTCAGGAACCTTCGTATCTGCTGTCTGAGTGGATACGGGACACTTACAGCGTTATCCGCGTTTTGTATAACAAGTAATCATCTACAAACAACACCAATACAAGAGTTCCAAATCACTTAATTTATTGCTTCTGAAATTTAATACAGTTGCTGTTTTGTCTGATATTTATAATGTCATAATGTATAATTCTGTGTTTATATACACTTCTCTCTCTCTCTCTCTCTCTCTCTCTCTCTCTCTCTCTCTCTCTCTCTCTCTCTCTCTCTCTCTCTCTCTCTCTAGCTCGCTCTCTCTCTCTCTCTCTCTCTCTCTCTCTCTCTCTCTCTATATATATATATATATATATATATATATATATATATATATATATACATATATACTGTCATTTGTTTGTTAATCGCTGCTGAAGATTCCCATGTTAATATCTGTCATGCACTACTGTGATTTCTGCCGTATTCTTCTTTGCCTGCCAATCATCTCCCAATATAACAAAGACCCTTTACAAAATCAAGCCATGGTATTTGTAGACATGTTCATGATTAGTTAGTTACTCGACAGATCATCCTCATTGCACATCGAAACATTCCTTCATAAGTGCTCGGATCTCCTCCTCAGTAAATCCCGCAGCGTGTAGCGACAGACGATACCAGTTCTGTGTTGGTTTGTCAATCTTCTTTGGCTTCCCGCATAGTGTTCTTGTTTGGCCATACCTCTTTTAATTTGCTGTTCTCGCATCCTGCCCATCGTTGTAGATTCACAGTCATCACTTGGTTCTCGCTAACGACTTACTTCTCGTAGAGCATTCAAATGTCTGCCTGGTCCATGGCTCGTCCGCCTTCAACAGTAGCCTTACCTGTAAGCTTGACAGCCCTCTCATTTCCTCGTACACCCGCATGCCCTGGAACGAAAATGAAACTAATCTTTGTCAGCCGAGACCGCTCCAGAGACAGCAACCACTCTCTTCGGATCCACCTATCTCTATCCTCTTGAGCTTGCTCATTGAGTCACTAAGGAAACATGCCCTAGTGAATGTCTGTGTCTCGAGCCATGTTATTGATTTACTTACAGCCATGACTTCCATAGTCAGGCTACTTGTGGTCAAAGCAAAAGTACCATAATCTTCCTTCACAATTATCCCTCCTGTCCATGAACTTTTCACTCGTAGAACACTTGAAAATCAAAGCCTGTACTTCCGCCTCCACAGCAGCCGGATTTTCTTGTCTGCATTTTCTGTCTAGTTGGATGCAAACTGAAAAGGACGTACATAAATCTGTTGACATTTGTACCCACTCCTCGTTAGGTTTTAAGTCCTCAAGTGGGACGCAGAGGTGTTTCCAAGGCACCAGGGCCGGGTTATATACTAGCCAAGACCTATTGACGCGTCCTCGTCGAGCGTCCTGGGCAACAGGTCCCTTCGGGGTCCTGGCTAAAGTCAGTAGGATCGCCGATTCCTCCGAAGTCGGAGAGTGTCTGCCTGTACGGCGAGGAACCACAAGTTTGCACACCAATAAGCCAGACATGGGACAACGGATACTCACGCAAACCTCTGGTCCTGTATGACATCACACTGATGTTGGAAAACAGGATGCCTTCATCCGACATACAGGACTACGCGTTGGAGCTCAAGCCAACGAACACAAGCAAGCAAGCAAGCAAGTCCTCAAGTGAACACAACTGTTGAAGAATGTCTCACGACTTTCCTCTTTTTAACCTGCTGCCCTTTACTTTCTTAATTTCACTGTTCAGTGGATGTGGTGTGTTTGCGTTGACTCTGAGGTAGGCACGTGCTCTGCAAATTTGTATTCTGTCCCCAATGGTTGGAAAATCAAGAAGGTAACGCACCACCCTGCAGGCTGTATATCTTGTACATCCACGAATAATGCGCATAGCTTCGTTCTGTATCCTTTCCATCCTTTCCATCTGCTTACGGCTGATAGTCAGGATCGCCATACGCATCCTGAAGATCAATCGCCGCAGCACACGTTTCAATGCCTGAGTGGAAACCTTCATAAACATCATGCTTAAAAACTGCTGCATTGGTCCAGGTTTCTCTGTTTGGACGGTACTCTCCAGGGAAAGGTGGGAAACAGCCGTGCCTCCTTAGCTGACTTGATATTTTTCTGACAATTAACTTCTCCAGCAGCTTGCCTATTGTATTCTGCATGGTTATTACCCGATATCCCTGAATGATCGTGTGGTCTTTGCCAGGCTTCGGCAAGGGAATCAGATAACCGTGAAACCGCTCCTCCTTGATACTAGCACTCCCTATGCTGTTGCTGTACATATCTGCTAGTTCCTCTAGCTCATTGTCTGTACACATATTGATGTCATCATACCTTATACCTTCTGGCCCTGGTGCGCCGTTGTTGTTGTTGTTGTTGTTGTTGTTGTTGTTGTTGTTGTTGTTCGAAGCACAGCCCTGATCTCTTTCACTGTCACTGTGTCTTCAACTACAATGTTCTGAGCCTTACATCTATCTGAGGTAACCTCTCATGCCTGTCTGGTAGCTTTGCTCTAGATAGCGTTCAAAAAGGGCTTTGCCCTTATTCTCGTCAGACCTCTACCAGATAAGGTCAGCACTTTGGAAGTCAGGAACACTCTTATTCTTGACAACTCCATTCATACTTTTAAGTAGTCGCCAGAACAAGTTCAGTGACATTTCTGTGCTTATTCTTTGACACAACTCTGCCCATTTTTTTCTTTAACCACTTTAACCAGTTTATTGAAATAGCTAACTTTTGTGTCCATCTCTCTTTCCACATGCACGATAAGACTAGGATGGGCAACTCTGTTCTTCTTGGCGTTTTCCATTTCCTTAAAGCACCACGCTTATCCTTTAGGCCTTTTCCACTTCACAATTCAAACAAGGTGGCTGCTCCGGTTTGTTTTTTTCCCTGCCATGATGATTCCTGCACCTTTCGCGCCTTATTTTACTCACCACATCTTGCCCTGAACTGTCTTACTTGAAGGCCTTGACTGTTGACTTGTGCTGTCTGGTTCTGCCGTTCTCCACCAATATGCTTCAAGGGAGGTGGTTGCTGCCATGGTGCCTTAGGACACCCCATCTACATACTGTAGTGAGTGAAGGAGAAACTAGCGCCAGGTCAATAAGACTGCCCTCATCACCTGGACGACTTGCTGTCCCGGTGACACAGATACTGTTGATACAAACAAGATCACTGGTTTCAAGTGCCGCCTCGAGTCCCCCCCCCCCCCCACCCCCCACCTGTGTGTTGGAAGAAATGTTACCCATTATCTGCCTTTAGCATTGAAATCGCCACAGAAAATGACATTCCTCTCATGACATAATATGTCACTCAGACACTGCCACTTCTGGGAATCCACATTCGCGTTACAGACATAAACATTACAAAACACGAATGGCAGACCGGATTGAACTCACAGCCCATATTTGTATCTTGTCACTGTCCCACTGTCCCGCCGGTCTCTCTGGCGTAGGTGTTAAGTCTTTCTCCGTAATCCCATATATTCTCGTGAGTAACGCAGCTGCACGAGTATCGACAGCGGTTCGCGCCGCGCTGGTAACTTACGGGGGTATGTGAGCCGGTGGCTCAGAAAGCAATGGCAAACTATTGAGCGTAATTTTGCCTAGTACATCAACAGCAGCTGAATAATGCTGGTGTTGACTGCAACGTCATGTAAGGGATATGCAACATTAAAAAAAAAAAGCTCCCACCTGGACATGTCCAGCTCTGAAGCCACTATGCTGTCTCGAATCAGAATCGCCATTCCCAGGTGTCGCCTGTTGTAATAACATTTGAAGCCGGCTATATGGAGTGAATTAACATCCAGTCTCGTCTCCTGAGGCGCTACTATACCATTTCTGTATGCCAGGCTTTCCAAAGGGGCCTCGTTGTTTTGCGCTGGCACAATTCCGATATAGAATACGCGTGCTCTTGAGGCCCAGACGGCTGCATTTTCGCTGGTAACGTCTGGCTCCAGTCCGTGTGCCTTGTTGTTTACGTCGTGGACCTCGTCTATTCGGTGGTTTGTTTACCCTGTGTACAGGGCACAGACGCTGGTCCGCCATGGCGAAGAATACCAAAAACACCACACACCATAACTACACAATAACCTAAACATGCTGCAAAAAAATTTCAGGTTTGATTAGCACAGATGCACGAAACTCCGTAGCACCGGCAAAAATCTTGAGAGGAAACTCCTGGTTGACATTTTATCGCAGAAATTACACACACGAGATGAAATTATCCATCTTCTACGTGAAAAAAAAGGAGCGATTTCAAAATAACACACATCTGTCTATTCATGATTAGTTTTATTATGCAGCAGAACCTTACTGCTGAATGAGGTAGATAGCTTCACACCGACCTTCCTGTCACGAATCCACTGTAATTTAACGATAAGATGAAAAAAAACTAACAGAGACAGCATGTTTTCAAGGCCGCAGTTGTTTGTTACAAGTAACGGAAACACGGCGGATCACAGGAAGCCGCGGGTCTTTGAGAAGTCCCGGGGGAAAACGTGAAATGTTGGCTTGTTGTTATGTTGAATTGCGAGATAAAGGGACAGACGGTTGCTTTGGTTGTAGAAAGGGGAGATAAAATTTCCTGTGAAGTTAGGGACGGATTGTCTACCCCCAAGAAAATCTGTTGGTGACATGAATGACGTCACTAGGACAATCCCTGATTGGGAGAAAACATAAATTCTTTTGCTGGCAGTGTAAAGAATGAACTTGAACTAGACAGAAGTGTTAGCTGGCTCAATTTTAGTGTTGAATAGAATCGCATGTGTTCTGTTTCGATTAACATGTATCTTTTATGGCAAATTGTGAATTCGATTCAGAGATTGAGTCAGGATGGCATAAGGTATTTGAGGGATTGCATCTAGCTGTAAATAATGTGGAATAGCTTAGTGATAGTTAGAGTTAGGACTTAAACATAGTATGTTGTTTTGTGGTTAGGTAGGTTAAGAGTGTCGGCGACTGTAGGCAGTCGCATTGTTAAAACTAGCTAGGGTGAGATGGTAATTAGCTCTGCTGGTGGGGAATAGTGAAATGGGATGATATTTGGAGAGATTGAGGATGGGGGGGGGGATATGGAGAATGTACAATGGTGGGATCTTCAAGTGAGGTCTACTGGGGTTCTACGTTTTACATTTTGCTCTGTCCTTGTCTTACCCACCTCAGACCGAGGTGATGAGCTCCTCTGCCCAAGACAGAGTTGGTTCACTGCCATGTATCTGAGTGAGGCCATCGGCCTACACTCATATAATAGGGATCAGTGTTCGGTGGCTCTCACCAGGTGTGTGTGTTCTCTCTTTTTCACAGGTTCCCTAAGGGTGCAAAGAAAGAAAACTGAAACATCTCAGTACTATTAAGGAGAAATTAGTGTCAGAAGAACAGCAGCTTTTGCACTGGGCCCATGATGAAAGGGGTCTAAAGGAACAATCGTAAGATTAATGTTTTCAAACATCACATGTGAACAGAACAATAGTCTTGTGTTTCCCACGCCACTTGGGAAAAGACCAGTAGGTATTATGTTTTCACACGACAGGTGAAAAGACCAATAGGTACTGTTTTTCCACATCACAGGGGAAAAGAACATTAGGAACTATTTAGGAAATTATTAAATTCCTGTGAGACTGTAAACAATAACCGTGTTCTTGTGAACAGGAGAAACGGTAGAAATAAATTAAGTTTATTTCAAGGAACAGGGTTTTCATGTTCTCAGTAGGCAAGGATGTTATAAGTCTCAGAACAATAGGGGCATGTGTCACGAATTGGCAGCCTTTACTTCCCAGAACAATTTTCGGTTCACTTTTGATGGGCCATGTAGAGGATCAACAGACGAACAAAACTGTTTTCTCTATATTCAAGGCTATACTGTCTTGACGTAAGCTTGCAAAACCTGCAAGTAAACAACCACCAGGAATGGCTTTCTATTTGGGAAGTTAATTTGACACCAGTACCGGTCACCCCCAGATCAGTTTCACAGTCTTATCAATCCAGCCAGACGGGAGGGCAGACTCAGGGGACTGAATAGTAATTAAAACCAACCAGGCATGACGCAAGCAAACCTGGTTTACCAACAGAGTTGTAAACTGGCTGTTGACCATCAGAACCTAATTGTTCCCTTGACATGACACCTGATAAGAATAGCTAGGAAATCGCCCAACCGCGATGGATGACCCCATCTGGTAGAGACTAGAGGCGCAAGGTGTGAAATCACCGATAAGACTCAGTGGGATAATAATTGTCAGACCCACGGGTGTGATGGCCAATTGCAGTGATAAGTGCAATTACCGTCCGGTGGAGATAAGAAGAATTTATGATGGGAATGCCAAGGAGATAATACGGTGGAGATTAAGTCTGACTTCAGAACAGCTCTCACAAGGAGCATCTATGTTATAGATCTCAAGACTAGAGACTACTGACTAGGAGTGTCAGGACTGACAAGATCGTCAGAATACCGGCAAGCTGTTTCTTTTTTGAGTCTACTGGAGAGTGGGGATCTGGACCACAGATCCAGATAGATGAAGTAACAAGTAAAGTTACGTAATGTTTGTCATCAATATCAATATGTATATGATTTCATCATCCTCATATTGACAATCATCCTATGTCTATGATTATGAGTAATAAATAAATGTTGTAGTATTGTAACTCATAGTTCGGTCGTTATATTTTAATTCCAACTGTGCATACGTGTTGTGTGTGTACATTGGTGGGGGTTCACTTACACACCAAGGAAGGGAGCGGTCAGGGAGAAAAACCTGTACTGAGATAGTCGTCTATATTCATATATTTAGACTTAAACATCTATCTTAGCTAAACTTCTCTTTCCCATTCCTTGGCGAATATTCAGCACAGTTCATTTCATTTTGTAACGAGCCACTTGGAGCTGTACGTTGGATATTCATGGGCCTAATCTATAGTTCAGCCATATAGATTTTGTCCCTAGTCAGTTTCTGACTATTAGGGGTTGCTCGCCAGTGAAAAATACTTTCATCTAGCCGGTGGGGCACCCCGACTTCTGACAGATTGGGTTTCTCGTACGGTATTTGAATTCGGACTTCTCGCTTTCAATAGACTCCGGTACTAGACCCTAGACATATGATTTTAAAAGTTAACTCTTGTAATCTTCAGTCATCAAAATAGACTATCATCAAATGTAGCTACTTTTAGTTGAGGAAGTTTCAGAGTACATATATAACTTTTCAAAAGTATAACAGATAAGAACTTATGAGAAAAATACAATCATCTATCATTTAGTGTTATCATTAATCATTTATTGATAATTGAACACTTTAATCATATTTACATTGATGTGTTTGATGATTTAACTGCTTGACTGATTTGCATTTTATGCTAATATATGCCATGTCCATTTTGACATGTATGCAGTGAATTTGAATGTTTATTTAGGTAAATATTACTGTTGAATACTGTGTAGTATACCTCTCACACTTACTTCACTGCTGTCGCCAGGTACTACTTGAATATTATTTTCAGTTGTCTTTCACTGCTGAGGCTAAACTATACACATTGGATAGCGTAGACTGGCAGTAGTTAACTCTTGTCTTTCTAGCTTAGATCTGATTTTTGATATATACATAGGAGCTTACCTGAATATAGTCATTAGCAATTATGGCCTTACGTTACCGGAATCCCGAAGAGGACATGAAGGCGCGTGCAGATTTCTCAGAGTCCGCGAGAGCGTGGGGCATAGGAAAAGGCTTAAAGGGGGAGCAACTAGAAATGTATATCATAGCTGAGTTAGAATGGTGGGACCAAGAAGAAGAAATTATGTTTAAAGAAAATGATGAGTTCTTTGGAGCACAAGAGCGTAGCAAAACTGAAGAAGCAGAGATTAATAAACAACATATGGAAGTAGTCAATGCAGAGAAGCTAACCTTTCTAGCGGAACATAAGGTAGGAGATATGGATGCTCACCCAACCAGGAAGGAAGGGACATCTTTGCCAACCACCGCGGAATCAGAGGTAGTGGACCGGGAACTACAGGTTCTCATTCGACCCAGTCCTAAACGGAAAAGAGGGAAGAAAAAACGTGCCAAGGGCATTTCAAACAGTCACAAACGTGATAACTGTTTGCACCACGGCAATAGTCGTTTGACAGTAGAGGACCTTCAGGAAAACCACTTGACTGCTACGAGAAATGAATCTCGAGAGAAAGAGGAACTGAAGACAACCTTTAATGAGGTCGCAGGCGGAGACCTAGCCGATTCTCACATTCCCTTCTGTTCACAGAATCACGAAGTGGAATTACATCTGACTGAAATAGGGAGGAAGGAAGGAACAGAATCCCAGGTGAATTTCACTGCTGCAACGCGGGAAGAGTCACTAATTATCAGTTCAGATAATTTACCTAGTAACAGTTACCCAGAGGACAACTGTTTGCACTACGGTTTGCCAGTACAAGACTCCCAGGAATCTCATTTTACTTCAACGAGAGGTGAAACTCAAGAGGAAGATGACCTGAGGACATCTTTTAAGGAGGTCGGAGATCGAAAGGTAACCGACTTTATTATTCCCTTCAGCCCAGACGAGGAAGAAGTGGGATTAAATTTGACTGACAGTGGGATGAAGGATGACCCGGAACCCTTTGTGATCTTTGAGGCTGCAGCTCAGGAAAAGACACTAGACATCAGTTCAAATGATTTACGTAGTGTGATGGATTGTGTAGACACCAGCCCATCACAGGATTTACCTCAACTGGACTTAGCCCATGAAAGCACGACCAGAGAGGAACATCCAGACCAGGAAACATTTCCAGTTGTTATCTCGGAGCATACCAGTTCGGAGACTCAGAAAACACCGGGAATTGTTAGGAGCCAGAATATGGTCTCTGATATTGTGCAGACAACATTGTCTGTAGTTGCTAAAGAAGAAAATTCTTTGCCCAAGATGGAGGAAGAAACGCCTATCATCTCATTAGCTGAAGTTATCAGGGAATTCCAGCAACAGGGACCTGAAGTAACAGAAGTCAAGAGTGGTTTGGAATCAACACTCTTAGGACTCAATCTACCCTTCAGTCAGGTCGATGTGATAGGAGTAGATCAGCTATTTGTGGATACTTTATTCAAAAGTAACTCCACTTTATCGCCCTGGAGTAACTATGTTATTTCTCAAGGCAGGACAACTGGGCACACTAAATTTCCAATTTCTAGCACGGTTTTTACAAGAAACTCTAATGTAGAGAAACTCAGCCCATTAACTGATTATCAGGGGAAGAAACCGCGACACCGAGGAGGGAAGATTGTTACGCCCGACTTTGAAGGAGGAAAGCGCCAGTTGAATTTATATCATGGGACCATGATGTGTAACATTATTCCTTTCAAAAGGAAGCTATTGATGGATCTGTTAAGGATCTATAAAAGAGGGAGGAATATCACGGAGACAAGCTTTGATGTGGCCAGCTTAGGCGAGACCTCACTACGGGTACATCCTCGGCTGAAAGAAGTAAATCACGTGAGTGAATGGTGTAAAACAATTGCTGCCCAGAGGCGTAGACGAATCCCGTTGATTATGATCTTTCCCAGAGGGGTAAAATTACAACCTCCTGACAATTACCGGATTTTACCAAGCTATTGCATGGAATCCCGGCCGAAAACCAGGTACAAGGACCTATCCACAGTATCCTGGCAGTATGGAAATGGAACGTCTTTATGCAGATGCAGGACAACCCACGGCCACAAGGAATATTGGAAACCTTTAGGCAGATACCGAACGGAGAGTGCGTAGGCATTATTCTGGGATGTACGGCGTGCTTGACAAAAGATTTCTGGCAGAAACTTTTTTTTAAGGGGGAAGCTCTGTCGCGAATTGGCAGCCTTTACTTCCCAGAACAATTTTCGGTTCACTTTTGATGGGCCATGTAGAGGATCAACAGACGAACAAAACTGTTTTCTCCATATTCAAGGCTATACTGTCTTGACGTAAGCTTGCAAAACCTGCAAGTAAACAACCACCAGGAATGGCTTTCTACTTGGGAAGTTAATTTGACACCAGTACCGGTCACCCCCAGATCAGTTTCACAGTCTTATCAATCCAGCCAGACGGGAGGGCAGACTCAGGGGACTGAATAGTAATTAAAACCAACCAGGCATGACGCAAGCAAACCTGGTTTACCAACAGAGTTGTAAACTGGCTGTTGACCATCAGAACCTAATTGTTCCCTTGACATGACACCTGATAAGAATAGCTAGGAAATCGCCCAACCGCGATGGATGACCCCATCTGGTAGAGACTAGAGGCGCAAGGTGTGAAATCACTGATAAGACTCAGTGGGCTAATAATTGTCAGACCCACAGGTGTGATGGCCAATTGCAGTGATAAGTGCAATTACCGTCCGGCGGAGATAAGAAGAATTTATGATGGGAATGCCAAGGAGATAATACTGTCTGCTTGACTCAGCTTAAATAAGGGTCCCTAGCCTGTTTTATGTTAGATTAAGTCTGACTTCAGAACAGCTCTCACAAGGAGCATCTATGTTATAGATCTCAAGACTAGAGACTACTGACTAGGAGTGTCAGGACTGACAAGATCGTCAGAATACCGGCAAGCTGTTTCTTTTTTGAGTCTACTGGAGAGTGGGGATCTGGACCACAGATCCAGATAGATGAAGTAACAAGTAAAGTTACGTAATGTTTGTCATCAATATCAATATGTATATGATTTCATCATCCTCATATTGACAATCATCCTATGTCTATGATTATGAGTAATAAATAAATGTTGTAGTATTGTAACTCATAGTTCGGTCGTTATATTTTAATTCCAATTGTGCATACGTGTTGTGTGTGTACATTGGTGGGGGTTCACTTACACACCAAGGAAGGGAGCGGTCAGGGAGAAAAACCTGTACTGAGATAGTCGTCTATATTCATATATTTAGACTTAAACATCTATCTTAGCTAAACTTCTCTTTCCCATTCCTTGGCGAATATTCAGCACAGTTCATTTCATTTTGTAACGAGCCACTTGGAGCTGTACGTTGGATATTCATGGGCCTAATCTATAGTTCAGCCATATAGATTTTGTCCCTAGTCAGTTTCTGACTATTAGGGGTTGCTCGCCAGTGAAAAATACTTTCATCTAGCCGGTGGGGCACCCCGACTTCTGACAGATTGGGTTTCTCGTACGGTATTTGAATTCGGACTTCTCGCTTTCAATAGACTCCGGTACTAGACCCTAGACATATGATTTTAAAAGTTAACTCTTGTAATCTTCAGTCATCAAAATAGACTATCATCAAATGTAGCTACTTTTAGTTGAGGAAGTTTCAGAGTACATATATAACTTTTCAAAAGTATAACAGATAAGAACTTATGAGAAAAATACAATCATCTATCATTTAGTGTTATCATTAATCATTTATTGATAATTGAACACTTTAATCATATTTACATTGATGTGTTTGATGATTTAACTGCTTGACTGATTTGCATTTTATGCTAATATATGCCATGTCCATTTTGACATGTATGCAGTGAATTTGAATGTTTATTTAGGTAAATATTACTGTTGAATACTGTGTAGTATACCTCTCACACTTACTTCACTGCTG
Source organism: Cepaea hortensis (assembly GCA_963921405.1). Taxonomy (NCBI): domain Eukaryota; kingdom Metazoa; phylum Mollusca; class Gastropoda; order Stylommatophora; family Helicidae; genus Cepaea; species Cepaea hortensis. The sequence goes on along the minus strand of OY992880.1, from coordinate 89,760,170 downwards.
TCGCCAGGTACTACTTGAATATTATTTTCAGTTGTCTTTCACTGCTGAGGCTAAACTATACACATTGGATAGCGTAGACTGGCAGTAGTTAACTCTTGTCTTTCTAGCTTAGATCTGATTTTTGATATATACATAGGAGCTTACCTGAATATAGTCATTAGCAATTATGGCCTTACGTTACCGGAATCCCGAAGAGGACATGAAGGCGCGTGCAGATTTCTCAGAGTCCGCGAGAGCGTGGGGCATAGGAAAAGGCTTAAAGGGGGAGCAACTAGAAATGTATATCATAGCTGAGTTAGAATGGTGGGACCAAGAAGAAGAAATTATGTTTAAAGAAAATGATGAGTTCTTTGGAGCACAAGAGCGTAGCAAAACTGAAGAAGCAGAGATTAATAAACAGCATATGGAAGTAGTCAATGCAGAGAAGCTAACCTTTCTAGCGGAACATAAGGTAGGAGATATGGATGCTCACCCAACCAGGAAGGAAGGGACATCTTTGCCAACCACCGCGGAATCAGAGGTAGTGGACCGGGAACTACAGGTTCTCATTCGACCCAGTCTTAAACGGAAAAGAGGGAAGAAAAAACGTGCCAAGGGCATTTCAAACAGTCACAAACGTGATAACTGTTTGCACCACGGCAATAGTCGTTTGACAGTAGAGGACCTTCAGGAAAACCACTTGACTGCTACGAGAAATGAATCTCGAGAGAAAGAGGAACTGAAGACAACCTTTAATGAGGTCGCAGGCGGAGACCTAGCCGATTCTCACATTCCCTTCTGTTCACAGAATCACGAAGTGGAATTACATCTGACTGAAATAGGGAGGAAGGAAGGAACAGAATCCCAGGTGAATTTCACTGCTGCAACGCGGGAAGAGTCACTAATTATCAGTTCAGATAATTTACCTAGTAACAGTTACCCAGAGGACAACTGTTTGCACTACGGTTTGCCAGTACAAGACTCCCAGGAATCTCATTTTACTTCAACGAGAGGTGAAACTCAAGAGGAAGATGACCTGAGGACATCTTTTAAGGAGGTCGGAGATCGAAAGGTAACCGACTTTATTATTCCCTTCAGCCCAGACGAGGAAGAAGTGGGATTAAATTTGACTGACAGTGGGATGAAGGATGACCCGGAACCCTTTGTGATCTTTGAGGCTGCAGCTCAGGAAAAGACACTAGACATCAGTTCAAATGATTTACGTAGTGTGATGGATTGTGTAGACACCAGCCCATCACAGGATTTACCTCAACTGGACTTAGCCCATGAAAGCACGACCAGAGAGGAACATCCAGACCAGGAAACATTTCCAGTTGTTATCTCGGAGCATACCAGTTCGGAGACTCAGGAAACACCGGGAATTGTTAGGAGCCAGAATATGGACTCTGATATTGTGCAGACAACATTGTCTGTAGTTGCTAAAGAAGAAAATTCTTTGCCCAAGATGGAGGAAGAAACGCCTATCATCTCATTAGCTGAAGTTATCAGGGAATTCCAGCAACAGGGACCTGAAGTAACAGAAGTCAAGAGTGGTTTGGAATCAACACTCTTAGGACTCAATCTACCCTTCAGTCAGGTCGATGTGATAGGAGTAGATCAGCTATTTGTGGATACTTTATTCAAAAGTAACTCCACTTTATCGCCCTGGAGTAACTATGTTATTTCTCAAGGCAGGACAACTGGGCACACTAAATTTCCAATTTCTAGCACGGTTTTTTACAAGAAACTCTAATGTAGAGAAACTCAGCCCATTAACTGATTATCAGGGGAAGAAACCGCGACACCGAGGAGGGAAGATTGTTACGCCCGACTTTGAAGGAGGAAAGCGCCAGTTGAATTTATATCATGGGACCATGATGTGTAACATTATTCCTTTCAAAAGGAAGCTATTGATGGATCTGTTAAGGATCTATAAAAGAGGGAGGAATATCACGGAGACAAGCTTTGATGTGGCCAGCTTAGGCGAGACCTCACTACGGGTACATCCTCGGCTGAAAGAAGTAAATCACGTGAGTGAATGGTGTAAAACAATTGCTGCCCAGAGGCGTAGACGAATCCCGTTGATTATAATCTTTCCCAGAGGGGTAAAATTACAACCTCCTGACAATTACCGGATTTTACCTAGCTATTGCATGGAATCCCGGCCGAAAACCAGGTACAAGGACCTATCCACAGTATCCTGGCAGTATGGAAATGGAACGTCTTTATGCAGATGCAGGACAACCCACGGCCACAAGGAATATTGGAAACCTTTAGGCAGATACCGAACGGAGAGTGCGTAGGCATTATTCTGGGATGTACGGCGTGCTTGACAAAAGATTTCTGGCAGAAACTTTTTTTTAAGGGGGAAGCTCTGTCGCGAATTGGCAGCCTTTACTTCCCAGAACAATTTTCGGTTCACTTTTGATGGGCCATGTAGAGGATCAACAGACGAACAAAACTGTTTTCTCCATATTCAAGGCTATACTGTCTTGACGTAAGCTTGCAAAACCTGCAAGTAAACAACCACCAGGAATGGCTTTCTACTTGGGAAGTTAATTTGACACCAGTACCAGTCACCCCCAGATCAGTTTCACAGTCTTATCAATCCAGCCAGACGGGAGGGCAGACTCAGGGGACTGAATAGTAATTAAAACCAACCAGGCATGACGCAAGCAAACCTGGTTTACCAACAGAGTTGTAAACTGGCTGTTGACCATCAGAACCTAATTGTTCCCTTGACATGACACCTGATAAGAATAGCTAGGAAATCGCCCAACCGCGATGGATGACCCCATCTGGTAGAGACTAGAGGCGCAAGGTGTGAAATCACTGATAAGACTCAGTGGGATAATAATTGTCAGACCCACAGGTGTGATGGCCAATTGCAGTGATAAGTGCAATTACCGTCCGGTGGAGATAAGAAGAATTTATGATGGGAATGCCAAGGAGATAATACTGTCTGCTTGACTCAGCTTAAATAAGGGTCCCTAGCCTGTTTTATGTTAGATTAAGTCTGACTTCAGAACAGCTCTCACAAGGAGCACCTATGTTATAGATTTCAAGACTAGAGACTACTGACTAGGAGTGTCAGGACTGACAAGATCGTCAGAATACCGGCAAGCTGTTTCTTTTTTGAGTCTACTGGAGAGTGGGGATCTGGACCACAGATCCAGATAGATGAAGTAACAAGTAAAGTTACGTAATGTTTGTCATCAATATCAATATGTATATGATTTCATCATCCTCATATTGACAATCATCCTATGTCTATGATTATGAGTAATAAATAAATGTTGTAGTATTGTAACTCATAGTTCGGTCGTTATATTTTAATTCCAATTGTGCATACGTGTTGTGTGTGTACATTGGTGTGGGTTCACTTACACACCAAGGAAGGGAGCGGTCAGGGAGAAAAACCTGTACTGAGATAGTCGTCTATATTCATATATTTAGACTTAAACATCTATCTTAGCTAAACTTCTCTTTCCCATTCCTTGGCGAATATTCAGCACAGTTCATTTCATTTTGTAACGAGCCACTTGGAGCTGTACGTTGGATATTCATGGGCCTAATCTATAGTTCAGCCATATAGATTTTGTCCCTAGTCAGTTTCTGACTATTAGGGGTTGCTCGCCAGTGAAAAATACTTTCATCTAGCCGGTGGGGCACCCCGACTTCTGACAGATTGGGTTTCTCGTACGGTATTTGAATTCGGACTTCTCGCTTTCAATAGACTCCGGTACTAGACCCTAGACATATGATTTTAAAAGTTAACTCTTGTAATCTTCAGTCATCAAAATAGACTATCATCAAATGTAGCTACTTTTAGTTGAGGAAGTTTCAGAGTACATATATAACTTTTCAAAAGTATAACAGATAAGAACTTATGAGAAAAATACAATCATCTATCATTTAGTGTTATCATTAATCATTTATTGATAATTGAACACTTTAATCATATTTACATTGATGTGTTTGATGATTTAACTGCTTGACTGATTTGCATTTTATGCTAATATATGCCATGTCCATTTTGACATGTATGCAGTGAATTTGAATGTTTATTTAGGTAAATATTACTGTTGAATACTGTGTAGTATACCTCTCACACTTACTTCACTGCTGTCGCCAGGTACTACTTGAATATTATTTTCAGTTGTCTTTCACTGCTGAGGCTAAACTATACACATTGGATAGCGTAGACTGGCAGTAGTTAACTCTTGTCTTTCTAGCTTAGATCTGATTTTTGATATATACATAGGAGCTTACCTGAATATAGTCATTAGCAATTATGGCCTTACGTTACCGGAATCCCGAAGAGGACATGAAGGCGCGTGCAGATTTCTCAGAGTCCGCGAGAGCGTGGGGCATAGGAAAAGGCTTAAAGGGGGAGCAACTAGAAATGTATATCATAGCTGAGTTAGAATGGTGGGACCAAGAAGAAGAAATTATGTTTAAAGAAAATGATGAGTTCTTTGGAGCACAAGAGCGTAGCAAAACTGAAGAAGCAGAGATTAATAAACAGCATATGGAAGTAGTCAATGCAGAGAAGCTAACCTTTCTAGCGGAACATAAGGTAGGAGATATGGATGCTCACCCAACCAGGAAGGAAGGGACATCTTTGCCAACCACCGCGGAATCAGAGGTAGTGGACCGGGAACTACAGGTTCTCATTCGACCCAGTCTTAAACGGAAAAGAGGGAAGAAAAAACGTGCCAAGGGCATTTCAAACAGTCACAAACGTGATAACTGTTTGCACCACGGCAATAGTCGTTTGACAGTAGAGGACCTTCAGGAAAACCACTTGACTGCTACGAGAAATGAATCTCGAGAGAAAGAGGAACTGAAGACAACCTTTAATGAGGTCGCAGGCGGAGACCTAGCCGATTCTCACATTCCCTTCTGTTCACAGAATCACGAAGTGGAATTACATCTGACTGAAATAGGGAGGAAGGAAGGAACAGAATCCCAGGTGAATTTCACTGCTGCAACGCGGGAAGAGTCACTAATTATCAGTTCAGATAATTTACCTAGTAACAGTTACCCAGAGGACAACTGTTTGCACTACGGTTTGCCAGTACAAGACTCCCAGGAATCTCATTTTACTTCAACGAGAGGTGAAACTCAAGAGGAAGATGACCTGAGGACATCTTTTAAGGAGGTCGGAGATCGAAAGGTAACCGACTTTATTATTCCCTTCAGCCCAGACGAGGAAGAAGTGGGATTAAATTTGACTGACAGTGGGATGAAGGATGACCCGGAACCCTTTGTGATCTTTGAGGCTGCAGCTCAGGAAAAGACACTAGACATCAGTTCAAATGATTTACGTAGTGTGATGGATTGTGTAGACACCAGCCCATCACAGGATTTACCTCAACTGGACTTAGCCCATGAAAGCACGACCAGAGAGGAACATCCAGACCAGGAAACATTTCCAGTTGTTATCTCGGAGCATACCAGTTCGGAGACTCAGGAAACACCGGGAATTGTTAGGAGCCAGAATATGGACTCTGATATTGTGCAGACAACATTGTCTGTAGTTGCTAAAGAAGAAAATTCTTTGCCCAAGATGGAGGAAGAAACGCCTATCATCTCATTAGCTGAAGTTATCAGGGAATTCCAGCAACAGGGACCTGAAGTAACAGAAGTCAAGAGTGGTTTGGAATCAACACTCTTAGGACTCAATCTACCCTTCAGTCAGGTCGATGTGATAGGAGTAGATCAGCTATTTGTGGATACTTTATTCAAAAGTAACTCCACTTTATCGCCCTGGAGTAACTATGTTATTTCTCAAGGCAGGACAACTGGGCACACTAAATTTCCAATTTCTAGCACGGTTTTTTACAAGAAACTCTAATGTAGAGAAACTCAGCCCATTAACTGATTATCAGGGGAAGAAACCGCGACACCGAGGAGGGAAGATTGTTACGCCCGACTTTGAAGGAGGAAAGCGCCAGTTGAATTTATATCATGGGACCATGATGTGTAACATTATTCCTTTCAAAAGGAAGCTATTGATGGATCTGTTAAGGATCTATAAAAGAGGGAGGAATATCACGGAGACAAGCTTTGATGTGGCCAGCTTAGGCGAGACCTCACTACGGGTACATCCTCGGCTGAAAGAAGTAAATCACGTGAGTGAATGGTGTAAAACAATTGCTGCCCAGAGGCGTAGACGAATCCCGTTGATTATAATCTTTCCCAGAGGGGTAAAATTACAACCTCCTGACAATTACCGGATTTTACCTAGCTATTGCATGGAATCCCGGCCGAAAACCAGGTACAAGGACCTATCCACAGTATCCTGGCAGTATGGAAATGGAACGTCTTTATGCAGATGCAGGACAACCCACGGCCACAAGGAATATTGGAAACCTTTAGGCAGATACCGAACGGAGAGTGCGTAGGCATTATTCTGGGATGTACGGCGTGCTTGACAAAAGATTTCTGGCAGAAACTTTTTTTTAAGGGGGAAGCTCTGTCGCGAATTGGCAGCCTTTACTTCCCAGAACAATTTTCGGTTCACTTTTGATGGGCCATGTAGAGGATCAACAGACGAACAAAACTGTTTTCTCCATATTCAAGGCTATACTGTCTTGACGTAAGCTTGCAAAACCTGCAAGTAAACAACCACCAGGAATGGCTTTCTACTTGGGAAGTTAATTTGACACCAGTACCAGTCACCCCCAGATCAGTTTCACAGTCTTATCAATCCAGCCAGACGGGAGGGCAGACTCAGGGGACTGAATAGTAATTAAAACCAACCAGGCATGACGCAAGCAAACCTGGTTTACCAACAGAGTTGTAAACTGGCTGTTGACCATCAGAACCTAATTGTTCCCTTGACATGACACCTGATAAGAATAGCTAGGAAATCGCCCAACCGCGATGGATGACCCCATCTGGTAGAGACTAGAGGCGCAAGGTGTGAAATCACTGATAAGACTCAGTGGGATAATAATTGTCAGACCCACAGGTGTGATGGCCAATTGCAGTGATAAGTGCAATTACCGTCCGGTGGAGATAAGAAGAATTTATGATGGGAATGCCAAGGAGATAATACTGTCTGCTTGACTCAGCTTAAATAAGGGTCCCTAGCCTGTTTTATGTTAGATTAAGTCTGACTTCAGAACAGCTCTCACAAGGAGCATCTATGTTATAGATTTCAAGACTAGAGACTACTGACTAGGAGTGTCAGGACTGACAAGATCGTCAGAATACCGGCAAGCTGTTTCTTTTTTGAGTCTACTGGAGAGTGGGGATCTGGACCACAGATCCAGATAGATGAAGTAACAAGTAAAGTTACGTAATGTTTGTCATCAATATCAATATGTATATGATTTCATCATCCTCATATTGACAATCATCCTATGTCTATGATTATGAGTAATAAATAAATGTTGTAGTATTGTAACTCATAGTTCGGTCGTTATATTTTAATTCCAATTGTGCATACGTGTTGTGTGTGTACATTGGTGTGGGTTCACTTACACACCAAGGAAGGGAGCGGTCAGGGAGAAAAACCTGTACTGAGATAGTCGTCTATATTCATATATTTAGACTTAAACATCTATCTTAGCTAAACTTCTCTTTCCCATTCCTTGGCGAATATTCAGCACAGTTCATTTCATTTTGTAACGAGCCACTTGGAGCTGTACGTTGGATATTCATGGGCCTAATCTATAGTTCAGCCATATAGATTTTGTCCCTAGTCAGTTTCTGACTATTAGGGGTTGCTCGCCAGTGAAAAATACTTTCATCTAGCCGGTGGGGCACCCCGACTTCTGACAGATTGGGTTTCTCGTACGGTATTTGAATTCGGACTTCTCGCTTTCAATAGACTCCGGTACTAGACCCTAGACATATGATTTTAAAAGTTAACTCTTGTAATCTTCAGTCATCAAAATAGACTATCATCAAATGTAGCTACTTTTAGTTGAGGAAGTTTCAGAGTACATATATAACTTTTCAAAAGTATAACAGATAAGAACTTATGAGAAAAATACAATCATCTATCATTTAGTGTTATCATTAATCATTTATTGATAATTGAACACTTTAATCATATTTACATTGATGTGTTTGATGATTTAACTGCTTGACTGATTTGCATTTTATGCTAATATATGCCATGTCCATTTTGACATGTATGCAGTGAATTTGAATGTTTATTTAGGTAAATATTACTGTTGAATACTGTGTAGTATACCTCTCACACTTACTTCACTGCTGTCGCCAGGTACTACTTGAATATTATTTTCAGTTGTCTTTCACTGCTGAGGCTAAACTATACACATTGGATAGCGTAGACTGGCAGTAGTTAACTCTTGTCTTTCTAGCTTAGATCTGATTTTTGATATATACATAGGAGCTTACCTGAATATAGTCATTAGCAATTATGGCCTTACGTTACCGGAATCCCGAAGAGGACATGAAGGCGCGTGCAGATTTCTCAGAGTCCGCGAGAGCGTGGGGCATAGGAAAAGGCTTAAAGGGGGAGCAACTAGAAATGTATATCATAGCTGAGTTAGAATGGTGGGACCAAGAAGAAGAAATTATGTTTAAAGAAAATGATGAGTTCTTTGGAGCACAAGAGCGTAGCAAAACTGAAGAAGCAGAGATTAATAAACAGCATATGGAAGTAGTCAATGCAGAGAAGCTAACCTTTCTAGCGGAACATAAGGTAGGAGATATGGATGCTCACCCAACCAGGAAGGAAGGGACATCTTTGCCAACCACCGCGGAATCAGAGGTAGTGGACCGGGAACTACAGGTTCTCATTCGACCCAGTCTTAAACGGAAAAGAGGGAAGAAAAAACGTGCCAAGGGCATTTCAAACAGTCACAAACGTGATAACTGTTTGCACCACGGCAATAGTCGTTTGACAGTAGAGGACCTTCAGGAAAACCACTTGACTGCTACGAGAAATGAATCTCGAGAGAAAGAGGAACTGAAGACAACCTTTAATGAGGTCGCAGGCGGAGACCTAGCCGATTCTCACATTCCCTTCTGTTCACAGAATCACGAAGTGGAATTACATCTGACTGAAATAGGGAGGAAGGAAGGAACAGAATCCCAGGTGAATTTCACTGCTGCAACGCGGGAAGAGTCACTAATTATCAGTTCAGATAATTTACCTAGTAACAGTTACCCAGAGGACAACTGTTTGCACTACGGTTTGCCAGTACAAGACTCCCAGGAATCTCATTTTACTTCAACGAGAGGTGAAACTCAAGAGGAAGATGACCTGAGGACATCTTTTAAGGAGGTCGGAGATCGAAAGGTAACCGACTTTATTATTCCCTTCAGCCCAGACGAGGAAGAAGTGGGATTAAATTTGACTGACAGTGGGATGAAGGATGACCCGGAACCCTTTGTGATCTTTGAGGCTGCAGCTCAGGAAAAGACACTAGACATCAGTTCAAATGATTTACGTAGTGTGATGGATTGTGTAGACACCAGCCCATCACAGGATTTACCTCAACTGGACTTAGCCCATGAAAGCACGACCAGAGAGGAACATCCAGACCAGGAAACATTTCCAGTTGTTATCTCGGAGCATACCAGTTCGGAGACTCAGGAAACACCGGGAATTGTTAGGAGCCAGAATATGGACTCTGATATTGTGCAGACAACATTGTCTGTAGTTGCTAAAGAAGAAAATTCTTTGCCCAAGATGGAGGAAGAAACGCCTATCATCTCATTAGCTGAAGTTATCAGGGAATTCCAGCAACAGGGACCTGAAGTAACAGAAGTCAAGAGTGGTTTGGAATCAACACTCTTAGGACTCAATCTACCCTTCAGTCAGGTCGATGTGATAGGAGTAGATCAGCTATTTGTGGATACTTTATTCAAAAGTAACTCCACTTTATCGCCCTGGAGTAACTATGTTATTTCTCAAGGCAGGACAACTGGGCACACTAAATTTCCAATTTCTAGCACGGTTTTTTACAAGAAACTCTAATGTAGAGAAACTCAGCCCATTAACTGATTATCAGGGGAAGAAACCGCGACACCGAGGAGGGAAGATTGTTACGCCCGACTTTGAAGGAGGAAAGCGCCAGTTGAATTTATATCATGGGACCATGATGTGTAACATTATTCCTTTCAAAAGGAAGCTATTGATGGATCTGTTAAGGATCTATAAAAGAGGGAGGAATATCACGGAGACAAGCTTTGATGTGGCCAGCTTAGGCGAGACCTCACTACGGGTACATCCTCGGCTGAAAGAAGTAAATCACGTGAGTGAATGGTGTAAAACAATTGCTGCCCAGAGGCGTAGACGAATCCCGTTGATTATAATCTTTCCCAGAGGGGTAAAATTACAACCTCCTGACAATTACCGGATTTTACCTAGCTATTGCATGGAATCCCGGCCGAAAACCAGGTACAAGGACCTATCCACAGTATCCTGGCAGTATGGAAATGGAACGTCTTTATGCAGATGCAGGACAACCCACGGCCACAAGGAATATTGGAAACCTTTAGGCAGATACCGAACGGAGAGTGCGTAGGCATTATTCTGGGATGTACGGCGTGCTTGACAAAAGATTTCTGGCAGAAACTTTTTTTTAAGGGGGAAGCTCTGTCGCGAATTGGCAGCCTTTACTTCCCAGAACAATTTTCGGTTCACTTTTGATGGGCCATGTAGAGGATCAACAGACGAACAAAACTGTTTTCTCCATATTCAAGGCTATACTGTCTTGACGTAAGCTTGCAAAACCTGCAAGTAAACAACCACCAGGAATGGCTTTCTACTTGGGAAGTTAATTTGACACCAGTACCAGTCACCCCCAGATCAGTTTCACAGTCTTATCAATCCAGCCAGACGGGAGGGCAGACTCAGGGGACTGAATAGTAATTAAAACCAACCAGGCATGACGCAAGCAAACCTGGTTTACCAACAGAGTTGTAAACTGGCTGTTGACCATCAGAACCTAATTGTTCCCTTGACATGACACCTGATAAGAATAGCTAGGAAATCGCCCAACCGCGATGGATGACCCCATCTGGTAGAGACTAGAGGCGCAAGGTGTGAAATCACTGATAAGACTCAGTGGGATAATAATTGTCAGACCCACAGGTGTGATGGCCAATTGCAGTGATAAGTGCAATTACCGTCCGGTGGAGATAAGAAGAATTTATGATGGGAATGCCAAGGAGATAATACTGTCTGCTTGACTCAGCTTAAATAAGGGTCCCTAGCCTGTTTTATGTTAGATTAAGTCTGACTTCAGAACAGCTCTCACAAGGAGCACCTATGTTATAGATTTCAAGACTAGAGACTACTGACTAGGAGTGTCAGGACTGACAAGATCGTCAGAATACCGGCAAGCTGTTTCTTTTTTGAGTCTACTGGAGAGTGGGGATCTGGACCACAGATCCAGATAGATGAAGTAACAAGTAAAGTTACGTAATGTTTGTCATCAATATCAATATGTATATGATTTAATCATCCTCATATTGACAATCATCCTATGTCTATGATTATGAGTAATAAATAAATGTTGTAGTATTGTAACTCATAGTTCGGTCGTTATATTTTAATTCCAATTGTGCATACGTGTTGTGTGTGTACATTGGTGTGGGTTCACTTACACACCAAGGAAGGGAGCGGTCAGGGAGAAAAACCTGTACTGAGATAGTCGTCTATATTCATATATTTAGACTTAAACATCTATCTTAGCTAAACTTCTCTTTCCCATTCCTTGGCGAATATTCAGCACAGTTCATTTCATTTTGTAACGAGCCACTTGGAGCTGTACGTTGGATATTCATGGGCCTAATCTATAGTTCAGCCATATAGATTTTTTCCCTAGTCAGTTTCTGGAAAAGAACATTAGGAACTATTTAGGAAATTATTAAATTCCTGTGAGACTGTAAACAATAACCGTGTTCTTGTGAACAGGAGAAATGGTAGAAATAAATTAAGTTTATTTCAAGGAACAGGGTTTTCATGTTCTCAGTAGGCAAGGATGTTATAAGTCTCAGAATAATAGGGGCATGTAATAACGGTGTATGATCTATTCAGAATCAGGCTCAGACTGTGACCAGGTATTTGAGTCATCAAACAGCCACCGGAGGAAGTCAACATCTAGCAGGAGGGACACATCATTTGGTGAGGTTATCGTGTACGGAATGATGATGTAGTGTGATCCTTACCGGGATGATCGGGCTGTACTCCAGAGCTGTTAGGTCTGAGTCTGCAGATACACTAGAGTATACGACATACATTCTACACATACACTTCTCACATACTTACACTTTTTATAAAAGAGTAGGCCCAACGAATTCTCTGGTTTATTATAAATGGAGTTTATTTCTTATTGATGACAATCTGGACACAACATGGCGTCTACTCTG